>OZ024706.1:23238331-23304562 GCA_964016945.1 Microplitis deprimator | reverse complement strand
CAAATCGATGGTCCTTTGCTGTTAACTCATGAACGGTTGAGTCTAGAGAAAAAACGTAAATGACTTTTTTGTAGAAAATTTAATTTTCTATAAAAAAGGTTAAATGACTTGTATCTCTAAAACTATTATTTTTAAAAATATATGAAGTTAAAGTTATTAAAATTTTTTATTTTAGCAAAATTTCGAGATTAATTATTTTATAATTAAATAATATTTATATTTTTACCGTACGATAGACGGTGTGGCTCAATAAGTTATAGATTAAATTGAACGGAATATAGTATAGTGCCGGATAGCTCAACTGGTAGAGCACTCGGCGCGATACCGACATGGTCTGGGTTCGATTCCCAGTTCGGGCTATCTATATTTTTCTCAATTTATCTATAAATTGTCTTATTGAGAAGGTTTGCATGTTTAGGTTTCCACTTATTAAATTGTCTTAATTTCTTACTTAATAATTAAAAATGTCTAGAGCGCTGCCGTGGCAATTAAACCAATTAAGTCAAGGTCACACGAAAGCAACCTTTTTCTAAAAACATAATTAGCTGATAAACTAAACGCTGCTGTAGCGATAGCTTAAAAACTAGTAAGCGCTGCTTAATGATTAAAGGACTAACATAAAAAGCATATTTTATTATGTAAAATCATTAGCCTGCCAAAAATGTATGTAAGTAAGCTATCATTTTCGTTTAAATTAATGATTATTTTGATTTAATAATTAAAATACTATCAGTAATTTATGAAAGATAATGATTAATACATAAATATACAAAATATAAAAAATACCCTTAAATATTCATCTAAATTAGTTTAAGAACCCATTTAATTTCGAATTTATTCCTAAAATAGATTGTAAATACATAATTTTGAATATCTTACAAATTTTGATTTTTTTTTGGTAAGTAATTAATAAAATAAGCCGAAAAACTACTAAAAATATAAATATTATTTAATTATAAAATAATTAATCTCGAAATTTTGCTAAAATAAAAAATTTTAATAACTTTAACTTCATATATTTTTTAAAATAATAGTTTTAGAGATACAAGTCATTTAACCTTTTTTATAGAAAATTAAATTTTCTACAAAAAAGTCATTTACGTTTTTTCTCTAGACTCAACCGTTCATGAGTTAACAGCAAAAGACCATCGATTTGATACGAAATTTGACATTAAAGACTCACAGGAGAGCTAGAGTTGAACTCAGAGCTAAGCAGATACTGGCTTTTTTGCAGAGCATACAATTCTCTTTAAGAAAAACTTTGGACCCATACGATACATAAAAGTGGGGCTGAGTTTTATTGATTGAAAAGAAAAAAAACAAAATTTACGTGCTTTTAGCTTGGGAAAACTTCAACGACGTTGTTCCAGTGGTTAATATTAATATTAAAAGCTCAAAATTGGACTGAATTTTTATTTTAACATATAGAACAAGATTTTCGATGGGGAGCGAAAAAAAAAAAATGTTCGTTTCAAACGGAGCACCCTAATATATATATATATATATATATATATATATATATATATATATATATATATATATATATATATATATATAACGGTGGCTCATTTGAAACGACTATTTTTTTTTTCGCTCCATTGACGAAATATTATTCTAGACAAAAAAAAATTTTCCACCAAATTTGAGCCCTTAATTTTAATTGTAAGCACTCGCTAAATGAATTTGAAATTTTCCCATTTAATTAACACGTAAATTTTAATTTTTTTTTCAATTATCTATAACTTCGCGGCATTTCATGATATTTAGTCGCTATTAGGTGGAAATTACAGAGGAATCTTTCCTCTTTAAAAGCGCTTGTAGCTAATTTGCGTTTTGTCACCGGCCTCACCGGTAAAAAATCTTAGACAATTTTTTCTCGAATTTCATGGTTTTTTTTAATTTTAATCGCAAACCACTAACTTTACAACAAAATTGTACAGAACTTTTTTTGTAGGGAATTGGATTTTCACAAAAAAAAAGTTATTTACGCCAATATCGTAGAACCAGTAGTTTTCGAGATTAATCCAATTAAATATCGCAAAATTTTTTAAATCGCTGTTCTATCCTAGATTGTAGTACTTTTTTTATGAAATTATGGCCGAAGAGATATATAATACATAATGGTAAATATATCATTAAAAACATGTCATGTCATACGAAACTGTCTCCTATTACACTTAATTCCATCTTTTCTTACCTATACAAAGTTTGAAAACCGACCTTTGGATGGCCCATCGCCAGGCGAAGTATGATAATTAGCGGTCATTTACAACTTTTAATGGTCCATGAACAGCTGAATATACAAATGATAACCCCAGCCCATTAATGGCGCTCGACTATCGGTCGATTAATGGCAGCCAGCAATCGGCCAAGTATGCAAATAAATTTTATTAAAAAAATTTTTTTTTTATTATTATCCTAGTAGAGTTCATGATCATTAACGTTTAAATTATTTGAGTGAAGTAAATGATGTTGACAAATTTCGATGATAAATTCTGCTAAGCTCTGGGCTTACAAATAGTTGTGATAATAATGATATTACTAAGAGTACCACTCAACTACCTGCTGACTCTCAGACATATGGGGCATTCCACGGCAAAACGACCACTTTTGACCCCCACCCCTTTCGATTAGGCTGAAATTTTTTTTTCCTCTTCTACCCTATTAAAATCATTTTTCAGGAAATTCTTAAATTTTTTTACCCTACCCAGAAAAAGTTATGTTTTTCAAAGAGAAGGCTTTTATTTTTTTAAATAGCTATAACTTCTTCAAAAATTGACTAATTAGGATGTTTTTCTCTTTTTTTTTTTTTTTTTTTCAAAATTTTTGTCTTTGAATGTAATTTTCAGAAAAGCATACAAAAAATTTCAAGATGATAAATTCTATGAAATTTTCGGCTATTTTGGGAAAAATCATTATTTCCTTGAAGTTCGCCATTTTTTAATTTTTTTTCTATTTTCTTAAAAAAACTTCAATTAATTCTGCGATTTTATCCCGTCAATCCCAAAGTGAGCAGACTTTTCCTTCTATTTTTTTTTTTTTTTTTTATCAATTGAAAAAAAAATTTTTTCCCAGTTGGGCTTATTTTACAAAACATCGCTCTGGAAATTTTTGAGGACTTACAGATGACTTTAGAGTTTGAAAAATTGACACGAAGAAATTAATTGAAAGTGGTGATCCTCGAAAATATTTAAATTTTTTTCAAAAAATCGGTCTATCGGTTGACCCTGCGGGCCAGCCCTAAAACTTTCTGCTGTTTTCGAGCTCCATGAGCTCGAAAATATTGTTGTGAATACATTTTCGAGCTCGAAAATACTTTTGTATGCTTTTATTGTCGAAAAAAAAACGTTTTTTACCATTTTTTCTCCAACGATATCTCTCGAACAAATTAACCGATTGAGACGCTTAAGGTGGCAATCGACGCATTTTATTGAATTCTACAGCTGATCAGATTTTAAAATTGATTTATGTAGTCGTTTTTGAGAAAATTCTAAAATACTAAAAAAAAATTTTTTTTCCATTCTTTCGACAATGGTATCTCTTGAACGAATGAACCGATTTTGATGGTTCAAGTGGCATTTGACGCGGCTTATGAAGCTTCAGAGCCCAGATTTTGGAATCAATCTATCGAGCACATTACAAGTTATTAAAAAAAAACATTTTTGAAAAAAGTTTATTTTTGGAATATCTCTGAACGAGCCCTAACGATCAAGCTCAATATTTTTCAGCTTTTAGATATTGATAAGCCGCGTCGAATGACACCCTGACGATCAAAATCAGTTCATCCCTTCAAAAGTTATAAATATTTACATACGTACGTACGTACATACATACATACAGACATACCTCCATACATACATACACTTGGACATCATCTTGAAATTAGTCAGAATAGCTTCCTAAAATCTGGAAACGTCAAGATCTCTTAGAAATTCGATTTTCGAAAATCGGACCGAAACCAATAACTCCGAATTTTTGAAAATTTGCAATTTTTTTAGCGGAAAATCAAAAAGTGGAAAAAAAATAGAAAATACCTATTAAAAAATGAAGTTCACTTTTCGCTGACATTTAAAGCCCTGTAACTTTTTTCTCATTCATTTGACATATATATTGTGACGTTACATTGCCGAAGAGATGGAGTTGGAGGTGGAGTAAGTATGAGTCTGTGTGTTAGAGAAAGATAGTTTGTATTGGCAGAGTGCGGAGTATAGGCTGGGGACAATCGAATCGATTGTAGCGTCCGCAGTGGATGAAATACGCATTAAATCGCACTTATCTTGTGAATAGTTAAATGAAAGCAGTGTTAAAAAATATGAACAAATAGTTGTTGTGTTGTTAATTGCAAAAATACTGGTAGAAATAGTAATTGCAAGCTTTACACATTTCCATCCATGATGTTCATCTTTGGCTGAAAATTATTACGGGGAATTTTTTAAATTACAAATTTTTAACTCAAAGTTTTTTTAACCATTGAGTTTTAAAATTTAAAATTACGAATAATTGAAATCACTTTAATTTATTTACTTAATACAAATTAATAATTTTAAATTTGAAAAAATTATAATTATAATTATTTTAACTCTTGTGTTATTATGACTATTATTGTTGTTATTATTATTATTATTATTACTAGCTAACCTTATGTCGTTCAAAATAATATTTATTTTGTATTTAATAAAATTTTTTATTCTTACTTTTTTCAGTACAATCTAATCTATATTTTTTCACCTTTCAAATTTGGTATTGCACATATATTTCGCCATCTTTCAAAATTTTAATTATTTGTTTATAAAAACTTGCCGTATTCTCTCTATGCTTTTTGAGGATGATTTAATGCGGTCGACAGATGTCGTTTTCGTCGCACACTCTGCCAATATGTGTCGAGTTGAGTGTAGTAGATAGTGAGTTGAGAGTATGGAGTATATATGTGCGGTGAGTTAAGTGTGTTGAGAGTACGAGTACGTGTACGGTATGCTGTATGATTTGGAGTGTTTGTGTGGTTGAGCGTGGATTTAACGGGGGATGTCTAGCTGTATCGCGGATAGTGGCCAAGATAACGTGCCTCCCAACCAGTGATGACAACTAGGCCTAGGCTTAGCCCTCGGAGTTGACGTGGTGATCACGGAGGAGTGACTGAAATGTCGCCGCCCCTGCGTGTTGGTACCCGGAGTTAGCTGGGGTACGTTTGTGTTTATTTGGGAATTGCAGGCTTCGTTTGCGATGCTCGAGGAAGCCAAAAATTCACTAACTTCGGATATCACGGGGAGTGTCATTGCGGGAAGACCCGTGAGTCCACGGCTTGTATGGGGTGGGGCAAGACTGGATGGAGAAGTGAGGATGTGAGAGTGACTGAAAGAAGTAGAGCGTGCGAGTGAATAGAGTGGGAGATTAGAGAAGAGTAGTCGAGAGAAGACCATGATGTAAGAGAGTTGAGATTCGGAGTCGCTCGAGTAAGAGCAGACCCAGTAGTCGAGTTTGGAGTTCTGGAGCGAGTGGTGGTGAGTCGGAGAGCCGCCAAGGTGGGTTTCGACCACACCCTTGACTGATGTCGTTATCTTGGAGCTTGTGGCTCTGGGTTTTCGGTTTTTGGAGCCGTTTGTCGTGATATTTGTCGTCTAATTTACCGCATTATTTATTTTATTTTATAAATTATCTAGAAGTGTGTTACGTTTGGTGATTCATCGTCCAAGAGAGGTTCCCGATAGCGTATTCAGGTATTTATTTGGTTGGTGGCCCGAGAGTACTCGACCGCGGGCCATTTGGGACCTCCGCGTCCCTTTCGCGTCATCTTTACGGTATTTTATTTAGTTTTCTTTTCTTTGTTTCGTTTTAATTTAGATGTAATTAATCGGCTTCTTCCGCGTCATGAGAACCGCGATCCTCTCTCCACAACCTAGCATACTGAGTGCACCAGGACATGCTGCTACCACCGTTCATTTCTCTCATCTCCGAAGGATTTAGATATTAGGTTTTAATTTACGTGTATGTTTAGACCGGTTACCGATACCGGGAAATAAAAGTCGGCTGGCGCCCGTCAGGATCTGGAGGAAATGAGAGGAATGACCAGTGGGCGAAGTGTAACGTAGCCCGATTTTGTGTAATTTGAGTTCGAGTAATTGAGTAATTTTATCGAGTAAAAAGTTATGTGTAATTTTGTTGAGTTTAATCGAGTAATAAGGAATATTTACGTTACAATATGCTATCAGATACTTTTTGTAGAAAATTAAATTTCCTACAAGAACGTGTTTGTCGAAATTTGAAAAAAAATATTTTTGATAGACAATAATAAACAGTAATTTAACACTAAAGAAACTAAATTTTTGTCGATCTTCAGAGCCCCGTAACTTTTGCCCAGTTTGTTTTGACGTACATAATGCATCAGCACTTTTTTGTAAATATTTAATTTCTTACGTAATTATACCAGGTGGAATTTAAAAAAAACATTCTTTTATAGTCTTAATAACGAAAAACTAAAATAAAAAATTTTTGCGTGTATTTTAAATGAGAGAAGGGACCCCCCCTCCCCTTTGTGATAGCTCAATTTTAAAGATATTTGGCTGAAATTTAGTTAGGATTTTTTTTATAATCTAAAGTAACTTTCGAGCCCATAAGAGGTTAAAAAAAATATTTGTTTTTTTGTCACACCCTATTTTATATATATATATATATATATATATATATATATATATATATATATATATATATATATATATATATATATATATATATATGTTCATTGTACGGGGCTTTTGCGGACCCGATTTTTTTTTTTTTAATTTAATCATAAATAGATTAAAAAAACGGGATTAAATTTATGTATTCAAAATTTTGGATTATGTATTAACCATTAGAGTGTTTTTTAACTACTTAATCACCTGGGGTGCATTTAACACCCCGTACATATGGTATTCCACGTATAACATACTTGTGTGTGACCGACGTTATCATATGCACTTGGTTATAATTTTTCTTGATTTTTATGGATATTTGTTGTGAAAATTATATAAAAAAAAAATCAGTTAATTTTACGAAGATAACGATTTGTTCAAATAATTTGAAAAATTGGAACAGTCTTTCATGTGAACACAATGTGACTATTTTCAAGTGTTTTTTATGTGGTTCATCGAGATTCTATGTTGAAATGATTATTAGAAATTTTCGAAAATTAAGTTTTAAGTTTTTATATTGTAAATTTTAATCAGTTTTTGATAATTGTTGGCCTAATAAAGTCTTGTAATCTAATTTTTCTTATTTAATAACTTATTATGCGTGAGAAAAACAAAATAATTTTTTTTTAAGTTATGGTTATTCATGTAACGATCATCTTAAAAATCAATAGACTCCTGAACCATAAAAAATCGTTATTGAAATAAAATAAAACAAATCACTTTTAGATTTTAAGTTGAAATTTAGGCATTGGAATCCTCAAATCATATCACCATGAAATATTGAAATAAATCTTAATTTATTTACAATATTATTTTTATTTTACATTTTAAGATGACTAAAACTTTTGAATAATTTCACGTAAATTTTCATCAATTATATTTTATCAATGTAACCCTGTCCTCTTAGATTTCTATTAACTTTTTTGGCACTTTAATGATAAAATACTTTCATCAGTGACAATCCATCCACAATTCAAAGCTTGGTAAAATTAATCAAATAAAAATGAAATATCTGTAAACATAAATAATATTTCTTAGGGATATCGAGGGTAATAATAAAGTTACCACAAAGTCCAAAAATAGTTATTGCTCATTAGTTTGAAATTTTGAGTGGTGAATTTACAAACAATTTTTTTTTCTTTAATAATTAGTTTTTCATAATGACAAATTATTTGCTTGTGGCTCTTCAAGTATTACAAGCTATTACAAATAAATTTTCATTTAATAATCTTAGGCATTTTGCGAATATCTAAATTTGTAGTTTTTAGATTTTCAAAATTAGGTTTGAAATTTTTAGCAACGACGATTCGTCTCGAAAATTGCTTTAGAAGAAAAAAAATAGAATTTGAAAATTAAAAAAAAAATTCATAGCCAGATTTTTTAGTTATTCAAATTAAAAAATTTTTCTTTTTTTTATAATTTAAAATCAAAAATTTTTTAATATTTTGGATAAGGATATCAAATAGTCATCATGAAATATCATGATAAATAATGACTAATGTAGGAATAAATAAAATTTGCAATTTTAATGTTGACAATTAGTTATCCGAAAATGTTGACTTTTTGATGTTATATTTGAAAAATAACATCGAGTTATTGTTAACGTTTTCTTAACTACTTTAGATAAACGTTTTTGTAGTTTTTAATGTAAGCTTTATTTTGACAACTGGCAACTGACAAATACTGCCATTGTTTACAGTATTCTATGTTACATTTTTGACGACATTATTTCATGTACACTGTGGGGATGAGCGATATTGAGAAAAAAACATCGATAGTTTTAGCTTTTTATTATCGAGTATCGATATATCTTGTCCAAAAAATATCGATAGAAAACATCGATACTTTAGAAAAAAAACATCGATAGTTGAAATATCGATAGATATGGCCCATCCCTACTTCACTGTAATTTTTTTAATTTTGGCATTTGCGTGTTCTACAAATTGATCGTTATACATCAAAATGCGCTCAAGAAAATAATAAATACCTTCTACTTACTTTCACCGATATGCAAAATATATAGTAAATCATTAACAACCAATTTTAATATTAAAATTATACATGGTATATACGTGTATAAACCGATAGTGGACAATTAAGAATTAATAGATGAATGAATAACTGGTATATTAATTTATAAGATAATTAATTAAAAAAAATAATCTTTTCGACTTACAATAAAATATATTAAGTATTTTGTTTTCGTTTATTTACGTTCTTTCAATTTCACTACTATTTATTCTATCTACAAGCTTTCAAAAAATTGATAATTTGTTAGCATTAAGTCAACATAAAAATATTTAATTTGTAAACATTAAAGATAACTTATAACATTTTGAATTTTCTACGTCATCCTAAAAAAGTTGTCAATTTGTTTCTTTTTTGGTATCAAAAATCTTTTTGCTACTTATCATCAAAATGTTTTAAAGTATTATTAAAAAGTTACAAAACTTTTGTCAAACTGTTTTCAAAAAGGTTACAAATTGTTACTGTAAAATTATTTTTTTAAAATATAATAAAGTTAACTTTTGGCTGAACTTTAGTCGTGATATTTGTTGAGAAAAATCTGCTTTTTTGTCAACTTTTTTTGACAAAACAAAGCTATCATTACGCTACTTGTGATAGTTAAAAAAATTGTTAATTATGCCAAAATTTTATAATATATTTTCATTTATTTACTTATTATCTACAATGTAACAATACATATATTTATAGAAATGTATTTTTTAATGATTAATTACAAGATGACAAGATGTTAACCAACTAAAGTTTAAAATTGCTGCCCAATAACAACGAACACAAAAAATCGCATGTCCGCGGAAACTGCACTAGACACAATACACATAAGTATGACACTGGAAGTCGTGGATTTGAAAGAAAAAAAAAAAATCTTTCGTTTGAAAAAGCAAATAAAATACTAATAGAAAAAAATTTTTGAAATCGCATGTGATAACTTATGGAAATCGTTATGTAATCGTTATGTAACTCATACCGAAAAATACGCCACTTAGTGGTGAAAGTCAGCATCGAAAAATTTTATATTAAAATACAATTCTGTCTGATTGATCAAAAGAGTGTTTTAATATATATTAAAACACTCATTTTTATATTAAGCCACCGTATTTGAGTTAAAAAAAATTCAATTTTTTTAATATAAATGAAAGAATTTCAAATAGTAATAAATCGACATAGATTTTTCAAAAATCATCAAATTTTTTTTTTCCTAAAGCGATTTTTTGAGACGAATACATGTTGCCAAATATTTCGAAAGAAATTTTGGAAATCCGAACGAATCCACATAAAGATAATCATAAAATGTCTCAGGTTACTAAATACAAATTTGTTTTTTATAATTTGTAATTGTTGGAGACCAGATAAAAATCATTTTCCGTTATAAAAAACTATTTAATAAAATAAAAAAAATTCTTTCGAAATTTAACACTTGTCTGCTACTTTCACGATGATCATAACAGTCAGTGATTAAAATAATTGGCTGCAAAATTAAAATACTTTCATTCATTGATTGTTTATCAAATAAACATGTAGGACATGAAAGATATCTCAAGACGATTTTTTTTTTAAATATCAACAATAAGACCAAAAAAATAAAATATTGAACTGCTGCCCTCTGTTGCATGGGGTCATGAACTGATAGAAAAATCGACGTGAATACAGTTTATCAACCCTGCCCTGATAGCCATCCTAACCATAAATTAACTACAAGCTACTGCCGTAATCTAAAGGTAACTTAAAGAAAAGTGATGGAGAGCAAGCAGGTTACCTTTAAGTTGACAGTAAATTGCCCGTTAAATTGAATTCAATTTGACTACAAGTATTATTGTCAGACAATGACGTTAAGTTGAATGAAAGTTTCACTTCAAATTGACGGCAAGTTTTTCTCTCAAGTTTTACATTCAAGCTACTGCCTTATTCTGAAGCCAACTTAAAGGAAAGTATTATCCAGCCAAGGTTTGCCAGAAACTTTCTCGTTAAGTTAACCGAAAGTGTTGCTCTGCAGACCTTACTGAGTAATGTATGGCTATCAGGGTGATAGCCAAGTTGGCCGTAAAAGTTGGCATTTCCATAAGTTGACGACAACTTTCCGAGAAACTTGTCGACAACTTTCAGCTCGTGTAACTGTTGCCTACAAGTTGCTCAGAAAGTTTTCAACAGGTTGCGGCAGTAGATTGTCACCAAGTTTCTGAGCAACTTGTAGTCAACAGTTATACAAGCTGAAAGTTGTCGATTACTTGACGTCAAGTTGGTTTCAACTCATGTACAACAACTATCTGATTAGAAGCTCTGGCTATGAATAATTAACCGCAAATTTTTATTTCAAACTTTTGCTGTCGAATTGTAAACGAATTCGGACAGCAAATTTCATATAATTTCAACATTAAATTACCGTCAATTTCAAGCTAAAGTGGCTATCAGGATTTATTCTACTACTAACCATCCTAAATAAATTTCATTTACTTCTATCTACATTCACGTCTCATTCTACTATCCGTTGAACAGGCGTCCTACTTTTCGTCTCATGAAAACTCCGCACCCTAACCATTGTTTCCTCTAACCTCTGAAGTTGAAAATATGGAAAAATACCCAACATATGTCAAGAATTAGTATTTAATTCCATTATTTATAAATTATATATTAATTTTTATTGAATATTCTGACTGTCAATATTTCTTCATAATTACTTGAATTTATTTATTTCTTTGGCTGAATTATCATCAATAATGCATTTCTAAAATTAAGTTATCACGTTTTTATACATGAATGAGTTACTTTTAAAAATGGTTTGTAAAGTCCTCCCAGAGAGTAAATCGCCGTCGGTAATTGTCGGAAATTTTCGGTTTGTAGTGTTAATGTGTAGTAACGGCGTGAGATTAGACTTGTTTTTCCATAGTGGGGGTAAAAATCGACGGCGACTTACTCTCTGGGAGGACTTTATTTAACTAATCATTTATTTAGTTATCAATATGAGCTAATTATATATATTTATATATGTATAATTTTTATTCATATATAAATTTTTACATGTGAAAATTATATATTTTTTTGATCTAATCGTTGAACTCTGATTAGTTCTAATTTTATTTTCCCAATTAAGCCAATTTTATTTCTAATAGGCAGCGCAAACGTTCGACTTTTATGGTCTTCGTGAATTTCTCATTGATCAAGCAGCGTTAGAATTTGAATGGGATGAGTTAGACGAAAGTAAAAACGTAGACGAAAATGAAATTCTTTATGAGATGAGTGATTCTTTTGGATTACCATATCAGAGCTGTATTACTGAACGTATTTCAAGTTTCGAACATACTGACACCGAAAGATTTTACGGCAAAAATACGTATTTAGGACAAGATAAAAGTACAGAGTGGAGCAGACATTTACCGCATCATTCCGAATCTTCTAACCATAAAGTTTTTTCAGAAACTGTTGGCCCCAAACACAATACTCTAAAATCTAAAAATTACAGTGATTATTTTCTACTTTTCTTCAGTGATAATATTCTTGAAACAATTGTTAAATACACAAATATTTACATTAAAAAATTTCGTTCTGGGTTTTTTCGAACGCAAGATTGTAAATGTACTAATGTTGATGAAATTAAAAGTTTAATTGGCTTATTAATATTAACTGGTTTACTGAGAACAAAAAATCAGAAGTTAGACGAATTATGGGAACAATCCGGACTAGGGGTTAACGCTTTTAGGCTTACTATGAACATAAAACGTTTTAAATTTCTATTAAGCTGTATACATTTTGATGATATAACACATAGAGAGATCAGAGTGAAAACGGATAACTTAGCAATGATACGTGAAGTTTTTGAATTGTTTACAGATAATTGCAAAAATAACTACACTGTGGGTGAAAATGTTACAATTAATGAACAAATGATTGAGTACACGGGTAAATGTCCTTCAGATTTGTACTCAAAAAGTAAGTTAAGTAAATATGGAATGAAAATATATTCTTTGTTTGATATAGAGAGTTTTTACGTATCAGTTTTACATCTACACGTAAAAAAGCAACCATCTGGTCCTTATTGTGTACCTAATTCTCCTAAAGATATTATCGACCACTTAGTATCATCTAGAAAAGGAAGTGGAAGAATAGTGTCACTTACTCATGATTTTTGTGATGTGTCTTTAATGGATATTTTACTGTAAAATGATATTTTTGCTCATTGTGTTGTAAATAAAAATGAACAACAAATACCAATTGAATTCGCAATGATAAACGATAGGAAATCGGAATCTAACATAATCAGTTTTAATGAAGGCAAATCCTTGGTATCACACATTACCAGTGACAATAAAAATTTATTATTACTTTCGACGTGCCATTATCAAAGTAAAACTGAAGCTGAAAGTTTAATCATTCAAAATTTCAATCGTTCAGTGTTAGCTACCGAAACGATCGATAAATTGATTGATAATTTTTCAATCTCAAGACGGACGCGTCGATTTTCAATGGCTATTTGGTTTTATATGCTCAATGTAGCATGCTTAAATAGCTTTATTGTTTACTATATTAATAATAATAGTAAAATATCGAGAAGAGAATTTTTGAAAGAAATTGGCTTATCTCTTATTAAACATGAAATGAGTAGTCGTATGTTGAATAAAATTTTACCAAGGCAATTGCGTGAAGACGCAGCACATTTCTTATCACTGCAATTAAATACATTAAAAATTGTTAATCAACCTATGGAAAAAGCAAAACGATGTTCTATTTGTCCTCGAAATCGTGATATCAAAGTTCGTACATTTTGTTTCAAATGCAATTTGCCCATGTGTAAAAACCACATGAATTTACTGTGTGGTAAATGTTTCGATAAACATACTGATGACGAATAGTTCTTTGACATATTCGTTCTTATGTAATGATTTAAATTGTTCTTTTTCTCTTAGAAAAATTTTCACTTACTCTTATTAATAATTTTCATTAAATAATTAATACCGTTAAAAAGTCTTAAGTTCAATGTGTGATGATAATCATACGATTTAAAATATTAGTTAGAATGCAACTGTCAGTCGTATAAAATATATTTGATGCGAGTATTTACTTTAACGTATCATTTTCATCCTATTAATACTATTTTTGTCTAAGCTTATAAATAAATTGAAGCAAAAGTTAAAAAAAAGTTGATTCCGTTACTCGAAATATATGCTCAGCTTATTTGATGAGTATGGTACAATAAATATCGCAGTCAACACACTGCTTAATTCGGAATTACCAATAGTTTATTGTTGTGACATCAATCTACTTTTTTAATAACTTTATAATAAAATTATCATAACGAATTTCAAATAAACAGCCACCTTCCATTCGGATATAACTCTTAGGCTATTGGGGTATTATTCAATCCCCAGGTGTCAATTAACATTGAATAAAAATAATATATTGTAAGTGTAAGGGAAATTATTGAGTCTAATAATTAATTATTTTTTAATTTGATCATTTATATCAGAAGAATATATTTTAATTATTAATTATCAAAAAGAAAATACCTTTCTTCCTTTCTCGAGTAATTGATTGCTAAAATAATTTACAATTAAAAATTTGATAATGTAAGTTTGTAATAATTTATTTAGTTTTGAAAATCCCACTTATTAACTAGAAAAGTTATTTTTTGTTACATGATTATATTCTGTGAAGTTTAATTTCAGACTAGCTCAAAAAACAATTTTATTAGTAAGAAACTTTTTTACAAAATTAATGTCACTCTCGATGCAAGTATTTACGCAATATGTTATAGTAAATATCTTGGTCCAAACGTTGTCCACCTCTAAAATTCTGATATTTTATTTTTGATGTGAATTCGAATTTTCAAAGACTTTATAACAAATTGATTTAAGTAATAAACAATTAATTGCCCATCTTCCATTGGTTTGAGACTCTTGGTTTATTGGGGTGTTTTTTAATCCCCAGTTGCTAACAAATAGAACATGGCCTCGATTTAATACAACACAGGAAGAAATTAAATTATAAGTGCAATGATTTATTGACTCATATAATTCACTCTATTACAAACTTATCATTTTTATCATCATTTAACCTTTAATTGTTACTTAATAAAAAAAGGACCACTAGCTTTTTCACTTTTCTAAAAAAGTTGATTACTAAGATTATTTATCATAAAAAAGTGAACAAAAAGAGTATAAGTACACTGTACTATCTTTTCTGTTTTAACCTAGATGAAAACAAAGTTTAGATGATATAAAATTAAAATAAAAAATTAAATTTCATTTTTCAAACTTGGTACCGAACTTATTTGACAATTTAGTTCTAATAAGTTTCTCGGATCAACCAATTTTCAATTAAAAAATCTTTATGCTAATTTATTGTGCCATGAATTGCAATTTTGAAAAACTTTGTAGCAAATTTTTTGAAATTTTCAAGCATTTAACCGCCTTTCAATTTTAAATCACTCTTGGTTTACTGGGGTGGTTTTTAATCCCTAGGTGCCAATCAACAGAACATAGCTTAGATTTCTTGAAATACAGGATAAAAATCATAAATTATAAGTGTGCACTGAGTTATCGCCTCATGTAATTAACTCTATTACAACATTATCATTTTCATTATAATATTATCTTTAATTATCATTTAATACAATTATTATATAAAAATAGATAAAAAAAGTAAAATTAAAAAAAATCAATTAAAAAAGCTGATTACCAAGATGATTTATCTTGAAAAAATGAACAAAAAATTAATAAGTACACTGTATTATTTTACTTTATTTAATAAATCCAACTAATTTACTTAAAAATAAGTTTTTATTTTGATTATTATATCGTGTTATGCGAATTTCCATTTTAACCTAGCTGAATAAAAAGATTAGATCAAATGAAAATAAAAAATAAATAAATGTTATTTTTCAAACTAGGTACTGAGCTTATTCAACACTTTGGTTTTAACAAGTTTCTCGGATCAAACATTTTTCAATAAAAAAATCTTCATACTAATTTATTGTGGCATGTATCACAATTTTCGATAACTTGATAGCAAATTTGGTTTAGTCTTAAACAAATAACCGCCTTACATTTATGCATCACTTTGGTTTACTGGGGTATTTTTTAATCCCCAGGTGTCAATAAACAGAACATGACATCGATTTCATGAAATACTGTATTAAAATAATCATCTGTAAGTTTTCGATCAGTTACTGACTTATAACTGATTTTTTTAATGTTATCATTTTTATTATGATGATCGGTTAAATACCATTCACAAAAAAAGAAAGCCAATTTTTTTCTTCCTTAAGGAACGCATTGCTGAAATAATTAATCATAAGAGAGTAAACGACGAAAATATAAGAATTAGACAGTGTTATTTAATTTTATAATCCCTGCAGATTACTCAAAAATTTATCTTTATTTTAATTATTTTATTAAATTTTATAATACATAATTCCAAAGTAACTGAAAAAACTATTCAATTAAAATATTAAATTTCTTTAATACTATTAATCAAAAGTGAAAGACAAAAACAATTTACATAATTACTGATATAAATACATTCTAATGTCGGAATTGTAAAGAATAAATTATCAATTGATGTAGAACAAATTTTTTATCTTAATTAACAGTCGATAATTGGGATTTAATAAACCACGACATCTATATTCTGATTCACATCTTTAAAAAAAATCGTTACTTAATTTGAAGAATTTTAGATGATCGTCTTTTGTTTCGAACATACGAGAGTGTTTTATGTCTTTGTGTAATAAAATTGATGGTTGCTAAAATTTGCGTCTAAATTGTTTTCCCTCTTTTTTAAAAAAATGTATCAACTTATATTTGATACTAATAGTGGAATATATTCAATAAAAAAAAAAAAATATCGCGTATCAAAAAAATGTGTCTAATTAGCTCTAAGTGGTACGTATGTCTTAAGATTCAGAAAATATTAGCAATAATATAATTTTTTTTTTCAAGATAATGGAATATTTCGTTTTTATTTCAGATTATAATGACCATCTTCAGTTAATTTGTAAGACTTTGAATAACAATACGCCTCAAGTTAAACTATTTCGGTTGGAAAATATTCGTAAAAAATTACAAGTCGGTCAATCAACAAAAAAGGTATTGTCTATCTATGAATTATAATTTGTGTATCATTCAAAGTAGAATATTTTTATTAGTTTGCCAAACACGTTGATTTTGGTACTTTTATTTCATTCCATTTATTTGTTTATTTATTATTTATTATTTGTCTTTAATTCTTTATCTAGATATTTTAATCGTAGGTTTTAATAAATGATTTTTTTCTGTTATTTAGACTGTTAGCTCTGCAATTGATATTGACATTGACACTAGTCAAAATCTACGTTCGATTTCTAAAATAAAAATGAATCCGGAACGAAATGATATTGAGATTAGTTTAGATAATTCTCAGCTAATTTGTACTGCCTCAGATATTAAGATACCTGTAGTCAAACTACGTCAGTTGGAAAATGATGATGAAAATCAAAAATGTGATTTCCAGACAGAAAAGGTATTTTATCCTAATTTAAATTAATATATTATTCGAATGAAAATAATTTTATTACTTTATCGAACACGATATTTTGGATATTTCTTAGTATTAATTAATTCATTTATTTTTTTTCTTATCTCTTCAATTCATTATCTGAATATTTTGATTTTATGTTTTAATTATTGGATATTTTTCTATTGTTTAGACCGTTATCTTAACAGCCGATATTGATACCAGTCAAAGTCAAAATTCAAGCCTTAAAATCAAAGTCAATCAGAAACGATATGATAATGAGACATGTTTAAATAATCCTCAGCAACTTTGTAATGCCTCAGATGATAAGATATTTGTAGTTAAACTATATCAGTTGGAAAATGTTAATGATTATAAAAAATTGGATTCCCCACCAGAAAAGGTATTTTATTTGCGTTCAAATTCATACATCATTCGATTGAAAATAATTTTATTACTTTATTGAACATGATATTTTGGGTAGTTTTATATTATTTTATTTATTTTATTTTTTTTTTATGCCTTTAATTCCTTGTCTGAATGTTTTAATTTTAAGTTTTAATGATTGGATATTCGTTTATCGTTTAGACTGTTAACTCTACAGCTGATTTTGATGTTGGTACTAATCAAAGTTACAATTTAAATTCTGAAATTAAAATTAATTTAGAATTAAATAATAATGAGGTTGGTTTAGACAGTCTTCAGCTAATTTGTCGTACATCAGATGATAATATACCTCAAACTAAACTATATCAGGTGAAAAATGTTGATGAAAATAAAAAATGTGATCCCCCAATAGAAAAGGTATTTTATCTGGATTTGAATTTATATTTCATCTAAATTAAAATAACTTTGTTACTTTATTGGATACGATATTTTGTGTAGTTTAATGTCATCTTATTTATTTTTATTATGCCTCCAAACTTTATCAGAGTATTTTAATTTTAAGTTTTAATAATTGGATGTTTTTTTATTCTTTAGAATGTTAACTGTACAGCTGATGTTGATATCGATACCAGTGAAAGTCAAAATTCAAACTCCAAAATGAAAATTAACCTGGAACTAAATAATAATGAGATTGGTTTGGATAGTCTTCAGACATTTTGTACTGCCTCAGATGTTAAGATACCTGAAGCTAAACTGCATCAGTTGGAAAATGTTAATGAAAATGAAAATTGTGATTTTCCAACAGAAAAGGTTTTTAATTTGAATTTATATATACAAATGATTTAAATTTAAACAATTTCGTTATTTTTTTGAACACGTTATTTTTGATGGTTTAATATTATTTCACATTTTCCTTTTTTTTTATGTCTTTAATACTTTATCTGAATACTTTAATTTCAAGTTTTAATAATTGAATGTTTTTCAAATATTTTTAGACTGTTAACTCTGCAGTTGATATTGATATTGAAACTAGTCAAAGTCAAAATTCAAATTCTGAAATGAAAGTTATACTGGAAGTAAATAATAATGACACTGGTTTCGATAACCTTCAGCTAATTTGTAATGCCTCAAATGATAATATCCCTATAACTGAACTACATCAATTGATAAATGTTGATGAAAATAAAAATTGTAATTTTCCAACAGAAAAGGTATGTAATCCGAATTTATATACATATATGATTCAAATTTAAACAATTTCGTTCCTTTATTAAACACATAATTTTTGATGGTTTAATATTTTACTTGTTCTTTTTTTTTTTTTTTTTTTTTTTTTTTTTTTTTTTTTTTTCATGCCTATAATTTTTTTTCTAAATACTTTAAATTTAAGTTTTTAATGATGTTTTTATTATTCAGACTGTCAACGCTACACTTGATATTGATATTGACACTAGTCAAAGTCAAAATTTGACTTCTAAAATGAAAATTAATATGGAACAAAAAGATGATGGAATTGGTTTCGATAATCTTCAGCTAATGTGTAATACCTCAAATGATAATATACCTGTAGCTAATCTACATCAATTAGAAAATACTGATGAAAATCAAAAATGTGATTTCCCAACGAAAAAGGTCTTTTATCTGAATTGAAATTTACATATCATTCGAATTAGAATAATATCTTCACTTTATTAGATACGATATTTTGAGTAGTTTTATGTGATCTCATTTATTAATTTTTTTTCTTATGTCTAATTCTTTATCTGAATACTTCAATTTCGAGTTTTAATGATTGAATGTTTTTTCATTATTTAGACTGCTAACTCTACAGTGGATATTGATATTAATACCAGACAAAGTCAAAATTTGAATTCTAATCTCAAAATAAAACTGGAAAAAAATGATGATGGGATTGGTTTCGACAATCTTCAGCTACTTGATAATGCCTCAAATGATAATATATCTACAGTTGAACTGTGCCAGTTACAAAATGTTGATAAAAATAAAAAATATGATCTCCCATCAGAAAAGGTATTTTATCAGAATTAAAATTGCTAAATGGTTCGAATTATAACTGCGAATTGTCATATTCGTACTTTCTATCAATTATACTTAGCTATTATAAAGTTAAGTATCGAATTCATTTTTAAAATTGAATATTTCGTAACTAGTTTCATAATCAAAAAATTTAGAAGTGATGATAATTTTGTGAGCGAAAAGTAAAAATGATTCTTATTGATTATTTGCAATTTTTTCGAAAATACAAAATTACTTGAAGGTATTGTCAAGCCTCAAGAGCTCAAACATAAACCGGCAATACTATTGTTAAGCTCCTTGAGCTTGAAAAGAGCAAGTAGTTCTGGGCCTGGTCCGCAATATCAATCAGTTTCCTGATTTTTAAAATGAAACTTATATTGCTGACAATGTAGGTAAATTAACAGATCTATCTGGTACAATTAATTTTAATTTATTTCAGAATAATTTCGATACTGTGTTTGAAATGCAAATCCAAAATATCGTCGATGAAAAAAAATTAGATACTTGGAGATCACCTGAAGATAATTTAATTGAAATGGTTCTTATCCCAGATAATTCTACGGATATTCAACAATTTTATGATGATGAAAAAGATTTGATTAGCTATTCGTCTAATTATACGGTATTTAATTATTTATTCTTAAATACCTCGTATGGACTTCTTTTGTTAATTATAATTTTAACAGGTGTCTGATGATTTGGAACTGATTTTATCTTCTCAACTAAATTTTGAAACTGTTGAAATATTGCGGGATCGTGATAGTTCTTGTGACAATTCCGAGAACTATAATTTATCACCCATCTCACTACGAACAAGACATGCAAATAATGCCAAAAAGATCAATAGCCCAAAGAAGCATCAAGTTCATGATACAACTATCGATGACGATTCACTATGCGTCTCTGTATCTAACATCGTTGATGACTCTTATGATAAGGATTTTGATACATCTGGAATCAGCCATTCTTCAATGATTTCTGGCGAATCTATTGATCAAGATAAAAGGGCAGATTTGCAAGATTCTGAAAGACATTCAGTTGATGCAGCAGAACAAGAAAAATCTGATTCCATTGTTACGTCCTGGTTGATGATTTGGCGCTGGCGTAGTTGAGCGGTTGATTTAAAATAGACGTAATGAAAACTTACATATAATTATAAATAATAATTTGTATAGGTTGAACAGCCACCATTTGGTGGTTGAAATAAACTGGTTGTTTGAATATAATATATTATTTTATATATATCTGAATCCGATTTATTCAATTGTAAAAGAATAGCTATGAATAATATATAGATATACAATTTAATCAATTTATAAATTTGTTTACGTACTCTTAACAATAACTTCAAAAGGGTGAGAACGAAGTTGAGTTTTTAATATTGAGCCTGACTGCTCTCTATGATTTTATGTTTCAGACTGACTTCTCTTCATCGAGAAAAACTAGAGTAACTCTTATCAATACGCTTGGGCATCAGACCCGCGCATCGATTCATATGGAGGGGTCATTCGAGATAACGCATGTTCTCGAATGATCCATTCTAATATTTATTGAAAATACTTAGTTCTCACGATCTCTCCGCTTTTGTTACTAACAAATGAGTCACTTATCTATTAACAAAAAGTTATCTTAAACAAAATAGATGTTTGTGCAGCTGCACGTCTCGAGGATTTACTCGAGGCGTCAGCGCTTATTTATATTTGATAAAATATAGAACAATAACTTTATCAATTATTACTCATATCCTTAACGTTCGAATATCTTAAATAATATTATTCTATGATTATATTATATTATTTTATATAATTAATTAAATACTATAGAAATAACTTGGTTATCGATATTCGATATAATTAGTTAGATTTCAGGTCGGTAATTAGAGAAGTAAATGCTGACGTCATCTGACGTACAGGCTGGGACGTAACACCATGCCTGTATTGAACGATGATGTGAGTACTATCAATTCATTAAAAATTGTACCAATTTCCCAGAAAGGATCTTGCGATAATATTAATATGACGGTACAATCAAACTTACTTGAACCACGTTGGAAAAAAAAATATGCATGTTTATATTGCAATAAAACTTTTGTTAAATTACCCCGTCATATTGAAACGGTTCATAAAGATATTGAAGATGCTATTAAACTGAAAAATTCTGCGAAAGGTAATAATATATATTTTTAAAAGATAATGTTTTATTAATTATTCTATTCTTGTTAGTATTAAATTTATTTGTAAAATTTACTGTATTTATTTAATTGTGTAAATCGAATGATTAATCTATAACTTGCTTCCATACATTATATTCAGGTACCTCAGAAAGAAAGGTAATAATTAAAGTTATGAGAAATAATGGTAATTTTAAATACAATACCAATTTTCACATCAATAAAGGTGGTAAATTGCTTGTCAGTCGACGACCAAATTATGAAAAGTCTGCATTAGATTACACCAATTGTCCTGAATGCTTAATTACTGTGACTATTTCGAATTCTCGAAAACATATATATAAATGCACGAAAGGTAAAGCTAGAGGATCAAGAACTTATTTGGTTGCGGGAAAAACTGTTGAAGCAAGATTACATTTATCAGCTAGTGATACATTAAGACTTGTAGTGTTTCCAGTATTACAGGAAGACGAAATTGTAAGATTGATAAGATATGATTGGTTAATCATATTGTATGGAAACAAATTATGCTTAAAATATACTCAACACTATCAACATAATATGATAAGAGCCAGATTAAGATTGATAGGAAGATTTCTGCATGCTGCAAAGAGTTTGAATTCTGAAATAAATAAACTTGCTAAGATTTATGCTCCGAAATATTTTCAAGTGGTGATAGACGCAATTAAAATTGTAGCGAGAATTGATCATCTTCAAAATTCATGCGAGGCTCCAGCAGTTGCTGAAAATCTTGTTACTTATATAAAGCAAATTAGTGAACATCTTGAAACAGAATATATTATTAAAGAAGATGAAGCTAACCAAATACAACTACAAAAATTTATGAAGATATAGTCGCATTCAGATTCGTGGTAAACGTGGACGAACTGTTGCTATTATTGTGAACTCTGATTTAATTGAAAATATTAAAACTCTTTTAAAACATCGCAACGCTGCTAATATACCGGAACATAATGAGTTTCTTTTCGGATTGCCTAATAATAATAACGATAAGATAAGAGTAATTAATTTATGTGTTGAAATGCGAAAAATATCAGTAGCATGTGGTGCTGGAAAACCAGAATTATTGCGTGGCACCCATCTCCGAAAACACGTGGCAACCAAATGTATTGAGCTGGACTTAACAGATAATGCAGTGTCTGATGTAGCGAATCATTTAAGGCATTCGGAAAAAATTCACCGAGACATTTATCGCTTACCTAAAAAATCTAAAACAATTGTGCAAGTAGCTAAAATTTTAACAGCAGTTCAAGGTGAATTTGATGAAGATAATAGCGATAACGATGACTTAAATGATCAAAATGAATTTACTGAATTCCAAAGCTACAGAGTAAGCACCGCTAATGAACAGCATGTTAATAATGTACAAAACGATCTTGATGGACATGATATTGCTGAAAGATAAGATACTAATTGCATACCATATATGGTTGATGGAAACGAAACTCTCGATACACACCAATCTATTGCTGATGGTTATGATTCTCCTAATAATACACAACACATTGCATCTAAACAATGTACTAATAGTGAACAATATGACCAGTGGCGTGGTCTCCAGAATCAGGCGTCTACTTCTGCTGGGTCCTCAATTTCTAAGATTAATAGTACTACCCCACATGATTTGAAAGTTGGGAATACATCTCAAAATCAACCACAAACTGAAAAAATGAAGGGTATTGTATTTGGTTTTTTGTTTCTATCAATAATTCTAATTTATTTCGCGTCAATATATTTTCTGATTAAATTATTAAGGTAATTTTTTGTTTTCAGTTAAATTTAGTAAACAAAGATGGACTGATAGTGAAAAAGAAATAATATTATCATATTTTAAGCAAAACATATATACCAGAACTCTTCCTTCTCTAAAACAAATCGATGAAATAATAAAAGCAAATCCATGCTTGCACGGACGTTCACGTCAAGGAATTAAGACGTGGATTTCGAACCAGTTTAAAACATCATGTACACCAATCCGTGTGTTACCTAAAATTGTTAGGAATGAAAAAGTCAAGCCTATTAAGGGTATCATTATACCTGCTAAGAATACAGATGCTGAAAAATAATTTAAAACTTATTCATTAACATTATTTGTTACTTATAATAAATAATACTCTCACAGACACCAAATAGTTTGTTATTCTTAAATTCAAACGTACCTATTATAAATTCGAATTATTCTCGAAAAATCGTAAATCATCAGCAACTTTTTATGACATGAAACAAGTTCGTATTGTTAACATTTGCTATCATTTTGTTATTATATATATTATCCTGTTCGTCTATTTTCGTAGATGAGTATTTTTGAAAAATTAGCACTGACAGGCATCATGATTATTAAATTATTAAATTTACATAATTCATTTAAATTAATATAACAGGGATTTTCGTGTGATTAAATCTACTATTTTAAATAATAGTACTTTTTTCCAACATATCTAAGCAGTATTAGGCTGTATCAAAAAAATTAACTATTTTTTTTTAGAAAAAAGTACTTCGAAACATTGTTCAGGATACCGAAAATATGACTCTGTTAAAACGGCAGCTCTTAATATCAAGGTGTGCCTCATCGAGATTTTCGATTTCCCTTTTGATTAACAGGAAAATTTTTTTTTAAGTTGGGATTTTTTTCAAGTATTAGTGAATCGAAGTATCGGAAAAATCGATGGAAATTTTTGTTGGAGATTGAACGTTCTAAGAAGAAGATCTCTAATCATTTTTCGATAAATTTGATTTTTCAAAAGTTATTCAAGGTCAAAGTTTGATTCATAGTAAATTTCACCACTTTCAACTTTTTCGGCGAAACTATCAGACTTATCGTAAAATGTTATGGAACTTTTTTTGTAGAGAATTTTATTTCTTACAAATTATCTCTTTCAAAGTTTTTCGAAATTCCGCATTGTTTTCTAGTTATTTTCATTTTAATGTGAAGTTCTTAAAAAAATAGTGTTCGGATCGATTTCAAGATCTTGAAAGAGCTTTACATTAAAATGAAAATAACTTGAAAACAATGCGGAATTTCGAAAAACTTTTTGAAAGATAATTTGTAAGGAATAAAATTGTTTACAAAAAAGGTCCTATAACATTTTAAGATAAGTCTGATAGTTCCGTCGAAAAAAACGAATAAACGTAAAATTTACTATGAATCAAACTTTGACCTTAAATAACTTTTGAAAAATTAAATTTATCGAAAAATGATAAGAGATCTTTCTCGTAGAGCGTTCCATTTCAACAAAAATTTCTACTTATAACAGGGCTATGCTGTTACTCTGGTCGTCCTTAAATTACCTTTTTAAGGGCGCCACTGGAAGTGATAACGGCCTCCCAGAGCCGGATCTTGAATCGTCAGGGTCGGTGTAATTTATTTAATTGCAAGAGAAGGATGAGGAAGGAAAATTTATAAATAATTATTATAATTTCGATTAACAATTTTAACCTTTTTATTTAATAAACCTTTTTGACCTTATGACCTTTTATAAACCTTATAACTTTTTATACCTTATAGAAACCTTATAAACCTAAACTAAGCCAACTACCTTTGGCATTTTCCACACACTCACACACACAATTATTAAAATCGCTTAACCTTCGCGAGACTTAATTACTACAATTTCTCCCTTAAATCCTAATTTATCTCACTCACACGTTAACTCAGGCCCCTGGACTTTATTTTCCACACACACTTATTTTAACCTGAACTCCACGCGGTCAACGCGACCCTCTACGTGGCTAAAACCTTAATTTTACTTTCGCGCGGTCCTCTGGACCCTCTACGCGACTTTCCAATTTATTCACGCGGTTCCCTGAACCCTCTACGTGACAAAACCTTATTTAACTAATTCACGCGGTCCCCTGGACCCTCTACGTGATTTTAACACTAACACTAATTTATGACAATTATTTACAACTTATTTAATTACCACAATCTCCATAATGACGATTTTCACTGACTCACACTTTTATCAATATAAAATTCCATTAACCTATTTTCTGTATTTAAAAATTAATTTCTATCTATTTAATTACCATTTTAAAATCACTTATAAATTTACAATAACTAATTTCTTATATACGTTATCCTTTTCTTATCAATAATTTTGTTAAGCCGGTTTTAGGATTTATTTTATATGACCGCTCAACAATTTATCACGACCTCGATATCACAATACTCAAAACTCAACCATTTATTTTCCCGTTTCATTTCCCGACACTTTTAACGTTTATAATTTTATTAAATGATTTTATTTGATTTATAAATGTAAATTACTTATAATTAATTTTATCTCAATATTAATGACTAGATAATTTGACTAGAACGCAATTGACTTTCCGGCAATGCTTTACACGACCTGCCTGGAAATATCAAAGCTAATTATTGATGAGTCCGGCTTTTCAGTTATTTTATTACACGTTAAATTGACACGACAATACTTCGCGAACACGACGTTAAATTTTGTATTTTACTTAACAAATATTCCGGCTTCCTGCCTGGAATATTTTACAGAATACCTATTACGATTTACGTTGATTTCTTTCTCCGTCGCTCGTTTTGTATCAGTTGTCTTCGTTCGTGTCTTGTTCTCTCAAGTCCGTGTATTAGCTTCTCGACCGTGTATGCCTGGGGTAACCGGGTTGTCTCAAATTTTCCTCCTCAGGTTAACTCTTTCTTGGATCCAATTCTCGTTTTCACCAAAACACTCGAACTCTCCTTCAACCTGCTATTCAGACGCAATCAGTTCTTGATAATAAAAGGTACCGGCTACCTGCCTGGTATCTTGTAACAATTTGATTTTCTTTTTATCGCTTGGTTCCACAATAATTCACCAAGTCACAATTAAATAAATTTACCTGATATAATTAACAGCGTCTGATAATGGCGTCTATGTTGTTGGCTTCTCACTTTAGGTCCGTCTGGTTCGGTCGTTCCGGTCACAAGTCTTGTCTCGATGGCCGCCCAGTCCCATTGACTCTCCGTTGAACGTCTGTTCAGTCCGGTCGTTCCGGTCACCAATGTTCTTATTCCCTGCGGTCTTGCAGTTTTATTAATTTCACTCGATTATTTTCGGCAATGATCGGAAAACTCCTCCTCTACCTAATTATGATTGGGCCTCGCGTATTAGCATTTTCAATTAGCGCGCCCGGCGACAAGTCGAAAAACTTAATTGAATGCTCGTTTGGGGTTGCAGGTATGGTAAATGACCAACCGTGAAAAATCAAGATTTTGGTTGATAATGAAACTCAATTTACCCCGTTACATATTGATTTTTCCGATACTTCGATTTGCTAATGTGTGATAAAATTCTGAACTTTAAAAAAAATTTTTCCCATGTTAATCGAATGGAAAATAGAAAATCGGGATAAGGCACCTCTTACTATTAGTATTAAGAGCTGTCGTTTTGGGATATCTTGAACAATATTTTCAGAGTACTTTAAAAAAAAAAATACTTGATTTTTTTGATACATCCTAATGTAGTATACTTTTCTATATATTCTATCTACTAGGGTGTCTTTAAAAAAAAAAAATTAATTATGGTATCCAAGAATTGAATGTATACCTGAAAATAAAAATTTTGGTACTAATCTGAGCTCTTACTAATAATATTAAGGCTTGCCTCAATTCATTTTTCCATATTCCATTTAAATAACACAGGAAAAAATTTGTTGTTTCCAGACTTTCCTAGCTTACAAACCAATCGATGAATTTTTTCCGCGATAAATAATTTTGTAGAAAATTGAACGCTCTCCAAAAAAAATCTTTTATGATTTCTCGATAAATCCAACTGTTCAAGTTATTTGAGTTTAAAGTCAAATTTATAGTAAATTTTGAGATTTGTTTACTTTTCCGATGGAACTATCAGTCTCATCACAAAATGTCTTAAGAACTTTTTTTGTAGGTAATTTCATTCTTTACAAATTATTATAGATAAAGTTTTTCGGAATTCCGCATTGTTTTCTAGTAAATTTCATTTCAATGTTAAGCTCTTGAAAAAATAGTTTTCTGATTTACTTTAAGATCTTGACATTGAAATGAAAATAACTACAAAACAATGTGGAATTTCGAAAAACTTTATTTGTAATGATTTTTAAGGAATGAAATTACCTACAAATAAGCTTCAATGACATTTTGTGATAAGACTGATAATTTCGCCGGAAAAGTAGAAAGATCTCAAAATTTACTGTAAGTTTGACTTTGAGGTCAAATAACTTTTGAAGAGTCTGATTTATCAAAAAATAATAGGAGCCTTTTTTGTAGAGTGTTCAATTTCCTACAAAAAGATTTATCGCACATAAATGTCCATTAAATGGTTTGTGAGCTAGAAAATTCTAAAAAAAAAATTTTCCCCCGTGTTATTTAAAGGAAAAATAGAAAAATGGATTGAGGCAAATCTTATAATATTATAAGAGCTTATATTGGTATCAAATTTTTTATTTTCAGGTATACTATCAATTTTTGAACACCAAAAAAAATCCTACAAATTTTTTTTTAATACTTTAATCTACTCTAAATTACAGTAAATTATAACTGCGATAACAATAGCATTCTACAAAAAGTCACAAGTATTACGAATGACGTATTGACAGATCAATTTTTCTTACTTTCTATCTTTTAATATGTCTTATATAATTTTATATTTTATAAAATTTATGGACTTTTTTCTTATGTAATTATTATACTACTCTTATCGTCATTAACAGTTAAATGATCCTCATTTTTCGAGTATTCAGCAGCCAATGAAATTGAATAGCATAAATGAGAGGCCTTAAGAATCTACAATCCTCATTTATCGTTGGATGAGTTTGGCATAGAAATACATTATAAAATATTCTTATGGGAAATTTTAAAATATATTAACAACTCTATGTAGCGCACTGATACAGAGTCGTGGTTCGATATAACTGTCCTTTGAGGTTGTCTTATTAAATTTCATAAAAAATGATTTTCCAACTTTAAGAATTCAATTTTTGTATTCAACACAAAAAGTACTTCGCAAGAATATTTTTGAAATTTACAAATGGTCCACTATCTACACTAACGCAAAAAATTGACGGAACAGAAAAATTTTATTAATTTTTTAGTGATATCTGCAAGGCTGTCACTTTGTGAAAAATGATCGTACGATCATGTGGTTTTATCTGATTCTATTGCTATAAAAATCACTTTTAAGAAAATAAAATACACCAGCCAAAAAAATGCTAGGATTTTATAAGTAAACGATCAACCATTGTTGCATAAAACTGAGAGAAAGTGTATGTAAACATCAATTAACATTTTTTTTAGAGTCCGCAAAAAACCATAGTGACTGAATGTCCTTTGCGGACAGTCCGCAAAAGTCACTGAAATTGATGAATTTATTGCGGACTGTCCGCAAAAGCACCGTACATTTTATGAACTTATTACGGACGGTCCGCGAAAGCGACTAAAGTCTTCAAAGCACCCGAGTTACTTGTAAAAAAGTCCGCAAAAGCCCCGTACTATATGTATATAAATAAATATATATATATATATATATATATATATATATATATATATATATTAGACTGGGCCAAAAAAATTGACTATTTTTTTTTCTTCCGATATTGTAAAAGTATTATTCCTGGTGACAAAAAAAAAATATTGTGCAAGTTTGAGCCCTTAATATTGATATTAACAGGTGTATCGTTACGACTTTAGGTTTTTGAAAGAAATTTCATTTCTTACCCAAAACTCGTAAATTATCCATCTGAAAAATTTGAGCAATGTATATTTTTAAAGGAAATGAAATTCTCTACAAAAAAACTCTCTTATTAAATTGTCGTAAACGAGCCGTTTCCTTATAACCGTGCTTTAAACATTGATTTGTTTTTTAAATTCTTTGTTTCAACTGGATTTTTGTAACTACTAGAAATATTCAAATTTTTTCCAGTCGATATATTCGTAAAAAAAATTTAATGATCTACAAAAAAGGTCTCTCAACATTTGTTGCTAATTTCATTCCTTCGAAAGTTATCCAAGGTTGAAGTTGAGTCAAAACAACTTCAATAACCTAAATAACTTTCGAAGGAATGAATTTAGCAAAAAATGTTAGGAGACCTTTTTTGTAGAGCATTAAATTTACTTCAAGAATAAATATCTTAACTAGGAAAAATTTCAATATTTCTAGTAGTCACAAAAATCCAAAATAGAAACAAAGAATTTAAAAAACAAATCAATGTTTAAAGCACGGTTATAAGGAAACGGCTCATATTACGACAATTTAATAGGAAAGATTTTTTGTAGGGAATTTAATTTTTGTTGAAAATATACATTGCTCAAATTTTTCAGATGGATAATTTACGAGTTTTGACAATAATTTGTTTTGGTTACTAGGAATAATATTTTCACATTATCGAAAGAAAAAAAAAATAGTCGATTTTTTTGGCCCAGTCTAATATATTTATATTTATTGGTTGAGGTAATATTATAAACAATTAAAACCAACTAATATTTATGTTAAATAAATGTTTTATTTATTTAACGAGATTTAACGAAATTAACACAGTAATAGAAAGTATACAGAAGAGTGCTTGGATGCGTGTATGCAGTCCAGCGGTATATCACTTATTATTATGTCTCTACGAATGAGGTAGAGACGGAATATGGAAAAATCGATGTTTGGCGTAGTTTGCCGAAATTGATCGATTGTAATTATTATAGCAACGCTACAGAACTCACTTTGTTTGTTTGTTTTTTTTTTTTTTTTAAATTTAATACACGATAATTTAAGTGATGGAATATTTCCAAATGATATGAATAAATAAATAAGTAAATGAATGAGTATAATACAGTGGCAAATTGTTACTTTAAAAAAAAAAACTTTTATGCAAAAAAATTAAATCGCGTAAATTTTTTAAATGTTAAACCGGACTCGGCGTTTTTGGGTCTCGGTTGCTGTGTTATTGTTTGTTATTATTGTCACCGTGTTGGCTGAAGTCGCCTCGTAAGCCGGCTTCAATCTATCTACTGAAATGGCGATTTGTCGTCCACGAAAATCGACGATGAAGTATTTGTCGTGTCGGGTTATTACCCGATATGGACCTTCGTACGGCGCTGAAAAAGATGGTCCAACCTGGTCATTCCGTACCAGTACATGACTGCAAGTACTAAGGTTCCTGAAACAGAAAACAGAATGCTTGCCGTGACGCGACATTTCGGCCGGTGCCAATGAGTTAAAATGACGTTTTAAGGTATTTACGATGTTATGAGGCATAGTTTTGTTAGTGGGAGATAGTAACTCACCGGGTAATCGGATAGGCTCACTGTATACTAATTCAGCCAGTATCGTCTGTATGTCGTCTTTCCAGGCAGCGCGTAAGCCAAGCAAAACAGCTGGTAATGCGTCGTACCATGACTCTTGGTGACAAAAAAGTGCTGATTCGAGCTGACGATGTAGACGTTCGACGAGACCATTGGCTTGCGGATGATACGGCGTGGTATGCAGGTGTTTTATTCCATAAAATTTTAATAGCGATTGGAATAACGACGATTCGAATTGTGGACCTTGATCCGAAGTTATACATTTCGGTACTTCGTGGCGTGAAATCCAGGGCAGCGATAGTGCATGTGCTATCGTCTCTATAGTTCCATTAGATAACAAGACAGCCTCAGGAAACCTCGTGAATCAGTCGATGATAGGCAGGCATTGATTAAAGCCTCTTGACGTTTTTAAAGACACTAGGTCGATATGAATATGCTCGAATCGTTCAGTTAGAGGTTCAAAACTGGCGATCGGCGATGACACGTGTCTTTGAATTTTATTTTTCTGGCAATCGATGCAATATTTTGCCCATTCACGGCAATCTTTATTGATCGACGGCCAGACGTATTGTTTGGAGACGAGTTTAAGCGAACCTTTGATTCCGGGATGAGCTAGCGAGTGCAGCGAATTAAACACTTTCTTTCTCAGCGGCTCTGGAACATATGGAGGCACTGCACCTGACGCAGTATCACAATACAGTACAGGTCCAGTATCGAGTTGAATCGTTTTTAAATTCAAAGCAGTTGTGTGACGTAACAACTGCTGAAGTTCATTGTCGGTTTGTTGAGCGTCGGCAAGTTCTTGCGGCGTTAAAGCAGTAGATACTGCTTCGACACGTGACAATGTGTCAGCGACAATATTGTCAGTACCCGACACAAGTCGAATATCGGTGGTGAATTGACCGATGAAATCGAGTCGACGAAATTACCAAGGCGATGCTCTTTTGGTGCGCTGTTTGTAAGCGTGCTGAAGCGGCTTGTGTTCGGTGTAGATTGTAACATGCCGGCCTTGGAAAATATGCTGAAAGTATTTTACAGCCTCGTAGATGGCGTTCAACTCGCGGTCGTACGTCAACAATTTTTGAATCGACGGGGACACTTTTCGACGGAAAAATGCCAGTGGTTGCCAGTTGTTATCCACTTTTTGTTGTAAAACGGCTCCAATACCGATTTCGGATACGTCGGTGAATATTGCCCAGTCAGCATCGATTTTAGGGTGTACCAATAAAGTAGCATCCGCAAGAGCTCGTTTAGCTGACTTGAAAGACTCCTGAAGTTCAGTTGTCCAGTTGACTGGATGAGAGCCTTTGACTTTTGGTCCTTCCAAAATTTTGTTTAACGGTGCTAGAATTTCTGCAGCGTTCTTGATGAACTTTCTGTAGAAATTCACTGTGCCGAGAAATCGACGAAGGGCTTTTACGGTTGTAGGAGGCTCAAAATTGACGATAGCCTCGACTTTTTCCGGTAACGGCTTAATTCCATCTTTAGTGATGACATGGCCGAGAAATTTTACTTCCGGTAGACCAAACTGGCATTTCGGTACATTAATTACCAGTCCGTATTCACGGAGATGCTCGAATAATATTTTCAGGTGCTCCATGTGTTGCTTTTCGTCGTTTGATGCGATTAAGATATCGTCAACATATGGAAAGACGAAGTCAAGGTCACGAATGACCTCATGAATAAATCGTTGAAACGTTTGAGCCGCATTTTTAAGCCCAAACGTCATAAACCGGAACTCGAATAATCCGAATGGTGTGATGATCGCCGTTTTCGGCACGTCCTCTGGTGCAACGGGTATTTGCAAAAATGCCTTTGCAAAATCGACGACTGAAAATATATTTTTACCGTGAAAAAATGCGGCAAAGTCGTCAAGATAACGCAATGAGTATTTATCGATTAAGGTTCGATCGTTAAGTGGTCGGTTATTACCGCACGGCCTCTATTCTCCGGACTTCTTCTACGCTAAATGAAGTGGTGAAGTCCAGGCGCTGTTGGAAGGTCTGGAAATACCTTCTTCGATCATTTTGCGGAACTCAGCTTGTGCAATTTTCAGCTTATCTGGAGCCAGGCGTCTTGCTTTACACGAAACTGGCGGGCCAGGTGACGTTCGTATATGATGCCCCGTTGAATGCTTTTTTGTTTGACGCTGAGTAGCGTCAGGTCGTGTAATATCGCCAAATTCTCTCAATAATTCCATATATGCAGAATTACCATCGACTGCTTTAATATTTGTTTCTGCCGATGTAGTGTGAGAATTTCCGGGTGTCAGTAAACCAGTGATGTCATCACGAAGGCATTTTCGTTTTAGGTCGACTAGTAAGTCATAATGACTTAAGAAGTCTGCACCTATAATCGGTTTAGTGACGTCAGCAATGATAAAATTCCATGAGAATTCACGGCGAAGTCCAAGGTTCAATGTAATTGATTTTAAACCATAGGTTTGAATTATCGAGCCATTTGCGACATACAATTGGTAACCTATGGGTGTACTGATTGATTTCAGCCAGCCACGTGGAAAGACGGACAAATCGGAGCTGGAATCGACAAGATATTCCGTTCCTGTAGTTCGGTCTCGGATAAACAGGCGGCGAGAAATCGATTGAGAATCATTAGCCGCCTCTACTGATTCTCGTTTGAGTTTCCCTGCCATTTACAGCCGGGAGCGCATGATCGGGCATTTTCACCATGCTTGAAGTGATACCAGCAATAGTCAAATTTTTTAACTGTCCGAGGACGATGGTATCGGTGTGCTCTGGATCGTGTGTTCGGAATTTAGTCCTGAGCAAGCATTTCACTAACCTCGGCAGTCAATAGTGCAAGTTGCTTACGTAAAGCAACGATTTCCTCTGCGGCGGATGCGTACATTTTGAAATATAGAATATAAAAATAATATTTCAAATAATAATAATATCACCTGCACTTGAAATTATTTTATTTTCTTGTCACTCTCAGTTTCAGAGTCAGACATCACCCGTCAACAATGTCTTTAATTCGGTACTGTGCTACCGAAAGATTATCGATGACGCACGGCTCAGGAATGTGCAGCCGGTGTATGGGCTTAATCCTCGATGGTATTTCCAGTAACGGAAAAAAAATTATACGCGACACTGCACGAAAAATTAATTACAATTTTTTTATCACAGCTCGCGAAAAACTTTTATCACTATTCGATTCGCACTAAAAGTCCCTCGAATCAACACTGATGCGGCATAACGTCCATAAGATGCCCAGCAATACACCAGCGGTGATAAAAGATAAAAACTACACAATGATAAAAACCACTGCACTAATTAACAAAAATAAATTCACACAAAACTAACTGTGAATTAAAAATTACGGTCTCGCCGATTAAACGGCAACGCGACAAGATATTCGCAGCAAAACAACACGAGAACTCGCGAGATTTTATAAACTGTGTAACGCACGTGTTCGACACTTCCCTTAAAAAGGAATCACGTCGGGGTCACCAATTTAGTGGTTGAGGTAATATTATAAACAATTAAAACCAACTAATATTTATGTTAAATAAATGTTTTATTTATTTAACGAGATTTAACGAAATTAACACAGTAATAGAAAGTATACAGAAGAGTGCTTGGATGCGTGTATGCATTCCAGCGGTATATCACTTATTATTATGTCTCTACGAATGAGGTAGAGATGGAATATGGTAAAGTCAATGTTCGGCATAGATTGCCGAAATTGATCGATTGTAATTATTGTAGCAACGCTACATATATATATATATATATATATTAGCGTGATTCAAAAAAACCGACTATTTTTTTTTTCTTCATTATATCGAAAATATTGTTGGAAATGACGAAAAAAAAATACTGTGGAAGTTTAAGCTCTTAATATTATTATTAACAGCTGCCGCATCGCAATTTTTTATTCCCCGTTTAAATAATATGGGAAATTTTATTTTTTAAGCTTTAGAATTTTGTAGCTCACGGTAGGACCAATACTTTCAAATGTTCAAGACACGTTCTTATGGAAAATCCGATGATCTATAAAAAAGGTCTCCTATAATTTGTCGATATTTTTATTTCTTCAAAAGTAATTCGAAGTTAAAGTTAAATTGACGATAAATTTTTACATTTTTTGAATCGTTTGACGCAACCATCAATTTTATCGGAAAATTTTATCCGACATTTTTTATAGAGCATTTTATTTCCTATAACTTATCTTTACGAGAATTTTTGATATTTCTCTTAAGTCGTAAGTTATTTGCAATTAATTGAAAATCTTCTTAAAAAATTTAAATTTTATTGCTTAAGTTAATTATATTAAAATTTTCAGTTAACTGCAAATAACTTACGACTTGTGAAAAATATCGAAAATTTCCTCGAAGATAAGTTATAGGAAATAAAATGCTCTACAAAAAATGTCCAATAAAATTTTCCGAAAAAAATTGATAGTTGCGTCGAAAAATTTAAAAAATGTAAAAATTTATCGTCAATCTAACTTTAACTTCAAATAACATTTGAAGAAATAAAAATATGGAATATGAATATATTTCACAGTACAAAAATAGATTAAATTGTGTACTCGCATGCAGATAATTTATTAAGGAATAATTTAAACCCAACGTTGAGTCGATTTGTTAATTCATTGATTTTAAATTAATTATTTTAATCCAAGGAACTAGTGCTGTCAATTGTTACGTATGAATCTTCGTAAGCACGATAACTCTCGAAGGAAATAATTGATCGGTCTATTTTTTTTTTTTTATTAGCTATGTAATTTTTACTCCAAGACCCCTTTTGAAAATCACGGTCTAAATCGTTCCCGTTTAATTAGAATCAAATGAATATCAAAACTGATAATTCGACATAAAATTTATTTATGTTTATATATGAAATTTCTAGCTTCTTCTCTTTCTAACAGCTGACTACTTATATCTGTTTCTCTTTTTTCTTTTCATCTATCTATCTATCTAACTAATACTGACAATAAAATTGGCGTGACAGTCGTAAAAGTAAGTGGTGACATCTACGCAAAAGGCGGCTTATTAAAAAAAAAAGTTTTTTTTTTTTTTTTTTTTTTTTTTTTTTAACGGATTTTCATTGATTTTATTATGTTTATTATTTTAATACTTATTATGTTTGTTTTTTTTTTTATCAAAAAACCCTTATAAAAGTCACTAGCTAAATCCTTTTAGTTTAATTGTAATTATATAAAAATGTGAAACTGATTATTCACAAAAAATTTAGCTATTTTTTTTTTTTTTTTTTTTTTTTTTTTTTTTTCATCATCTATTGGCAGCAGCATTAGTGTACCAGTATACGGTTGAAAAAAGAGAGCGACATATTGCGGGGTATTTAAAAATAATGTAAATAAAAAAATATTAAAATGAAAATAAAAAATAAAAAATCCGAATCGATAATTCATAAGTTAAATAAAAGTTCATAATAACATAAATAAATTAATATTATAAAATAATAGTAATGATTAAAAATAACATGAGCGATTGAGGTGTGCACTTTTGGATTTTCCAACATTTTTTATCTTACTAGAAGTTCGATTATTTTCACTATTTGCAACAGGATCTGTTGTAAAAGTGTCAGAGGGAGTTTTGTTTTCGTGTTAATCATTAGTTTGACGATTATTAGGATAATTTTCAGACGATAAAGGAAGCTCGGCTAGAATTAAGTATTTAATTTAGTATTCATAGATTTAAATAAGTCATTTAGCATTAGTCAATTAATTAAACTAATTAATCAGTTTTCATTCAAATAACCAGTCTCTTTTTTTGATTTATCAACCGTTGTAGCAATATTTAGATGAAAAATCCGTTGAGATCTTTGGTCAATCAAAAATTGTTTTGCTTCTTCGTCAATCATTTCAAAAACATTACCGTGAGCAATATCAAATAATTGTTCAAGTTTATTCACCAATTCTTCCTCTTCAGTTTTATTTTTTCGGTGGACGTGTTTTTGGACGTTTCTATATTCTATATGAATATTTTTTAATTTATTTATCCAACGTGTTTTCATCTGAGTTGGAATCGCTGCTTCACTCCAAATCTCTGTAATTTCATGTATAACAATAGCACAGCTGTCATCGATCGATTTGTTAAGATTTTTGGAGTGATGATACAGAAGTTGCAGAACTTCTTTATTTGTTGGCAATTTTTCGCTATTAAAAGAACTGATTGTTTTTTCAATCAGAAATATATTTCGTCTAAGATCCATCGATTGATTACCACTCATTATTAATAATGAATAAGTCAAATTAAAATTTTTACAGGGTAGAACACTATTCTAAATTTGATTTAATTCCGATATTTAATGTAAATTAAACTTTCAAGTTTTCATTTATGTATTCATAATTGCACTGGGTCTCAATTTAGCTCTTATACAAAAAACAAGTTTTTATTACATAAATAACTATTGTTAATGTGTGACAAAACATCCACAACAATGTAAAGAGAAGATATTTGTTTACAATCATCGGAAAGTATAAAGCGCCGCCTTGACTATATTCGAGTTACTAAATGCGCTGGACTGCGCTTGCGTAGAAAAAATCCGTATGTTGGCAAGAATGTTTGTAAGAGTAAATTTAAATTGTTAACTCAATTAGAAAGAAATTTTTCGAAAAACACAAAAATTTGCCCAACTTAATTAAAATTAGTTGATCAAGTGCTGCAAATGGATACAAGCTCAGAAATAATAAAAACTAGAATTAACTATCTGTCATGCAATCAATGATTTGCCATGTATCAACATTTTTTTACCATAGTATCATGAAAATTATATATTTTTTGGAATAAACGACTGAATTTCACAAAAATAGTCACAATTTTGCCGTAAAAGTCCAAAAATTCAAGAATTTGTATAGAGGTTAACTTTGAACTTTGAATAACTTTTGGAGGAGTAAATTTATCAAAAAATTTTAAGAGACCTTTTTTGTAGAGCGTTCAATTCTGTACATAGATATGAGTTTGTCATTGCTACAAAAAAACAAGTTCAAGAAAAAACAAATATTTGCAAAAAGTGGCAAAACCCCACGTTATTTAAATGGAAAATGTATCGTCTTTGGGGCAAGGTTTGTTATGGATATTAAGGGCTTATAATGGTCTGATATTTTTTTTTAGATGATAAACTAAAAATTTAGAGGACGTCCCAAGAAAAAAAAAATAGTCACTTCTTTGGCCCACCCTAATATATATATATATATATATATATATATAGTATTTTGTTTTAGGGAATAAATTTTTATACCGTTTTTTATTTAAACTGATTTTTTTTTTACGATTATTTATTCACAACTTGTGTCTCAGTAGATGTTCAAAATACACAAGTTTATTTCACAGTGTTTTCAAAGAAGGTCTGACATTATTGACGGCAATAGCATATGTATATATATATATATATATATATATATATATATATATATATATATATATATATTGTTACATCCAGCTCAGACGCTGAACTTTATATTTTTTTATTGTATTTAATTTAATTTTTTTTTTTTATTTAGTAAGTGAATAAATTTTTCTTTCAAAAAAATTCAGTTTGATAAGACATAATTTGATTTTAAGTATGCTTCCAAAATAAGCCGAGGTTGTTTGTTTGACAGTTATTAAAATGTTAGAGCAAACACCTAAATGCAATTTTAATGACTCCTCCGGTCATCATAGAGTAAAGGCCCAAAGGACAGCTGCAAATACTAATCAACAAAAATGCACGTAATATATTTAAAAAAGAAAAAAATTAAATTTTAGAATGAATTCAAACAGTGACTCATTCTTAAATAAATAATATAATGGAGTCATCTTATAAGACTTTTCCTTTTTTTTTTTAAGTGCACTTTTGTAGATAACACTTTGGTATCTACGTAAACGTAAAACAGATGCAAAATGAGATTTTAATGACAGAATAGTCATTGAGAAATAAATTTAAATAAATAATTTCTATACAAAAGAAATTTAACTAAAAGAATATTTCAATAAACGATTTTAAACAAAATAAATTTTAACTGAAAGAATATTTAGCAATAAATTCTAAATAAATAAATAATTGGAATCGAAATAAATTTTTACCGAAAGAACATTTAACAAACAATTTTAACGAAAGAATACTCAATTAATAATAGTTTTAACGAAAGAATTTTAACAAAAGAAATATTTAGTAAATAATTATTTTTACCGAAAGAATATTTAATAATCAATCAATGAAAGAATATCCAATGAATAGTAATCTTAGCCGAAAGAATATTCAATAATAATTTTTAATAAATAAATCATTTTTAACCGAAATAACATTCAATAATAAATTTTGTTAAATAAAACTAGATAAAATAATTTAAATAAAAGAATAGGCAACTGGCCATTCAACAATAAATTTTAAACAAATAAATAAATTCAAACGATTGTTATAAATAAAATATTGTACATGTGGGTGCAGTGTGGTTGCGTACGCACATAGGCCCGCATCAGGGCGTGCCCTTACCGCTTTCCCCAAAGAAAAATCATAGGGAAAGGGAAATGACCCAAATGAACTGTGTTCTGATTGGACACAGTTTTCCCCCAAACAATAAATGACATAGGACATAGTAAAACACATAAAAAGGGCCGTAAAATCTAAAATAGTTAGTCTCGGATAGGAATTCCGTTGAGACAGTTAAGTTCAAATCACAGTGTCTTCACACAAGTTTTTTTACACTAGTTCCGCACTAGTTTTTCTACAAGTGTTCTCACACTTGAATTATTAATTATTTACAAGTATCTAGTTTTCTCGTCTTATTTCATGGTTGTTATAAATAAATTTAAAACGTGAATAGAGTTGTAATAACGCGGATATTAGAGTCAGTGTATGAACAAATTAAATTAATTAAGTTGCTGTGAATCTAGGTACTGTAATTTTTAAGGTTATTGTATGTCAAAATACCAAAACATTTCCAACACACGAAAATATCGCAAAAAGTTGTATTGTATTCAAAATTCTACAGTCCTCTCTAGTTATTGAAACGAATTTTATCGTAACAGTTTTATTGTAAATGAGAGTCGGCTGACTAGCCACCTAATACTTTTATCAGATAATATCAAGTATATATATATATTAGGGTGGGCCAAAAAAAGTGACTATTTTTTTTTTCTTTAGTTACAGTGAAAATATTGTTTGAGATAACGAAACAAAAATTCTATTAAAATTCGAGCTCTTAATATTAATATTAAGAGGTGCCTATTTGCAATTTTTTATTTCCTATTTAAATAACATTGCAAAAAAAATTTTTTATGTTTAAAATTCTATTACTCAGCATCTAATCAACGAATTGCAAAGATTAATACTCAATCTTGTAGGGAATTTGACGATCTACAAAAAAGGTATCCTATGATTTTTCGCTTATTCCACTCAGCTCAAAGTTATTCAAAGTTATGTTAAGGTTTAACCTTATGTAGTTTATTGGCAATTTCACAATATTTTTAATTTTGACTTCAAAAATATGGTTCCAAAATGAAAAAAATATTGTACTTTATGAAGTATACGTCAAATTTTCTGGAAAAATGTCGAATTTTTTTTTTTGTAATCATTGATTTAATGTTTAAAACTCAAAATTTATTGAATCTTGAATTAAAGTTAAAATAAAATAAAAGTATAACCATAATTATATTTCAACAATACTATTACAATTACCACAGCAATTTCATATTTATTGAACAAAAATATTAATTAAAATAAATTTCACTTCCTTATGTTTAAAGTCAGCTTTAAAAATTTAATTTGTAATACAAATAATTATTTACAATTGAAAATTTATGACGACAATATCTTTAATTTTTTGCTATGTTATTTAAATGGGAAATAAAAAATTGCACAGGCATCTCTTAATATCAATATTAAGAGCTCAAATTTTAACAAAATTTTTTTTTCATTATCTTAAACAATATTTTCACCGTAACTAAAGAAAAAAAAAAGTCACTTTTTTGGCCCACCCTAATATATATATATATATATATATATATATATATATATATATATATATATATATATATTTATGTAATAGAACCGACTTTTGAGGACACGATTGCGTCTACAATTCTTATCCGATCTTAATGAAATTTCCTACACTTATTCTATGTGTGATTACCACGGTTAAGTTCGAAGATGGGCTGATTCGGTCGATTAGTTTAGAAGTTATGGTTGTCTGAAATTTCAACGATTTTTCGAAAAAATCAATTTTTAATCACTTTCAAGTCCATATAGCTTTAAAACTACAACTCATAAATAATTTCTGCGAAAAGTATTTGAAAGCGTGACTAATAAGCTTTAATTTATGACCTCAAACTTTATATTTTGACCATTTCTTCCAATAATTTCATAGCCACGAAAATTTGAATGAAATCAAAAAATGTTGAAAATATGGTTTTCAGTCCACAGAACTTATGCTTGTTCCATTATAATCCAGTTTTGTCAGTTGTATTTTATTGTGCACAAATTAACCTGTAAATTTCACTGCTATTTTATATTTTAGAAAGATTTCTTTTATTACTTATAATGTATCAAATGTACCTCTACTCCCAATGATTATCACTTGTCTTGTCATTACGATAGCACCCACAATTCTTATCGGATCTTGATGAAATTTTTTACACTCATTCTATAGGCGATTACCTTGATCAGGTTCGAAGATGGGCTGAATCCCTCGAATAGTTTTGAAATTATGGCTGTTTGAAATTTTCATGATTTTTCGTAAAAATCAGTTTTTAATCAACGCTAAAGCTCATATAACTTCAAAACTAATATTTATACACAAATTCCGTAAAAAGTATCTAAAAGCTTGACTAATAATCTCGCATTAATGACCTTAAGCTTTATGTTTTGACTATTTCTTCCAATAATTTGATACCCTTGAACTTTTTAATGAAATCAAAAATGTTAAAAATATGGTTTTCATTCCACATAACTTATGAATTTCCCATTATAATACAATTTTGTCACGTGTATTTTATTGTAAACAAAATAACCTGTTAATTTCACAGCTATTTTATATTTTGAAAGTATTATTGTTATTTTAACTGGGCTTGTCATGGTAACAGTGATTACAATTATGATCTCATACTAATTAAATTTTCAATACTTTATTTATGTGAAGGTTAGTTTGGTACATTACCTGTATAATGTTATGTCAAATCAACTATCTGAAGTTCTCTATCAATAATAATCGTTGTCTTTTTTTACCCTCACTCCTAGAAAACGAGTCTAATTTCATATTATGACTATACACTAACAAGATATGTATGTGTAAAACTATTTTTTTATATCAATTAATTGAAAAATCTACCTTCCATTTTGGCTGCCGAATGGCCTTTTTTATAAATATTATTTTTTCAATTGTTTACTCTTTTTATTTATAATTTTAAATTTTCCTGATGTCTGCTACATTCACACTCATATATATTTATTATTATTCTCTAAATTTTATTTTAAATAATTAAAGATATATATATTTATATATACATTAGGGTGCCTCATTTCGGAGCAACATTTTTTTTTTAATACATGTGGAAAAAATCATAGTTCAACACAAAAAAAAATTTTTCGCGCAAGAAAAAAAATTCTATGTCGATTAGAGACCTAGCTCATTGAAAAATTCGATTTTCCTCTTTAAATAACACGGGAAAAAATTTTTTTTTAGCTTTAAGTATAGTTAACTCTTTAACAAATTGATACATCGAATAGACTAATACATGTTTTTGTAGGAAATTAAACGCTCTACAAAAAAGGTCTTTTATCATTTTTCGATAAATCCATCTGTTCAAAAGTTATTCGAGCTCGAAGTAAAGTTGGAGATCTTTTTACTTTTCCGGCGAAACTATCAGACTTATCACAAAATAATGTAAGATTTTTTCGTTGACAATTTTACTCTCTACAAATTATTATCAGTAAACTCTGCTCCGTAAACTTTAAAATCTACCCTGCAAACTTTTAAAATTTTTTTTATATTTTAATGCTCGTGAACAAAAAAAAAAAAAAAACATTAAGTTGGCGACAAGCCTGCTTTGACATTTGACGACAGTAGAGCACTACCTCTTTGCTTTGCGTTGGAGGCAGTGCTGCCAGAACGTGCGATATTTTTACCCCCTCCTTTGGTGAAATAGCATTGAGTGTAATGGCAGGAGGGGGTAAAAATATCGCACCTTCTGGCAGCACTGGTTGGAGGTGTGCACTTCAATTAGCCTAAAATTCACTACCCTACCCTAATAGCACAGTTTGCTTTAGCAAAAGTTTACTGTACAAAAGTTCCCTTGAATTTTTCGTCAAATTTCCGTCAACTTCGGACTTCCGTTTTTTACAAACATTTGTATGCAACTTGCTATTTAATTTGACGTAAATTTACTACCCGAATTAGAATGCAAATTTACTTCAAAAGTTGACTAGAAAAAAGTTGCCGTCAATTTTCAGGCAAATTTTATGTCAATTTATTGTTAAATTGACTTAAAAAATTGTTAAGTATTTTTTCACCCTCAAACTGTAGACAAAATTTACCCTGATAGCCATACATTACTCAGTAAGGTATGCAGAGCAACACTTTCGGTTAACTTAACGAGAAAGTTTCTGGCAAACCTTGGCTGGATAATACTTTCCTTTAAGTTGGCTTTAGAATAAGGCAGTAGCTTGAATGTAACTTGACAGAAAAACTTGCCGTCAATTTGAAGTGAAACTTTCAATCAACTTAATGTCATTGTCTGACACTAATACTTGTAGTCAAATTGAATTCAATTTAACGGACAATTTACTGTCAACTTAAAGGTAACCTGCTTGCTCTCCAACACTTTCCTTTAAGTTACCTTTAGATTACGGCAGTAGCTTGTAGTTAATTTACGGTTAGGGTGGCTATCAGGGTATTTTGTGTATAAATTTGCATACCTTCTGAAATGGTAAGAACCCTAGCGAATTCGGTTACACCGAAAAAATATCTAAAACACACCTGGTATTTGAGTATGATTTCGGCGTGTTTTCAGTTGAATTCCAAAAGTATACTCAAATTATACTCATCCATAACAATAATTTAGGTATGTTTTTGAACAATTTATACCGAAGTTATACTGAGATAAAAAAATAATTTCTTAGATATCGATATATTTAATGTACTTAAGTATATTAGTTGAATAATTTATTTATATGTTTTTTTAATAAAAAATTCAAAAAAAAAAAAAAATGCGATAATTGACTGATGTTTCGAACTCGTGACTTATCACTTGAGAGTCTCGTGGAATTCTTTTGGCACTGTCGCAGGTCTTGATGATACAAACAAGTTTATTTTTATTTATGGTTTGTTTTTTTATGCATTATATTTGTGTTAACTATCTCTACTGTAATTGCAATAGAATCAAATAAATAATAAATTAATGATAATCGTAGGCCTATCAAACATAGACAGAAATATTTCCTTTAACACTGAATTTTTTTTTTTTATTTTAGTAAAAAAACTATTTACTACTAAAAAGCATTATAATCCTAAACTGTTCAGTCACGAGCTTAATTAATTTGAATAAGCTTCGTGCATTTCCGCTAAGTCCGGGAGCTGCCGAACTCGCTATTGTCCAAAGAGAGTATATCTCTCGCTATTCGGGCCCGACACACCCTAATTCTCCTTCAGGACCGTGGATCAATCAGTACAAATACAGCTATCCATTTAACCGCTTCGCTTAATATAAATTACTCTTGTAATATAACTCCGCTAAACTTACGCTTTATTATTCTCAATAAGTAGACAGTACAATAAGGCTGCTATTTACTGAGGATAATTCTATTGTCATTCGCGTTTTATGAATTACAAATTAATTTCTGCGTGTTTAGTCTCTATCGACCACGTGTCGAATATAATATACGTAAACTTAAACTCGTTGCATTCGCTATCACGTTATTATTGAGTCGCATTGGCTATTAAGTATTTTTCTCACAGGTTTCAGTGTACATATTGTTAATAAAACATCTAATTGATAATCGGTAATTTCTGTGTTAATTTTTAGTTATTGAATTAACCATACCTACACCAGAATCCTTTTGTGTATTCTCTCAATTTCACATAAACACTTAATTAAAATAGTATTTTTATAATTTAGTATGTATTCAATAAATTTATTTACTTCAATTTTCGAAGAAACATTTTTCCTTTTTCCCAGGTAAAGACTTATATAAAAAGATATTGTCCTCAACCTCTCTGATTTCGGTATAATTTGAGTATCGTGCTTGAAATAAATAGTTTTTCAGTATCATTTAAGTATAAAAAATTCAAAAAAATACCCACAACATGAGACGATTTGAGTATAATCTGGGTATGAATTGGGAATAATTTTTAAAACATACCGAAATATTTATCAATTTCTACTATACGAAAATGAACCCAAAAGAAACTTAGATTTTCGGTATAAACAAATTCGCTAGGGAAAGAACATTACCGACTTTTTTTTATCGTAAAAAATAACCTCTAAATTAAAGAAAAAAAATTTACCGCAAATTTTTCTTTTCAACTTTTGCTGTTGAATTGTCGGCAAATTTGGGCAGCAGATTTCAGATAATTTCAACATCAAATTACAGTCAATTTTAAGCTAAAGTGGCTATTAGGGTAATATAGCACAGTTTGCTTTAGCAAAAGTTTACTTACAAAAGTTTTCTTGAATTTTTAGTCAAATGTCCGTCAACTTCGGACTTTTCCGTTTTTTACGATAATTTGTATGCAACTTGCTATTTAATTTGACGTAAATTTACTAACCGAATTAGAATACAAATTTACTTCGAAAGAAGACTAGAAAAAAAAAATTTTTCAGGCAAAATTTATGTCAATTTATTGTTAATTTGACTTGAAAAATTGTTAAGTATTTTTTTACCCTCAAATTGTAGACAAAAATTTTATGTATAAATTTGCTTACCTTCTGAAATGGTAAGAATGAACATTACTGACTTTTTTTTATCGTAAAAAGTTACCTTTCAGTTGAATTGAAGAAAGATTAACCGCAAATTTTTATTTTCAATTTTTGTTGTCTAATTCTCGGCAAATTCAGGCAGCAAATTTCAGGTAATTTAGACATCAAATTACCGTCAATATCAAGCTAAAGTGGTTAAAGTACTGGTATTAGACGGCAAAATTCAGGAAAAAGCTTGCTCAGCAACCCTGGCTATTTATCTAGGTAATTTACTAGGGACTTCGTTGGCCGGAATGTTTTCCCATTACATTTCTTTCCGCTTCGCGTTCGAGGCGTATGATTTAGGCAACGAAACCAAGCTTGCGAAATCACCGTCAGATGGAGCAACAGCGAAAAAAAAAAATACATACGGGATTATGTATACAAATACGCTATCGGTCATCAGTTGTAATTAATTATAAAAAAAACTATAAGAGCTACGATAGTGAATAACAAAAGGGTTCATCTGGACAAAATGCCAAACAAAATAAAAAAAAAAACGAGTTGATTCAGTGAATAGTTCGCGAGATATCGTGTTTACATCCGCACATTCCAATAAACAGACCAATTGACGTCCAACTAAAATTTTTTTTCGACCAACTTTTTTTAATGATATACTCAACAAGATGACTTTAAATCATGTTGGAATTATTTATTGGAATGTCCTCTTGACATTGGTGCATTTTTTTTTTTTTTTGTTTAAGTGCTATATAAAAAAAATAGTGGAGGTGATTTAAGTTGGCGACAACCCTGCTTTGACATTTGACGACAGTAGAGCACTACCTCTCCGCTTCGCGTTCGAGGTGTGCAAATGCTTGAGAAGCGACTACTTTAACGCAAAAGAAACATTAGATTTGGTATACAATCCAGCTAAGATCATTACAGGAGCTCAAAAATATCATATAATTATTCGATAAAGTGACGGAGTTATATTAACTAAGGAGTACTCTATTTCATAAAACAATCGTTGATGTAAAATTTTTAAAAGAACACGGAAATTGTAAACGTTTGTAATACAGTTTCGTCGCTTTTTCGAATAATTATAGGATATTTTTGAGCTTCTGTAATCGTTTTAGCTGAATTGTATAGCAAATCTAATGTTTCTTTTGCTTCGAAATAGTTGCTTCTCAATAAATAAAAACATTTATTATAACTACTCATAAATAGCATTAACTTTTGCTTACTGCTTTGAAATCCCTACTAAAAACAAAAAAATATCAAAATCAATTTTTAATATGTAAGAAAAACAAGTGTACAGTGTCAAAAATCGGTACGGATAATAATTTATAGCGAAAAAAAAATTGTTTCAATTTTCAATAATCGAAAAAAAATAGTAGCCACGGAGGTCCCATGACCGGAACCACCTGAAAAGTTGTGGAATAGATAGTAGTTTGTTGTCACAAATTTTCAGGAAAATCAAAATGTGCATGATTTTCAGAAAACGACTTTGAAGTTTTAAAACTCAAAAATAATGCGGGAAAATTTTTCTAAAAAATTATTTGTATCTATTATCTAAAAGTACATGGAATAACGAAACTTTTTTATTCTTTGAGTTTTTTTATTTAAACTATTTTTAAAAAAGTAATAAGCAAAAAACCACAAAAAGAGCGGTTTTATTGAAAATTTCGTATCTCTTAAAAAAATGATCAAAAAAATCTCAAAATTTAGGAGGATGAGTTTTTTGATGTTCTAAAAAATATCAAAAAATGACGGAAATTAAACATTAAAATTCTTAAAACCGTCCAATTTGGCGTGGAATGCCTCATATACAATTAGATCCATTACCTTTCGACGAAAGTGTGCGCACGTGGGTCACCCTTTTCAACGCCGATTTTTTTTTCGAAAGTAGGTTAGAAAAAGAAAAGATTCTGAAAATTTCAGCTCGATGCGATCAAATCCAGCCGCTGGAAAATTTTTTGAAATTTGAAAAAAGTTGATTTTGCAGTCATTTTCAAATATTCATACCTAAGCTTCTATATAACTTAAAGCTTCGATCAAGACGGCATTTTTCTCTGTTAATGTGATATTTTCAAGAAAAAAATAACTCATTGATTTGAACTTAATTCCGGCTTAGCTATATGTTTCTAACTGGGCTACTGTTTAAATAATTTTTTTCCAATTTTCAAAGTGCTCTCAAATCTACAATTTTTTGAGTAAAGAGATGATCAAGAGCTGAAATTTTTCGTTGAAGTATGCTCTATTGATTTCTACCCTATTTTTTGCTAATTGCTGCTATGTCTTCGAAATACAGCCACATAAAGCCGATTGATTTCTTTAAAATTGCTGTTTTCAGATACCTACAATTTTTTTCTATCAATTCAAAATGTTTCAAAAATTTCAGAGATTACACATCATTCTATTCCCAATCAGCCCTGCAAATTTCAACTTTGGTTTTAATCTGGTTTCGGAGCTATGAATTTTTAAAACTGTCGAATTTGTTACTTTAAATGATGTTTCTCGGACTTTTACCATCAGTTTTATAATTTTGCGGTATCAATTTATACTTTTTCGAAATCCCAAAATGGAGAAAAAGGCTGAATGAATTCGTCATATGTAAAAATAAACAATCAAGACCGAGAAACATCATTTAAAGTAAAAAATTCGACAGTTTTAAAAATTCATAGCTCCGAAACCAGATTAAAACCAAAGTTGAAATTTGCAGGGCTGATTGGGAATAGAATGATGTGTAATCTCTGAAATTTTTGAAACATTTTGAATTGATAGAAAAAAATTGTAGGTATCTGAAAACAGCAATTTTAAAGAAATCAATCGGCTTTATGTGGCTGTATTTCGAAGACATAGCAGCAATTAGCAAAAAATAGGGTAGAAATCAATAGAGCATACTTCAACGAAAAATTTGAGCTCTTGATCATCTCTTTACTCAAAAAATTGTAGATTTGAGAGCACTTTGAAAATTGGAAAAAAATTATTTAAACAGTAGCCCAGTTAGAAACATATAGCTAAGCCGGAATTAAGTTCAAATCAATGAGTTATTTTTTTCTTGAAAATATCACATTAACAGAGAAAAATGCCGTCTTGATCGAAGCTTTAAGTTATATAGAAGCTTAGGTATGAATATTTGAAAATAACTGCAAAATCAACTTTTTTCAAATTTCAAAAAATTTTCCAGCGGCTGGATTTGATCGCATCGAGCTGAAATTTTCAGAATCTTTTCTTTTTCTAACCTACTTTCGAAAAAAAAATCGGCGTTGAAATGGGTGACCCACGTGCGCACACTTTCGTCGAAAAGTAATGGATCTGTCCATATATATATATATATGAAAATAAATAAACGCATTATTATAAATATACCAAATAAATTTAATATAGTTAAATAAATGAATAATGAAATATACCGATAATTCTAAATATAAACTAAAAAATAGAACGTTTTAAAAATAAATGAACTGATAAATATGTCTATAAATATAAAACTCATTAATAAATTAACAAATAACAAAGAAACACTGAAAATAAACATCTCTATAATAAACTGAGCAAAATAAACTAACATATAATAAACATAACCAGAAAAAAATGGGTCTATCGGTTGACCCTGCGGTCCAGCCCCAAAGAATCCCGCTGTTTTCGAGCTCTTCGAGTTCGAAAATACTTTTTTATGTCGTTGCTTTCGAAAAAAACCGTTTTTAGCATTTCTATCTCCCCCGATATCTCACGAACAAATTAACCAATTTTGATGATTGAGGTCGCAATCGACGCGTTTTATTAAGTTCTAGAGCTTATTGAATTTTGGAATTGATCGGATGAGTCACTTCAAAGAGAATCGAAAAAAAACCGTTTTTTACCATTTATTTCTCCCGCGATATCTCTTGAACAAATAAACCGATTGAGATAGCTAAGGCAGCAATCGATGCGTTTTATACAGTTCTAGAGCTGATTGAATTTTTAAGTCGATCGTTCGACTCGTTTCTGAGAAATCAGTAATGAACCAAAAAAATTCTATTTATTTCTCTTATTTTCGTGCCTACACACGAAATAGGATTCATTATAGGACCGTCGGTCCGCAGAAAAAAAAAAGGGCGTCAGTTGGCCCTACGGACCAGCCGAATATATTTTCTAGCTCTTCGAGCTCGAAAATGTCTTTACATGCAATAATTTATAACTTCCCGCTAAGAAAATTATTAATTTTAAAAAATTCAGGGAGTTATTTGTTTCATCCCGATTTTCAAAAATCGAGGTTTCATCAGATGTCGACGTTTTGAGGTCCTAAGAAGCTATTCTGACTATTTTCAGAAGGATATCCGAGTGTCTGTCTGTATGTATGTGTGTATGTATGTATGTATGTGTGTGTGTGTGTGTATGTGTGTGTGTGTGTGTGTGTGTGTGGATGGATGTAAACTCTTAATATCTTTTTAATGAACTGACCGATTAAAATGTTTGAGGTGGCAATCAAACGAGTTTGTTAGCCGTCAACCTTTCTGAGAATTTCATATCGATCGATCAAATAGACTCTAAGATATAGAAGAAAAACAAAAAACAAAAATTTTTTTTTCAAATTTTTCAGAAATGGCTCTATCGATCAATTCCGAAATCTAATCAGCACAAGAATTCAATAAAACGAGTGGTTTGAGTGAAATCGATCCAGAAAGAAATGGTGACAAATGGTTTTCTTCGATTATTTTCGAAGCGAGTTTTTTGATCAATTTCAAACTTTGATCAGCTCTGGAACTCAATAAAACGTGTCGATTGCCGCCTCAACCATCTTAATTGGTTAATTCGTTGGTAAGATATCGTAGGAGAAAGAAATGCTAAAAAACGGTTTTTTCCGAAAACAATGGCATACAATAGTATTTTCTAGCTCGAAGAGCTCGAAAATGTATTCACAACAATGTTTTCGAGCTCGTTGAGCTCGAAGACAGCGGGAAGTCTTAGGGCTGGCCCGCAAGGTCAACCGGTAGACAGATTTTTTTTATGAGCTTTTCAAGCTCTAACAAGTTACGTTTTATGCTAGAATTTGAACAGTTAAGAATCGAAAATCATTATTGAAGAAGCAGCTGTTCAACTTTTATTCCCGAAATAAATGTATTGAGGCAGAAATCAATGTCAGTGATCAAAATCAAGATTTGAATGAGTTGTCATTTAGGTCAGAGCAACATATAAAATATCTGAGAAAAATCTCAAAAACTGAGTTTTTTTAATTTCTTGCCGACAATATGATTAAATCTAAAGAACAAGTTAAATGAAATTATATGATGATCGAAAGAGACTATAAAGAGAAAGAGTTGGTATGATTTCAAACACATTTTAGCACATTACATTTTGATTTATCCGGAAAAAATAACATTTCATATTATTCTTTTAACGTTTAAGCGCCGATAGCTTTTGAACTAATAAACCGATTTTGATGTTTGAGGTAGTAATCAGCGTGATTTATTAAATTTTAGAGCTGATTAAAATTTGGAATCGATCGGGTCAGTCTTTTCGGAAATATTTGGAAAAACCCGTTTTTCACCATTTATTTCTTCAACGATATCTCTCGAACAAATGAACCGATTGAGATGGTTGAGGTCGCATTCGACGCGGCTTATAAGGTTCTAGAGCTGATTATATTTTGAAGTCAATCGTTTCACTCGTTTCTGAGAAATCAATAAAAAACTAAAAAAAAAAAAAAAAAATTTTTTTTTCCGTAACTCGCAAATATTTTGGAGTCTACTTGATCGAATGATCTGAAATTTTCAAGAAAGTTAATCGCCAACAAGCTCTTTCGATTGCCACCTCAACCATTCAAATCGGTTAATTAGTTAAAAAGTTATAAACCATTCACACACACACACACACACACACATACACACACACACACACACACACACACACACACACACACACACACACATACATACATACAGACACTCGGACATCATTCTGAAAATAGTCAGAATAGCTTCCTAGGACCTCAAAACGTCGACATCTGATGGGAACTCGATTTTCAAAATTCGTGGTAAAAAAAAAACTTTCCGAAATTTTTGAAAATCATCGATTTTCTCGGCGAGAAGTTAAAAAATCCATGAAAATCAACATCCATAATAAAAACATAACCATATAAAAAAAGCATGAAAATAAGCTTATGTATAATAAACATAACCATTTTTAAATAAAAATTTTTTTATTTAAATAATAATCTACTTATTAAGATAAATTAACTGGGTAGTATACGGGTACCCTATCAAAAAAATCCATTTAGGATTGCATGAGAACCCATTGTAGTCTATATAGGAATGTATGAACGTATCAATGTATGCAAGAAACCTTGACAATTAATGTAGAAGTGTATAAATTTATATAAGCATCCATGTAGGGAAATATGGGTTTCTGGATTTCCATATGGGAAATCCCCATAAAAAAATTGTGGTATACCTGGATTCGAATATAGGAACTCGGATATATGGATTTTTTAGTAAAAAATTAATACAAAAATTTGGGTTTCTGCATAATTCATTTTTATAGAATCCGAGGTATCTGAATTTCTATGTCTATCGTCTATTAATACTCCCATATATATATAAAAACAGATTGATTTTCTATTGGCAGGATACTTTTCAAGAAAAAATTGATTAATTTATGCTTTTGATACCAAGAGTCAGAATAAGTTATTGATTTATTAATTAACTCAAGATGTATTATATATTTATATAAACTTTAAACAATCCCCGATTATATTAGAAAATACGTTTAATGACGATTAAAAATGTTTTAATCGTGTTGAATCGTCATGAATCGTCAATTGATGATGAAAGGTGATCAAAATCGATTTACTTTTTAATCGTTTGAAATTGTTTTTAATCTTCATGTAGGACCAGAAATTGCTATATATTATTTCACGATTAAAGACGATTCATGACGATTAAAAATTAGAAATCGTCATGAATCGTTTTTAATCCTCATTCGGGCCCAGAAATCGCAATATTATTTTACGATTGAAGACGATTTAAAATTTTCAATCGCCTTTAATCGTAAAATAATAAATCATTTTTTTAGGATTAGAGACGATTAAATTTGAAAAACCATAATGATTATGATGATTAAAGACGATTAATGATGATTAAATTTTTATTCGTTTTTAATCCTCACGAATCGTTTTGTTTAATCAGGGTATTTCAATAAAACAATAAATTAGGAGTCGTACAAAGATATTGCATTCCAGGAAAGTTTGTGAAAACACATGTTTTTGATGGTATTCGTATCAACAGCGGGGCGCTTTTAATTAATTTTCTTAATTCCTAATTCACACTAGATTCCATTATGAATTTAGTATGATGCGGATTCCCATAAGAACCCGTCTAAAAATTTATATAGAGATCTATGCTGGATTTCTATGGCAAATCCGTGGTTCCCGATATGGATTGCAATGGGTTCTTATGCAATCCTAAATGCCCCATCACCAAAATCCATTTAGGATTGCATCCAGGTAAACCACAATTTTTAATGAGGATTTCCCATATAAAAATCCAGAAACCCATAGGTTTAGAATTATATAAATTCATACACTTCTATATTAATTGTTAAGGTTTCTTGCATATATTGATACTTTCATACTTTTCAATATGGATTCCAATGGGTTCTTATGCAATCCTAAATGGATTTTTTTGATAGGGTACCTGTATACTACCCAGTTAATTTATCTGAATCAGTAGATTATTATTAAAAAAAAAATTTATTTATTTAAAAATGGTTATGTTTATTATACATAAGCTTATTTTCATGCTTTTTTTTATATGGTTATGTTTTTAATATGAATGTTTATTTTCATGGATTTTTTTTTCTGGTTATGTTTGTTATACGTAAGTTTATTTTTCTCAGTTTATTATAGAGATGTTTATTTTCAGTGTTTCGTTGTTATTTGTTAATTTATCAATGAGTTTTTAATTTATAGATATATTTATTAGTTCATTTATTCTTGAAACGTTCTATTTTTTAGTTTGTATTTAGAATTATCGGTATATTTCATTATTCATTTATTTAACTATATTAAAATTTATTTGGTATATTTATAATAATACGTTTATTTATTTTCATATATTTTGAGACAAATCGCTTTTTATACTCGCGATTTTTACCAGCAGCCACCAGAATTCGCGGGTTAAAACCTGGCTTAGGCTGGCCTCTACGAAATTTATATTACTAGGTGTTACGTCCGAATAAATTTTTAGTTTTAATATTATTATCATTTTATTTTACTTCTATTGCAGTTTTTAAAATTTGTCTCAACACATAATTCATATTCGAATATTATATTAAGTGAAAAGGAATTTTAATCCTCACCATGGTCAGAGTGGCAGTTGACGCACTTCTTATCACAACTGCACTCTAAAATAAGACTTAAAGTAAATAGTACCATTGTAATGCATTTCTGATATGTTTTCTTAATTGAAAAATACTTAAAAATAAATTATGGTGTTTAGACAAATGAATGTTTAAATAAATAAAAATTAAAAGGTTTTAGGTAGATAATAAAATTTAACAATTTTAAATATTGTTAAGAGTAAAATACTAAAGCGAAAATACAATAAAATAAAATAGTAACATTCAAATTAAAAATAATAAAATATTAAAATATGATAATTTAAATTAAATAAAATAAAACATTAAAATATTAGAATTTAAATAAAATATTTAAAATTTAAAAGAAACTATTAACATTCAAATAAAATAAAATAAAATATTAAAATAAGAGAATTTAATTTAAATAAAATGAAACATTAAAATATCAGAATTTAAAGACAAATAAAATATTAAAATATTATAATAAAACTTAAACAAAATAGAAATAGAAAATTTCATTTAACAATAATTTAAGGAAAAATAAATCGAATTATTTATTAAGATTTGTGAAAATAGTAATATCAATTACTTTTATTATTATTACTATTATTACATTTATTATTAAGAAAAAAGAGCAGTGAGTTGTGAAGAACTGAAAGAGAAGGAAACGGGAAATCAATGTGGAAGGGATAGTGCGGCCCCGAAACAATGGTTTTCTGAAAGGAAGTGGAAAACTTTTGGGTAGAGGTGGAAGAACGTGGGAAGAGAATGTCCCCCAAATACAGAAGTTTGAGAAACCACCCATTTTTCCGAAAGTCTAACGAACTGACCCAAAAATAGTCAGTTGTGTCGTGAGTCCCGAACTATTAACTTAATACCCGTTATTCTTCCTATATCCAAGTGATCTCATTTTCATATAGTAAAGAGTAGGCTGCTAGCCACCTTGTTTTTAAAAACCTGATACAATGAAAGATGTACACGTAGTCGATTTTAAATATGAAGTAAGGAATAGGCCAATAATTATTTACCAAAGGATGAAGACCTTCGATCAACGCATATTTCAATAAAATATCCATGTAAAATTATCGCCATTTAATATGTAGTAAGTCCACGAAATTTAATGTCTCATATATTAATATTTTTGTACTGTATCATTAAGAAACATTCTCTACCAGTCATTTCAACTAGAGTAGGCTGGAGTATTACTCACATAAGCCACCTAATTGATGGCATGTTCAAAATAATTAGATTTTTGTAGTATACAGCGTAAAAGAAATAATTGTCATTCGTATCTAAAATTTACTTAGTATTTGTTAACAAGTTAAATTCCGAATAATTCTGTATTATATAACCTTGATTTCAATCTCTTCATTTTAACTGTTTTTAATCGAAATTTGTTTGTAACAATATAGTTATTTATTTATAATTTAAATTCATGTTTTAATTTACACATTCCTTCACTAAGGTTTCTTGTCCCCGGTCTATTGGTCGAAAGACTAGGACCAAATATACTTAATAAGTCCGATTTTAAAGTAGGTCGAGTTCTTCGCTCATAATTTGGCATCCTTAACACGTTGTCATATTATAGTCAAGGCTCAAAGCCTGCTTTTATTAAAAATCCGACGTAACATAGGACAACACAGTGAGGTTCTCGCAATGAGAAAAACCCGCACTCATTCGATCAGACAACAGATAAAAATTAGATGAAACACCTTACGGTTATATATTCTCAAATTTACTTAATTATTAGAGGAAAATTGGCTTTAAAAAAATGTAGGCAAAATACAAGCAATATAATAAAGTATAATGAACAATTTATTTTGCCAGGTATAATAATAAAATCACTTACAATTATTCGTAGTAGTAAATTTGTTTAATATCGTGTCGCTCGTCAGCGGAAACGATTCCAATATATATTGTTTGGGTGCGTGGCACAGATTCTTTATGGATTTCCACTTGTATAGTTAATCTTATAATTTAATTTTAACAATAATGGAATTAATTAGTTAATATGAAAAGTTTAAATCACAAATAAACTTATAATACTAGTGTGGCGAATATATCACTCGAATGATTTGGAATTTTCATTTTAAAATTTAATAATTAATAGCACGTGTGCGCTTATTGTGATCCAAGATCGAAGTGTCGTTCAACCACTGCAGGGTCTTAGGGCTGAGTTTTTGGGCTTGCTCCCACTTACCCTCACGGTCATGCGTTGAGGGATAATTAGTCATGTGACCATGGCACTATGACTCTAGTTTTAGGTCGGTGACGCGACGATAGCACGGAAACCATATGGCTGAGGACGACGAAGACAATCTGCATTGTCTCGATTTATATACATATATATAGTATTTTATTTTAGGGAATTAATTTTTATACCGTTTTTTATATGAACTGATTTTTCTTTTTCGATTATTTATTTACGACTTGGGTCTCAGTAGATGTTTAAAATACACAAGTTTATTTTACAGTGTTTTCAAAAAAGGTCTGACATTAATGACGGCGATAGTATATATATATATATATATATATATATATATATATATATATATATATATATATATATATTATAACACAAACATAATTATATATTCGGGTGCTTCGTTTAAAACGACTATTTTTTTTTCTGGTCCATCGACGAAATAATGTTCTAAACATGTGAAAAAAAAATTATCACCAAAAGATGAGCTCTTAATTTTAATTTCAAGTACTCACTAAATGAATTTGAAATTTTCTTATTTATTTAAAATTAAAATTTTGATTTTCCTCTTTCAATTACACCGGCACACAAAAAAAATTAAGTAGAATGTGCATTTGACCGGACCTACCTGCGGGTACGTATTTTGGTCCGCTGAATCCGAATTCGAGGTCAGTTTGACCCCTACACCCCCAAAATTTCGAGAAAACTTCGAAAAACCGTAAAAATTATGAAAATCGGCAGTTTTAATGATAAAAAAATTTTTTGGAACTAAACTAAGCGTGATTTTCATGTATTCCGATCCGCTGAATATGAATCGAAACTTTATTGAGACCACGAGCCATTTTAAATGTAAAAAAATCACACAAACCCTCCAAAATTCCGAAAAAATATAGTTTTCATGATAAAAAAACTTTTTCTGGTCCAATTCAGATAAAATTTCATATCTTTTCATGTCTTCAATTCGCATCTTAATTTTTTTAGTCTATTCACCCTCTAAAGCTGGAAAAATTCGAAAAAATTGTAAAAATTACCAATCATAACAGAAAAAAAATTGATTGAACATGATTTAATGCCTAAAATAAATACTCTATAACGTAGATATATCTAATAACTAGAAATCTGTGAAATACACAAGACATAAAAAGATAGAAAGAAATGATTTTTACGAATCCTAAACTTTCCTTCGTTTGTATCGCTCTCTTTTATCCTCAAATGATCTTCGTAGTGGATTCCTCTTTCGTTTACGATTTTCTTCGAATACTTCTCTTTTTAACATCTAACAAAAATCTGCCATCATGTTAACACTCCAATTTCCTTGGTATCTATTCTTCATTTCACTGATGTCTTGGTGAAAACGTTCTCCCTGTTCTTCACTATAGTCTCCACAATTGTCAGGGAAGTGGTCAAGATGAGAATCTAAAAAGTGTAATTTGAGATTCATTAAACAACCCAAATTTTTGTAGTTTTCCAGCAATGCGTCGACTAAAGTGCTGTAATCCTCACTTCTGTTATTTCCCAAAAAGTTTTGTGAAACATTTTTGAAGCTTACCCAAGCTGCTTTTTCTGTGTCGTTCATTGTTTCTTCAAAATTTGCATCCTGAAATAAAGATCGTATTTGGGGTCCATCAAAATTTCCCTCTCACTTATTGCAGGGAACTTTTCTGTCAAGTATGCAAAACAATCACCATCTTTATTCAGAGCTTTCACGTACTGTTTTATGAGTCCCAACTTGATATGTAGTGGTGGCAGCAAATATTTGGAAGGCTGAATTAAAGGTGGTCGTATAACGTTATGGGAACCTGGATTCATTGCAGATCTTGATGGCCAATCTTTTTTGACATAGTGATTTTTGCGGTCTCTGCTATCAAACAAACCTAAATAGCAAGGATATTTGGTGAATCCCGATTGCTGACCTAAAAGAAGTGTTGCAATTTTGAGATCTCCACAAATTTTCCAGTTATGCTCTGAATATTTTATTTTTCCCAATATAATCTGTAAATTTTCATAAGTTTCTTTCAGTTTTGTCGAATGAGCTATTGGAATCGGCGCAAATTCATTCCCAATATGAAGCAAAACAGCTTTAAGACTTCGTTTCGATGAATCGATAAAAAGTCTCCACTCATCGTCCTTATACGTGTTCGGTTTCAATTCATCAACTAAAGCTTTAACATCTGAACAGTATACCACCGAATTTTGATCGTCGTTCATAAAAAATTTCCGGAATTTTTTTTCCCTATTTCGATAGAATGTCACTGATACACCTTTAGCCAACAAATGTTTTTCTTTCAACCTTGACGTAAGTAATTCAGCTCCATCTTTCGGTAAAGCCAAGTCTCGAACTAGATCATTAAGTTCTTCTCGGCTAAACGTTTCAGGGTCTTTTGTTTTTCCGCCAGGTAAGTTCTCTTCATCTTCTGAATGTTCTTCTTCCGAACTTTCTTCAACTAGCGTATCGTCTTCTTCTACATCCATTTCTTCAACCGTATTAACTTCCTTGCCAACTTCTATTTTTTGTGGCTTAATAGCTGATGAAACATTGGCGTATACAATTTTCTTTTTTGTATTCCAGGTGAACCCGGAAGTATCTGTCATAAAGAAATAACAATTCTGTAAACCAGTTGGTGAAGACCATATCATTGGTATTGTGAATTTCAAGTTGTCCTGTTTCTTGTTTTTTCCCACTGGATTAACATCATGTTACATCGACTACAAATCGTATGTGGAACCCATGCTAAATTCAAATTAGTAATTTGGAGACCAAAATATTCTTCATAAATTTGTTTGATCTTATCAGATAACGATCTTCGATTCCTTTCCAAATTGTATTCTCCACAAATGTAACAAAATGAATCAGGACTTTTATTACACAGATGAGAATTACTTCTTGTAATAGTATACTCTCTAGTAGCCAAGTTTCCCACTTCTGGAGAGCTGCAGTCACTTGATGACGACGCCTCCGAGCCTGCTTTCTCACCCTGACCAAACGCCGATACTGGGGCTCCGACTCCCTGCATCGTAAAGTACTTATCACTTGTACCTGCCATGACGGCACACACGCCATTAACCCAGGGACTCTGCCAGATGGTTCTGTTGCCCACCGTCACCACGTGGAGGTGCCCTGGTTACGGGCACAAGCAATTAAGTCTTCAGAAGTCAAAAACGAGAGTAAAAAAACCCAAAAAATTACTTTTTTCGAAATTTTGGAGGGTTTGTGTGATTTTTTTACATTTAAAACGGCTCGTGGTCTTAATAAAGTTTCGATTCATATTCAGCGAATCAAAATACATGAAAATCACGCTTAGTTTAGTTCCCAAAAATTTTTTTTATCATTAAAACTGCCGATTTTCATCATTTTTACGGTTTTTCGAAGTTTTCTCGAGATTTTGAGGGTGTAGGGGTCAAACTGACCTAGAATTCGGATTCAGCGGACCAAAATACGTACCCGTAGGTAGGTCCGGTCAAATGCAGATTCTACTTAATATTTTTTGTGTGCCGGTGTTATCTATAGTTCCGTGGCATTGCAAAATATTAAATCGCGATTATGCGGGAATTCTTCCTCTTTAAAAGTGCTTGTAGCTAATTTACGTTTTGTAATCGGCCTCACTGGTAAAAAATCTTAAAGCCAAAGAAGTACTGAAATCTCAGATGAAACAGCACTTTTTCAAATTTTGAGATGTTTATTAGATTTATTTCTGAACCTACTAGCTCTACGGTAATGGCTTTATAACAGGGATATGATGCTACTCTGGTCATCCTTATCAAGGGCGCCACTGGAAGTAATAACGGCATCTCAGAGCCGGATCTTAGATCGTCAGGGTCGTTGTAAAATTTAATTTGTAAGAAAAGCATGAGGAAGGATAATTTATAATTAATTTATTTATTTAACTTTTAACAATTTTAACTTTTATTTATTTAACTTTTGACAATTTTAACTTTTATTTATTTAACCTCATGAACCTTTTTAACCGTGTAATCTTATTAAACCTTAGTAACTAACGTCAACTACCTTTGACTATTTTATAATAATTAATTAACCCTTAATGAAGGCAACTACCTTTGGCTATATCACACACACACTCACTCTGAGTTCCCTACACACACGCGACTTTCTTAACCTATCTCCACGCGGTCCCCTGGACCCTCTGCGTGACTTTTACAACTAATTCACGCGGTCACCTTGACCCTCTACGTGATAAAACCCTTATAATTCATTCACGCGGTTCCCTGGACCCGCTACGTAATTTTAATACAAACTCACCACTTTATGATATTCATTTACAACTCATTTAATTATCTCAATTTCTATAATTACGCTTTTTACTCACTCACACTTTTACCACTATAAAATTTCATTACACCTATTTCTTTGTATAAAATTAATTTCCATCTAATTAATTACCACTTTCACAACAAATAATTTCTTATAAACGTTAACCTTTCCTTTATCAACAATTTTGTTAAGCCGGTTTTACGATTTATTTTATTTTACCGCTTAAAAATTTATCACAACCTCTATATCCCAATACTCAAAACTTGAACGTTTATTCTCACATTTGACTTTACGACATATTTATCGCTTATAAATTTATTAATTGATTTTATTTGATTTATTTGTTTATTTACTTATAATTAATTTTATTCTAATATTAATGACTAGATAATTTTGACTAGATCGCAATTGATTTTCTGGCAATGCTTTACATGACCTACCTGGAAAATTTCAGAAGAATTTTTCGTCGAGTGACTTAGACAACTTGCTTGGAAATATCAGAGCTTATTATTGTTGAGTCCGGTTTTTCAATTATTTTATTGCACGTTAATTGACACTACAATACTTCGCGGACACGACGTTTATTTATGTATTTTAATTAACAAATATTCCGGCTTCAATGCATGGAATATTTTACAAATACCTATTACTATTTACGTCGATTTCTTTTTCCGTCGTATCTCCTATATGAGTCGTCTTCGTCCGTGCCTCGTTCTCTCTAGTCCGAGTAGTTTGTTCTGATCCGTGTATTGTTTCGTGTTCTTTTCCTCGCCTTAGCTTCTCTCTCGTATCAAGTTCTCATATGTGTGTTTTACGCTCCTTCTCTCTACATTAACAACCCGCGTACTCTCCTTCAACCTGTTATTCAGACGCAACCAGTTCTCAATAATGAAAGGTACCGGTTACCCGCTTGATATCGTGTAACAATTTGACTTTTCTTTTATCGCTTGGTTTCACAATAATTAACCAAGTCCCAATCAAATCTATTTACCTGATATTATTTTCGGCGTCTCCTTAGGTGTTAGCTCTCTGACTCGGGTCTTCTAAACGTCTATCCAGTCCGGTCGTTCCGGTGACAACTGTGCATCTCAATAGTTGCCCGGTCCTACCAACTCTTCCCCGTCTCTGCTACTGTCTTGCAGTTTTATCAACTTCGCTCGATGATTTTCGGCCATGATCGGAAAACTCCTCCTCTATCTAATTATGATTGAACCTCACGTGATAGTATTTTCAATTAGCGCGCCCGGCGACAAGCCGAAAAACTTAATTGAATGCTTGTTTGGGATTGCAGGTAGGGTAAATGATCAACCGTGAAAAATCACGATTTTGGTCGACAATATAACTCAATTTACCCCGCTACAGCTTAAATAACATTTTCTGTAGGAAATCAAATTTTCTATAAAAAAAAGTCTTGTACAATATTGTTCTAAAGTTAGTGGTTTGCGAGTAAATTAAAAAAAAAACCATGAAATTAGAGATAAAATTGGCTTTATGATTTTTTACCAGTGAGGCCGGTTACAAAACGTAAATTAGCTACAAGCACTTTTAAAGAGGAAGAATTCCTCTGTTATTTCAGTCTAATAGCGACTTAATATCTTGCAATGCCGCGGAACTATAGACACTTGGAAAAAAAAATCAAAACTTACATATTAATTAAATGGGAAAATTTCAAATTCATTTAGCGAGTACTAAAAATTAAAATTAAGAGCTCATATTTGGTGAGAATTTTTTTTTACATGTTTAGAACATTATTCCGTCGATGGACCAGAAAAAAAAAAAGTCGTTTCAAACGAAGCATCCTAATATATATATATATATATATATATATATATATATTAGGGTGGTCCGTTTGGAACGACTATTTTTTTTCCTCACTCCCACTGAAAAATATTGTAGTAGACATTGAAAAAAATAATCTCTGAAAGTTTTAGCTCTTAATTTTAATTTTGAGTACTTTACATTTGATTTTGAAATTTTCCCGTTTAAAATACATAAAAAAGTTAGAATTTTTTTTTTAATTCTCTACAGCTCAATGGCGTTTTATGTTACGCTTATGTTCATAAGTGGGATTTGTAGGTATTTAGTTCTTTTTTCAGAGCTTTCAAGAAATTTTACCCTAACTTGTATATTTTTATGTGGGGTCTCGGTAGAAGTTAGTATTTAAATAAAAAACGCTGTTTTTTGCATTTTATCGGGAAATCGTCAGAGTTACGACTCAGATTTGACAAGTTATTTTAGGAAATTTGATGCTCTACAAAAAAGGTCCTGTAATAAAATTCGTTAAAGTAAATAGGTAAAAAATTATGAGGCTTTTAAAATTAAGAAAAAATAAATATCAATTATTTGGTATGTTTAACGTAAGTTAAACATTAAAAAATATTCATTTATAGCTCTATTTTTTTTTTTTAAGCTAAACCCAACGTATAATTGACAACATATTTTAAAATAAAAAAATAAATAGAATGATGATATTACTTCAGCATCAATTAAACAGTTTATAAAGTAGATAATACAAAATTTTTTTTTTTGCAAGAGGAGTAATTTTTACGGTGATCTTGAACAACTTGTACAATCGATCGTCTCTGTTTTTCATCTTGCGTAAGACAATTATTATATTTTTCAATTAGAGCAACTCCTCTTTCTGCGTTATCATTCACAACCTTCAAACTTTTAAATATTTCAAGACATTTTTTATAATTAATATCTGAGTTCCAAAGCTCAGGGTCTTTTTCAAGAAAATCATATGCCAAATTAAATTGTTTAAATGTAAAAAGAGATCTAATCTTTATAAAATCACTAATTTCTTTTTTTGTAAATAAATTAAATTGAGTTTTTTTACAGTCAGGCGTTTTCCTTCACTAGTCATTTGCGGTTTTTCATTTTTAATTGCGTCAGCCATTTTGATTTTTTGTTGACGTGATACCGTTGGATCAAAGAGTGCCAAAATAGCAAATTGCTCATGCAAATACCATAGATGCCCAGACAAATTTACAAGAGCAGCTTCACCAATTTTTGGATATATGTTTTTAAAAATCAGTAAATTCTGAAACAATTTCAAATCAAAATTGGGAGCTTTTATCGCGTCTGTAGCAACAAACCACGCCTCCAGATAAAATAAAATCAGAAAAATGCAGATTTCTCGTAAAGCTTCGACATCATGATCACTTATTAAAAATCGTTTTCGAAAAAATATATATTTTTAAACAATATATTGCTTTAGCGAGCCATCTTGCATGATGCATCGCACCTGGAGCTTTGAACTTCACGCCATTTTTTGGAATACCACCCAAAAAAATATAACTTAACATCAAGAATTCTCGATAATCATCTCTTGGTTGATGATTCTAGTAGAAAAAAGTATTTTATTACTATTCGATAAAAACTTACAATAATTAATCATAAAAAAATCATAATAATAACCGTGTTAAAAATAAATTTTGATAAGTAATTAAATAATGTATCGAAGTCCAAATATTGTTCCTTTGATTTTTCTCCTTACTTGACAATTATTGATAATTAAAAGAAGATAAATAAATAAATTACATTTAAATTTCCAAGCCCAATAAAAGTAAATTTAGTACATTAAAAAATAGATGAAAAAATTACTCTTTGAATATTTAAGATATAGTCAATAATAGCTCAAATATAACTAAAAAAAAAAAATGAAATTATAAATATCAGCTGATTCTTTAATTATTACCTCTACTTGATTTTCGATGAAATTGATTTTTTCTCTCCTAGATTCCTTTAATACATGTACGATATTTTCATCATTAATCCCAATGTCATTTTTAGATAAATCAATTTTACCCCAATAATCTTGAAATCTTTTGAAGATTGGTACATTTGGTCCTGTTGTTACTGGCCATGCAACTTCTACCACATTTCGTAAAATTATTTCATAAATGTAATGACGACAGGCAAGATATAGTAAATCTTTTTTTAATTTTTGAGCTAACAAAGTGCATGTACCATTTAAATAGCCTGCAATTATGATAATTACATAAATGAATAAATCAGTAATAATAAATTCAACCGGAATTATTTTCTATCAAAAAATAATTTATGAGAAATTTACCAGTGTTGACGCTGGTTGTGTCAAAAGACATTGCTTTAATTCTATCAGCAATATTCCACTCATTCACCACTTCAAAAATAATCTCAGCTTGATTAAGTCCTGTTGCTTTCTGAAGCATTGGGACACCGAGGAGTTGCTCGGTATCTAAACCTGAAATAACTATTGGAAGTCGGTTTACTTTTTTTTTTGTTGAACATATAGGGAGAGATTTTCCGTCCCAATGAATAACAAGACATTGAGCAACATTAAGATCGTTTTTTAACGTTTCTATAATTTCTTTTCTAAATTTGATACGAGCATTATGTATAGTTGTACGACTCAAATTAAATCTAGTTACATCCAATCCAAGGCTGCGGAGTACTGAAGAAAAAAGATACATTGCCTGTCTATCGCTTATTTGCGTACGATCTAACGTTGACACAACATCAGGCGTCATAATACTGACATTTTTTATTTTTGCCGGAGGGATTTCAATTTCAAATTCTGAATGAGTACGCTTGAGATCATTGTCATTGGATGATTGATTGGTTGCTGAGCTCTGAGACAATTTTTGACTTAAATCTATAAAAATAAATAAACCAAATAACTTAGAAATCTTAGAAATAAACCTGAATCACTGGATAAATTAATTTGAAAAAGTTTATGCTAATAATTAATTAACTGCTTGTTGAATTTATAACTTTAACAATAATCTTACTGACAAAATCTAATAAATTGAAAATATTTGTATTTCTTCAGATAAAAGAGTTGATAAAGCGTAATCTGCTTGAGGTTGAAAAATAAATTACTTTTTCACTAACAATCTCATTGGTAAAAAAATAATTTTTTTTTAAATTATTATCTCTGTTGTTTATTTCGAATAAAATCAATACTTACCATTTTCATCATCATTAATATTAATATTATTTTCATCATTATTCAACTCTTCAAGTTGTTGATTTTCGATATTTGGGGGATTTTCTAATATTAATGACACACATTTATTATAACTACCTTTTGCACGACATTCCATTAAATATATTCGTAAATTATCTGGTAAATTTTGAATTTCGTCATTTTTAGAGATGTCGAATAATTGATCGAGCTTGGCACAAAAATTTTGTACATGCTTTTGTTGTGTTGGCGATTTTTTATCGATATCTCGACGGAGTTTTAATTTTTTATGTTGGTCGTAAAACTTTTCTAATTTCGTAATATTAGGGTAAAATTGTAGTTAGGGTAAAATTTTTTGAAAGCTATGAAAGAGCAACTAAATAACTACAATTCCTACTTATGAACATAAACGTAACGTAAAACGCCACTGAGCTGTAGAGAATTGAAAAAAAAATTTTAACTTTTCTGTGTATTTTAAACGGGAAAATTTCAAAATCAAATGTAAAGTACTCAAAATTAAAATTAAGAGTTAAAACTTTCG
>OZ024706.1:23129893-23238131 GCA_964016945.1 Microplitis deprimator | reverse complement strand
AGTATCTGCTTAGCTCTGAGTTCAACTCTAGCTCTCCTGTGAGTCGTTAATGTCAAATTTCGTATCAAATCGATGGTTTTTTGCTGTTAACTCATAAACGGTTGAGTCTAGAGAAAAAACGTAAATGACTTTTTTGTAGAAAATTTAATTTTCTATAAAAAAGGTTAAATGACTTGTATCTCTAAAACTATTATTTTGAAAAATATATGAAGTTAAAGTTATTAAAATTTTTAATTTTAGCAAAATTTCGAGATTAATTATTTTATAATCAAATAATATTTATATTTTTAGTAGTTTTTCGGCTATTTTATTAATTACTTACCAAAAAAAAAATCAAAATTTGTAAGATATTCAAAATTATGTATTTACAATCTATTTTAGGAATAAATTCGAAATTAAATGGGTTCTTAAACTAATTTGGATGAATATGTAAGGGTATTTTTTATATTTTGTATATTTATGTATTAATCATTATCTTTCATAAATTACTGATAGTATTTTAATTATTAAATCAAAATAATCATTAATTTAAACGAAAATGATAGCTTACTTACATACATTTTTGACAGTCTAATGATTTTACATAATAAAATATGCTTTTTATGTTGGTCCTTTAATTATTAAGCAGCGCTTACTAGTTTTTAAACTATCGCTACAGCAGCGTTAAGTTTATCAGCTATTTATGTTTTTAGAAAAAGGTTGCTTTCGTGTGACCTTGACTTAATTGGTTTAATTGCCACGGCAGCGCTCTAGACATTTTTAATTATTAAGTAAGAAATTAAGACAATTTAATAAGTGGAAACCTAAACATGCAAACCTTCTCAATAAGACAATTTATAGATAAATTGAGAAAAATATAGATAGCCCGAACTGGAAATCGAACCCAGACCATGTCGGTATCGCGCCGAGTGCTCTACCAGTTGAGCTATCCGGCACTATACTATATTCCGTTCAATTTAATCTATAACTTATTGAGCCACACCGTCCATCGTACGGTAAAAATATAAATATTATTTAATTATAAAATAATTAATCTCGAAATTTTGCTAAAATAAAAAATTTTAATAACTTTAACTTCATATATTTTTTAAAATAATAGTTTTAGAGATACAAGTCATTCAACCTTTTTTATAGAAAATTAAATTTTCTACAAAAAAGTCATTTACGTTTTTTCTCTAGACTCAACCGTTCATGAGTTAACAGCAAAAAACCATCGATTTGATACGAAATTTGACATTAACGACTCACAGGAGAGCTAGAGTTGAACTCAGAGCTAAGCAGATACTGGCTTTTTTGAAGAGCATACAATTCTCTTTAAGAAAAACTTTGGACCCATACGATACATAAAAGTGGGGCTGAGTTTTATTAATTGAAAAGAAAAAAAACTAAATTTACGTGCTTTTAGCATGGGAAAACTTCAACGACGTTGTTCCAGTGGTTAATATAAATATTAAGAGCTCAAAATTGGACTGAATTTTTAGTTTAACATATAGAACAAGATTTTCGATGGGGAGCGAAAAAAAAAAATGTTCGTTTCAAACGGAGCACCCTAATATATATATATATATATATATATATATAGGATGATCCAGAATTACTTTCACAGCGAGAAAATTCAGATAGAGGAGGTGATTCTAAGCATAAAGTTCCTTTGCAACTTTTGAAAATTTTGAGTAGTTTTTGAGTTATTCAACATTTTAATTGACCAATCATATGCGAGGACTGGAGTTTAAAAAAAAGTAGAATATAATAAATATTAAATTTGGCAACGACGCAATTAGTAACTTCAAGTCATACATAAATTTGTTATTTCAAAAAGTTCGAATAAAGAAAACGAAACACGCAATCGCAACCTCAAATATACTCGTATCGTACATTTTTCAAATTTACTTACTAAGAATTGTGAATAATAATTATGCTTTCATCATTAGAGTCAGGATCACGGACAATGAAAGCACAATTATGTTTTTGGGGCATTCCACGCTAAATCAATCAGTTTTGAACCCGACCTCTTTTGATTTCGCGGATAATTTTTTTTTTATTTTCTATCTCACTAAAGGCGTTACTCATAATTTTTTCGAATTTTCTGACCGAACTAAAAAAAAGCTACGAATTTTTGAAAAAATTTTTCTTTTATGTTCAAAATTCCACAACTTTGGCAAAAATAGACTGATCGGGACTTTTTTTTTTTCCAAAATTTTTGTGTTTTTCACGCCAGTCTAGCTTAAACAAGGTAATGTGGTACATTTGGTTAGAAATTTAAATTTTTAAGAAAATTACAATTTTTTCTCCTACTTTTTCAGGGGATTTGTAGAAAAATGTTCTCTACAAAAAACGACTTTGGTGCTTTCGGTGTCAGTCTAGTCTAGACAAAGTAACGTTTAACCCTCGGCGGAAAATGTAACTTTTGTCACAAAAATTGGATTTTAATGACTGATTCTTTCATATTCTTTCAAACAGTCGTGCTGACAATCTAGCTCGTGAACTTGCTGATACTCGAATCTTATACGCGATATTACTCACAGTCGTGCTTGTAATCTTGCTTGTGGTCCTGCTGACAATCTTGCTTGTGATCTTGCTGACGATCTTGCTCGCAATCTTGCAAGATTGTAAGCAAGATCTCACCAAGATTGTCAGCAAGACCTCGAGCAAGACCGCGAGCAAAACCGTGAGCAAGATTGCAAGCAACACCGCGAGCAAGATTGCAAGCAAGACCGCGAGCAAGATCGCGAGCAAGACCGCGAGCAAGACCGCAAGCAAGACCGCGAGCAAGACTGTCATTAATATCAGCAGAAATATTGCCAGCACGATTTTGAGCAAGATCGCCAGCAAGACCATCAGAAAGATTACATTTGAGATCACTAGAAAAATTGCCAGCAACTGTCAGCAAGATCATAAGCAAGATCACGAGCCAGATTACGAGCACGACTGTGAGTAATATCGCGTATAAGATTCAAGTATCAGCAAGTTCACGAGCTAGATTGCCAGCACGACTGTTTGAAAGAATATGAAAAAATCAGTAATTAAAATCCAATTTTTGTGACAAAAGTTACATTTTCCGCCAAGGGTTAAACGTTACTTTGTCTAGACTAGACTGACACCGAAAGCACCAAAGTCGTTTTTTGTAGAGAATATTTTTCTACAAATCCCCTGAAAAAGTAGGAAAAAAAATTGTAATTTTCTTAAAAATTTAAATTTCTAACCAAATGTACCACATTACCTTGTTTAAGCTACTCTGGCGTGAAAAACACAAAAATTTAAAAAAAAAAAAAAAAAAAAAAAGTCCTGATCAGTCTATTTTCGCCAAAGTTGTGGAATTTTGAACATAAAAGAAAAATTTTTTCAAAAATTCGTAGCTTTTTTTTCAGTTCGGTCAGAAAATTCGAAAAAATTATGAGTAACGCCTTTAGTGAGATAGAAAATAAAAAAAAAATTATCCGCGAAATCAAAAGAGTTCGGGTTCGAAACTGATTGATTTAGCGTGGAATGCCCCAAAAATATAATTGTGCTTTCATTGTCCGTGATCCTGACTCTAATGATAAAAGCATAATTATTATTCACAATTCTTAGTAAGTAAATATGAAAAATGTACGATACGAGTATATTTGAGGTTGCGATTGCGTGTTTCGTTTTCTTTATTCGAACTTTTTGAAATAACAAATTTATGTATGACTTGAAGTTACTAATTGCGTCGTTGCCAAATTTAATATTTATTATATTCTACTTTTTTTTTTAAACTCCAGTTCTCGCATATGATTGGTCAATTAAAATGTTGAATAACTCAAAAACTACTCAAAATTTTCAAAAGTGGCAAAGGAACTTTATGTTTAGAATCACCTCCTCTATCTGAATTTTCTCGCTGTGAAAGTAATTCTGGATCACCCTATATATATATATATATATATATATATGTGTGTGTGTGTGTGTCGAAGAGTCATTAGATAGTGGAGTGGTACTGTTAGTACCACTCCACTACCTAATGACCCTCCGACATCAGAAGTGGGATCTACTCCGTCTGGTCCGTCATCAGATCAGTGGAATATTTTATTCAAATTCATGAGAGGTTGTATGCAAAAATCACAATCTGTTAATTCAATTTTTTTTTGCTGCAGTTTAATCCTGAGAGTGCGGGATCGGATCCATTTCACGGTGCTCAGCAGCTGATTTATGTTCAATTGAAAACTCTTTACAGGGTACTGAATTGATTTCTGCACGCAGTAAAGCTTTGGAAGGTTTAACAGCGCAGTGGTTGTCCTAAGTGACAATTCTTAGTAGCAAGTGGCAGGAAGTAAAGGAACTTTTCGCGTCTCGTTTTGGTTGTCAAGAAACAGCGGCAGCGGCAGTTTTAAAATTAAACAATGAACTGCCAATGAAAGATGAAAGTGTTGGTGCGTTTGGTATTCGATTATGGTCATCGTTGGAGATCTTTGAAGACTGATGAAATAATCAATGTATTAGTGCTAGCAAGACTATCTTACATTGGTAATCAAGTTGAACGTGGAGCCGTGACAAATGATATTAAAAGTGAATCTGAATTTCTGAGTCAAACGAGAGGATTCTCATAGTGCGACAGAGACCAGCACCATCTCAGGACAATTCCACAACATCAGAATCAAAAAGATTCAAACTTTTTTCAGCGATTAATTGTTACAACTGGGGCAAAATGGGCCACAAGAGAACGGAATGCCGATCGAAGCCTGTGAGTCAACGAGTAGAGACGACGAGTGGTCATCGAGCAGTTAACGGATCCAACTCTTCTGTTCGAGCTGTAACCCGCTTCAAGTGTGGGGAAAATGGACATATCGCACCGAATCGTACGTTGATAAGAAACAACAATTCAGGAAACAAGAGCAACAACAGCGTTGAGAGGCGAGTCGACTTGTGTACCGTTGCAGCCCCAACTGGTAACTTTTGTCATCTCGATGAGTCGTTTCCATATTGTTTTAATTCAGGAACCGAATGCTCATCAATAAAAGAGTCAATTTCTTTGAAATTTTCGGATAAAAAAATGCAGGAATCAATTGTGTTGAAAGGAATTGAAAATGTTGGTGTTAGTTGCACAACACAAATTTGAAAAATTATTAGTATTAATGAATTTCCTTTAGAAATACTTTTTCACGTTGAAAATAATTCATATTTTAACAAATGAGCCGGCATTAATGATATTTGACCCTGATTACCCCATAGAAGTACATACTGATGCTAGCTCGGAAGGTTGCGGTGCTATTTTAATGCATAAAGTAGATGGTAAAAATGAAGCAGTAGATTATTTTAGTAAAGGAACAAGTCCTGTCGAATCGAGGTAACATTTCTATAAATTAGAGACAATGGTTGTGGTAAAATCAATAAAACACTTTTGCCACTATTTGCATGGACGCAAATTTACTGCCGTGACCGACTGTAACTCGTTGAAGACCTCACTAAATAAAATTGATCTTAACGATAGAGTACATAGATGGTGAACCTAGTTACAAGCATTTGTTTGATATGGTTTACTAAGAAGGAAATCGTATGGCCCATGCAGATTTCTCTCGAAATCCAGTTTCTGAATCTCCAGATTGGATTGATAAGGTTGAACAAAAGCGTGTTGATCTCACTTAGATATCTGATGATTGGCTTCTCGCTGAACAACAACGTGACCCGGAAATTTCGGAAATAGTCACTAAGTCGAAAAGCGACGGGCTATCTGAAGATCTCGCAAAAACCTATGAAGTTCAATCTGGTACTTTGTATCGTAAAATACAACGGAAAGGGGAAACAATTTGTTTACCCATTGTACCGAGAGCGTTTCGTTGGTCTGTTATTAACCATATTCATGAGTCTATTATGTACTTAGGTTGGGATAAAACGCTTAATCAAGTTTATGAATACTAATAATTCGATAATATGTCCAAATATGTACGTAAATTTGTCGAGAATTGTATTATTTGTAGACTTTCCAAGTCTAACTCAGGTAAAATTCAATACCTAAGACTCGCATACCGTGGCATATTCTTCATATGGATATTACAGGTAAGCTAAGTGGTAAAAATAATACAAAAGAATACATTATTTTATTCCTGTATTTATCTTTCTGTTTACTTTGGACTAAAACAAAGATTACAGTTGTTTCCTCTGGTGTAATACGAATTAAATCATAAAATTTACGATATCCCATATAACAATCTTTTTCAATTCTTGAGCAAGTCTGCTCTCAAGATCGATAGGTGCTAGTGTCTTTTTCTACGTATGTCTTGCTGCAGATACCTGTGACCAAATTTGAAGCGCAAGCCTTACACATGAAATTCGTGACAGATTATAACTCAATTTTGAAAAAAGACTATGGTTGAAAATAGTTACGCATGGCTTGCTTAAGATCTGCTCAAGTCTCAAGATCAATTTTGAGCCTTGAACAGATTTTAAGCAAGCCATGCGAAAGTACCTACTGTAAGTTACTGGTCAAAAAAATGCGTCAAATACTTTTTCATTGCACCGTGTTCAAGATATCTTTAATACTCTCGCGTACAATACCATGAACTAGACATACACAAATCTTGACATAGGTTTCTTGATACACGATCTTGCAAAAGACACTAGCAGCTAGGGGTCTTGCTCAAGATATTTACTCCAGAATCTTGCTCAAACACGTGTTACTAGGGATTATATCGTGATTTTTCAATAGTAGCTATGTCCACACTAAGAGGCGTTCTCGTGACTCATGGCTATTTGTTTATATCGTTTATATAGATTTTTACACTCCAAATATTTATACGCCTTACTCCAGCTAAGTGTTCCAAGTTGTAAATTAACTTGCAATCGATGGGTCTCGTGTTCGAATCCAACACTCATCCAAACAATTGTCAATTCATACTCAAGATCTTAGGGCATAGCGTTGTCACTAGGTATTATTGTTTCGAATGAAATTTACAATGATGTGTCGTAAAGTTTATAATTTTTTAAGTATAGTCCACTATTACAATGATCAATAACAACAATTACGATACAAGCATTATATTATTAACGGGATTTTTTTTTTTTCCATGTACATGATAATCACCTCAGTAGAGTCACTGTTAGTATTAAAATCTTAATAAGTAATACCTAACTGGAACATGAGTCACAGAAATGATACATTAATTATTTCTATAAGCATACTCAGTTCTTAACGCAAACTTGTGAATACTGAAGAAAATTAATATATCCTCCACCGTCTATTTATTGAACTTTCAACTCAATGTATTGCTTTTAATCGTACATTCACTTTCTACCATTCATTTTATTTATCAATTCATTTACCTATGGTATGTTTGCTGGTGTCCTCCTGAATCAAAATTAGTCGTTTGAGTAGCTAATACAAGTTTTTGTTGTCGTTGTTGAAGCATCTGACGACCAAATACACCGTAGCCAAATCCGTAAATTTCATCTTCTTCCTTGTCACTTAAGCAACTTGAAGGCTGCATAAGAAAAATGACATTAAAATATTATTCTGAACACAGTAAAGGCTTTTAAAATGATCAAGGACTTGACAATTGAGAACAACATCCACTTTATGTAATAAACAGGAAATATTTATCTCTTAGAAAAAAAAAAAAAAAAGTTGATTATAAATATTAATTTGAAGCTTTGCGTGCGGATCTCAATTCATTTGTATACGAAAATTTTTAAAGAATTGATAATTCGATCTCTATTTTAAGCAAGTTATAATAAAATATTGAAGACCATCGAGCCAGACTGCGTGTAATTAATTGCAGCTAACAATTAAAACTTGAATATTAATAAAACGTTATTAATAAAGTATGATACATCATCCATACACCACACAAAAAGTACAATTCAGGACACGCGTATTGCCGAACTTAAGGAGTAGGATTCATGACTTTAAGATTTAGAGTTAGAATTATTCACTATTTACTTGTCAGTTTAAAAGTATCTTGAAATGTCAATAAATTTTATTATGAAGTTTATACCTGTTCACATTGTTTCTACTTACATTATATTTACCGAGTTACTTATACATAGTAATTGTAACTCAATAAATTAAGTTTATAATTTTTGTTTAATAAATATTACAAATTATTATTTTTAACTGCAATCATTGTGCCTTCCACAGATAATTTATCTAAGTATTATGGTCAATTTCTTAAAGCTATCAACGTGGGTGGTTATCGCTGTATCCCAACAGCGTGACAGCGTCCACTTATCTGAGATTATGACACAGAACAAACATTTTGAAGTATCAGTCTAGCTTAAGAAGGAAAGCGATGACTATCTCGATGACTGAAAAATGTTGTATTAAACAACGGATGGAATAGCAAGTGAAGAGGTCATAAAGGGAGCAGCACAGGAGTGAGTCTTCGGCCCAGACTGCTGTAACTATATTTACGGTGGTATCTTAACAATTTACATACCTGAGCACTCATCTCTGGTCAGCTACGTGGATGATGTGACCGATGTAATAATAAAAAGAATGCTGAAAGAAACTAAGTATAAACTAAGCTGGATTGTGTAACGAATTAAGGATTGGCTGAGAAACCATGGATATGAATCAATTGAACATAAGACAGAAATAGTTTTTCTAGCTAAAAAGAGAATCCTTCTACCTCAAACAGTAACAATTGGGGAAAACCGAAGTCCACATTAAAGATAAGGTAAAGTACCTGGGAGTGACGCTTGATAAGAAGTTAAGCTACAGAGGAACATCTCAGGCAGACTCCAAACAAAAAAATGAAACTAGTTGCTAGTCTCAGCAAACTCATGGCACATATTAGAGGTTCTGAACCTGGGAAGCAAAAAGTCTTGGGGAATGTAGCATACTCAATTATGTTATACAGAACTGAAATTTGGGCTGATGCACTCAACTGTAAGAATAACCAAAAACTACTCGAATATGTGCAACGAAATTTCGCATTCCGCATTATAAGGGTATATATGAATGTCTCAAAGCCAGCTGCCCTTGTGATAGCAATCAGAATCCCAATCGACCCATTGGCGCAAGAGTAGGCGTGAATAGTCCGTTGCGCGAATGAAACTGATAAGGCGAACTTACGAAAAGAGTCAATACCATCTAGACAAAAAAAGGGGCAGAGAAAGCAGATGAAAATGGACGCCCAAATTAATAAAAAACCTAGAACCCTGGTACGGAAGAAACTTCAGCGCTTATCTGCGCAAGATGGGTGAGGCAACAACAAGCTGCAGCATGTATTGTTGTGAGCCAGACGATGCAGATCATGCTTTTTCTGCTGTCATAAATAGGATGCCAGGAGACAATACATGACTAAACAGCTCAAACAAATGATGTAACCCGATAATCTCGTTGCAGAAATGGTTGTGAATGAGACAAACTGGAAGGCATTTGGCCCCTGCAATGAAGATGTCGGGTGACAAAAGAGAAGTGAGCAAACCACACCATACCAAGCACAAAGCGTGTAACCGGACCAGGCTGAAGTGATGCCGAACGGCAATTCCAGCCTGGTGCCTCCAAAATAGGGGGTTGTTTTTAGTTGATAAAAATCCCACATTGCTAAACAACTTTATTCAATTCCTACTTCAGTATTTCTTCGAAGATTTTTAACCCCTTTACATAAAGATAAAAAAAATCTTGACGCCGGTTGACCCTGTGGGGCAACCCCAAAACTTGACGATGTTTTCGAGCTACTTGAACTCGAAATCACTCTTAAATGCAATTGTTTTTTATAAGCTTTTCAAGCTCAAACAATTTACGTTGTACGTTCAAGTTTGAAAATCAAAAATAATTACTGAACAAGCGTTTTTTGAATTTTTATTCATGATTTTGTTCAATAAAATAAATTTATTCAGGTAGAAATCACTCTAAGTGATCAAAATAAGAATATGAATGAGTTTTGACTCAGATCTGAGCGTCAACACATAAAACATTCGAAAAAAATGTCAAAAACGGTGTTATATCAATTATTTCGTTCATAACATTATTAAAACTAAAGAATAGATTGCATTACATTATGTGGTGATCAAAAGAGACCATAATGACAAAAAATTAGTATGATTCTGAACACATTTAAGTACATTTTACTAGGTGACACCCTTAGATATCCGTGGACAAAATTTCCGCGACAAAATATCCGCAAAAATATATCCGTTGACAAAACATCCATGCAACAAAATATTCATCAAACAAAATATACGCTGACAAAAAATCTGTAGACAAAAGATCCGTAAAAAAATTCAATTGATCAAACATTTGTCGATAAAAATTGGTGTGACACATTTAGGGCAGAAATTCATGAAAAAAGGGCACTACTTTTCACAGATTTTCTGTGTGTGGGTATATTTTCGTAATTGCACACACACAAAATTCGTGAAAAAAGGGTGCTATTTTTCACACTTCTTTATGTGTGCGTATATTTTTGTAATTGAACACACACAAAATTCGCAAAAAAGAGCGCTATGTTACACATATTTTTATGTATGTATCAATCATATGTAATTTCGCATTAAGTATTTAATGAATTTAATGAAAAATGTTTATAGACATATGATTTTTATAACTTTCTTGTACTGTTATTTGCCCTGATTAAACAACTGAATTCGATCGAATTAAACAGAATTAAATTTTTAATTCTATTTAATTCAGATTAATTCTGTTAATTCGGTACCTAACTTAAAAATGAATTCTGTCTAATTTGGCAGGAAAACCAGAATTTGTCCAAATTAAAACGAATTTAAATAATTCTATTCGGTTTAATTCTAATATATAATAAAAATTTTGATGTGATGAATTCATATCTTTAGTATGTCCATTTTCAGGATATTCTGTCCGTAGATATTTTGTTCATTCAATATCATTTCCGCAGATAATTTGAATAAGAGCAATTTGTCTTGTGGATATATTGTCGCAGATATTTTGTCGCGGATATTTTGTCGCAGATATGATGTTAGGCTATTTTATATTATGACTTCTTCACAACAAAAAACATAAAATGTTATTTTTAAAACTTTTTGACGCTGATATATTTGGAACTAATTAATCGATTTTAACGTTCAAGGTGACAACCGGTGCGTTTTATTAAGTTCTCGAGCTGGTTAGATTTTGAAATCGATCGGTTCAGCCGTTTCAAAGATATTTGGAAAAAACCGTTTTTAGCATTTCTTTCTCCTATGACATCTCTCGCACAAAATAACCGGTTGAAATCGTTGAGGCGGCAATTGACGCGTTTTTCTGAGTTTTAGAGCTGATAAGATTTTGGAATCGACCGATTGAGTCATTTCTGAGAAATTTCCAAAAATCTAAGAAAAATATTTTTTTTCTGATTTCCTCTATATATTAGAGTCTAATTGATCCATCGATCCAAAATTTTCAGAACAGTCGACGGCCTACAAGATCTTTCGATTGCCACAAAAACCGTTCCGATCGGTTAATCAATTCAAAAGCTTACACACCGTAACACACACACACACACACACACACACACACACACACACACACACATGCATACAGATGCTCAGACATCATTCTGAAAATGGTCAGAATAGCTTCCTAGGGCCTCCAACCATCTATATTTGATGAAAACTTAAGTTATCTCAATTATATTTATATAATTAGCACAGTCGAAAAATATTATTTGTTTATATTTACATTGAAATTTTGGTGAAAAATTAAAAAATCTTCAAAAAACTCGAATTTTTAATTTAAAAAATGCGAAAAAGTTACTTAAAAAATCAAAGATATTTGAATCTCACTTTTACCAAGAGCTTAAAAAATTCGTTTTACAGTCTAGTAAAACATATATTTTCTTCAAGATAATTAAAAATGTCCGTTTTCAAAAAAGTCAAAATTTGAGTTAAAATGTAAGAAAAAACGGTGAAAAAGAAAAAATTAAAAAAAAAAAATTTTTTTTTTTTCGAAAACTACATATAAACGTGAAGAAAATAGCAACCGCCGAAATGAAATTACGATAATATAATTAGGAGTTATGAATTTCTGAAAATTACCTCATCGTTATTTTTTCGCGATTTTCAAATATTCATATCTCCAAGGTTTTTAAAAATTATAGGCTCAAAATTTAGGATTAGGTGTCTCTTTATATGTACAAAAACATATAAAAAATTCAACCGGATCAAAAAATATGATTCTTAAAATCAGGTGATTTGGCATAAAATGACCCATATATATTAGGGTGCGTCATTTTGGAGCAACAGTTTTTTTTTTTTTTAAGTGCATGTGGAAAAAATCATAGTTCAACATAAAAAAAAAATTTTCGCGTAAGAAAAAAAAAATTCTATGTCGATTACAAACCTAGCTCATTGAAAAATTTGATTTCCCATTTAAAAAACTAGGGAAAATTTTTTTTTAAGCTTTGAGTGATTCTAACTTGCTAACAGATCAATAGATCGAATAGATAAATACATTTTTTTGTATTGAACGCCCTACAAAGAAGGTCTCATCATTTTTTGATAAATTCATCTGTTTAAAAGTTATTAGAGCTTGAAATAAAGTTCGAGATCTTTTTACTTTTCCGGTGACTGTCGGACTTATCTCAAAATGATATGGGGTCTGTTTTGTTGACAATTTCATTCTCTCAAAAATATTTTCAATCAAGTTTATTCAAGTTTCACATTTTTTGTTAGTTATTTTCATTTCAATGTCGAGCTTTTGAAATCGATCGAAACATTACTTTTTTGAGAGCTGGGAATTAAAATGAAAATAACCAGAAAACAATGCAGAATATGGAAAAACTTCACGAGTAATAATTTGTAGAGAATAAAATTGTCAACAAAACTGACCCTATAACATTTTGTGATCAGTCTGATAGTTTCGCTGGAAAAGTAAAAAGATCTCGAAAATTACTCTAACTTGATTTCGAGCTCTAGTAACTTTTGAACAGATGAATTTATCAAAAAATGATAAAACACCTTTTTTGTAGAGCATTTAATTACCTAGAAAAATATGTATTAGTTGATTCGATCTATTGATGTGTTAACGAGTTGAAAACACTCAAAGCTCTAGAAAAATATTTTCCCGTGTTATTTAAATGGGAAATCGAATTTTTCGAAGAGCTAGTTCTGTAATCGACATAGAATTTGTTTTCTTGTTTAACGGGGTGAATTTGATTTACCGCGTTAAATTTAAATCGAAAAAAAATTAATATGCGCAATGCCGACAATGTTGCAAAGCTACCCCAGGGTTATCTGGCGTAAGGTGTGACTAATCGTCCGGAAGTGAAAATCGAAAGTGCTCATCCGTCAGTCCCACTTGGTGATAAGTAGGAATGGTAAAACTCCGGAGATGTCCGAATTCACGCGGGAGTGAGTTATTAAAAACGGAAGACGGAAGCGGAACGACACAGTTGTTACCGGGACGACCAGACTGGACGGATGGTTTCCACTATATAAAATTAGTGTATTACCGTACGATGGACGGTGTGGCTCAATAAGTTATGGATGAAATTGAACGGAATATAGTATATTACCGGATAGCTCAACTAGTAGAGCACTCGGTGCGATACCGATATGGTCTGGGTTCGATTCCCAGTTCGGGCTATCTATATTTTTCTCAATTTATCTATAAATTGTCTTATTGAGAAGGTTTGCATGTTTAGATTTCCACTATATTTTAAAATTGGTACCGTTGATTAGAGAGTAAAAGCCAACATCTCAGGAGACGCCGTTATTAGACGTAAATTATATCAGGTAATTATTGAATTGGGACTTGGTTAATTATTGTGGAACCAAGCGATAAATTTTTAAAAAATTTTATGATACCAGACAGGTAGCCGGTACTTTTAAAAAAGATTACTGATTGTGTCTGATCAGCAGGTTGAATAAGAGAACGAGGGTCGGAAAAGTACGAGAGAGAGAACGCGACAGACACACCATACCAGGACAAAACACGAGACAAATATCCCGAACGACACACGGTCCAAGACAGAACAACAGACAAAGACAAAAACTACAGGAAGGAATTGGAATTTTTTTCAAAAGGTATTTATGTAATTTATTCCAGACAGAAAGCCGGAAAAATTAACTAAGTACGTAGTTGTCCGTCGGATTTTGTCGCGTCTAAATTAGGTGTCCGAAATTAAATAATTAATTAGTAAATTAAAATTAATAAAATTAAACTGGTGTCACGGCTGCTACATTCAAAAATTTTATTTTTTTTTCCTCCCGAAATAAGTACACACTAAGACCTCTTGTACGTAAACCTTTTTATGTATATATAACGCCGACTTATTGTCGCCAGCAGTCGTACCGGACAAATATACCTACCTGAACGTTGTCAACGCTTGACAATTAAGTCGTATTGTACTAATGGACCACGTGTATTATAGATTTCTCTTGCTCTATAGATTTCGTTATTTTTACTTAACGTACTTTTAAAATTTATGTATCCGTTCCCATTTAATAATCTAAGCATAGAACGGTTATCTTTTCTTTGGTTTTTCATCTTAAAACTATAGACCACCCAACTCGTGTGCACCTGCATGTGATTCTCGGAAATTAAAGAAAGCTAATGGAAACCACCAAATTTATGGCTTCCTCGGCGGCAGAGTGGCGCCAGGTCATCGGCCCACTTAATAGTCAAAATCTATTTCCCAGAGATCACACGTGTGCATAGGCCTAGAACTTTCGGGCGAGTCCGAGTCTTCTCGTATGGGAAACAAGTTACCACCACTTTTCATATGTGAAGACCATATAAAAAGACCATGGACTTTAGCTCATCAGTTCTTTTGGGAATCAAACTCTGAACCATACCGAACTCCGGACACTTGACGGTGTTCGTGGCTAGACGATTGATGTCCCGATTGAGCATTCGGTCACGTGAGCCTAGGTCATTGGATCAGTCCTTGATCGTCATAAGCACTCGTATAATCGGTATATTATATTCTACTAGCTTCAGGAGCATAATCATCGCGATATTAGCGTATAGCATCCGATCACATGAGCCCAGATCGTACGATTGGTCTTTGATCATTGTAAGTCGTGAATTAATATCAACCGTTTAGCACCGGTTCAGCATTGATTATCTTCATCTTATTTTAATCCATTTAACTTCATTTTTATTTTATATTGAATCATGCCACGAGAAACGTGAAGAATTAAAGAATATTTTACCGCGATAAATGCGAAGATTTGAATAATATTTTACCGCGAAAATACGCGTAGATTTTAAATAATATTTTACCGTGAAGACGCGATGACTTTGAATACATTGGGATTATTTTACCGCGAGAAGCACGAAGAGATTCATTTTATTTTAATATGCGAAGATTTGGAAACGCATAAACATTTAAATCGATACAACAAAGCATACTAAATAAATAAATAAACCGATAGATTAGAATCATATTAATTAACCGCGAGAACGCGTTGTGAATAAGTGTCCTGTGTTACTGCTGACAGTCCTCACACCTCACCAAAACCTGTTTAGGGTAAGTATTAAACATTGTAACCATTATCTGGTATTTTCTAAATTTACTTTGAAATATTTTTAAAACATATGCATGAAACATTTACTTTCATATTTACTATTTTAAATATTTTCATTTGTAACCCTTTTGTATTTTGAGAATATTTAGTCCGCAATAAATAAATACTCGTTAACATTAAACAATTGGAAGGCATTATTTCTCAGACAATTTTACTTTAACAATGAGATACTAGCTTCACGAGGCTTTTCGGCAGCCCACTTTCCTTTATCCCTTATTTTTCTACCTGTCTAGCCGCTCAGACCGATAGTTAACAGTAGGGGGTACACAATCTTACGTTTACCGCTCAACATTTGATTGTGAAAAATAAACAGTCACATCATAACTTGGAAATAATTTTGGGTTATTATCAATATTGTCTTCAACAATATTGTGTAGGCGCGATTTAAATATAGAATAGTATAAATTGAGCATTTGGTCACGTGAGCCCAGTTCATAGGATCGGTCCTTGATCAATGTAAGTACCCTTTTATTCAATATTTTTATACGAAATCTCGTCTACGCCCATCATGATCTCCAATCGTGACACTAGAAATAGACATAAAATAACTCCAGGCCGGTTGCCGGAATTATTATACATATAATTAATTAATTAACTCCAGTCAGGTTGCCGGAGCTATTGCGCAGTATATATTTCCAGGCAGGTTGCCGAAAATATTCTAGAAGTTTCCAGGCAGGTCGTGAAACTCACATGCCGGAAATATTCGTTGATCTAGTCATAATTGCTAGTCAATATAATATTAAAATAATGTTAAAGTCAGTGCGTGTGTGGAATCGATCCAGATGATCAATGATTTTAATTGTAGTAAATTAAGGCTTCGCGAAGATAAAGCGATTTCAAATTGTTAGTTAAGGAAAATGCCAAAGGTATTTGGCTTATGATAAGTTGTTTTAAAAATGCCAAAGGTAGTTGGCTATTAAGGTCCAAAAGTTGCGTGTGTGTGTGTGTGAAGTCGTCAAAGGTAAATGACGTTAATTAGTAAAGTTTAGTCATTAAGGAAATTGCCAAAGGTAGTTGGCTATTTGAAAATCATCAAAGGTAGCTGACGTTAGGTTATAAGGTCATAAGGTTAAATTAATTAGTCAAAGGTCGTTGTCATGTAAGGTTATAAGGTTAAAAAATGTTTAATAAGGTTTATAAGATTTGAAAGGTTTATAATGTTAAAAATAAAAGGTTGTCGAAGGTAATTGACGTAAATAAATAAAAGGTAGAATTGGTAAATAAAATAAATCTAATTTATTTATAAATTATCCTTCCTCTTCCTTCTCTTACAATTATGAAATTACACCGACCCTGACGATTCAAGATCCGGTTCTGGGAGGCCGGATTACTTCCGGTGACACGCGTTAATATCTGCGGTCAAAATATCCACGACAAAATATCTGCGACAAAATATCCGTGACAAAATATCCCCGCGACAAAATATCCTCGCGACAAAATTTCCATGTGACAAAATATCCCAGGACAAAATATCTTTGGATAAAATATTCTCAAAATTAAATATTTTTATAACAGCATCATTTGAAAGAATTAAAAATAAAATATTTCAATTAGAAAAAAAATTTTCTTTCGTTAAAAAAAATTGTATTTTCAAGTAAATATATAAATCTAATTGCAATATTCAGTCCATAAGTAACTTGAAAATGATTCATGTCGAATTTGTGATTTCCGAAAATCGAATTTTGGCACCGTTGATCAATTTAATAATATTTTAGATGACCCCGCACACAAAACCCCTGAAAGAAAGCACCGTACTATTTTAAGTGTATAAGTTTATGTCTATTATATGTCCACGCACACAAAACCTGACAAAAAAGGGATACTGTATTATTTTTTTGTCGACATTTAATCTTGAGGGTATTTTATCCAGAGATATATTGTCGTGGGATATATTGTCGCGAGGATATTTTGTCGCGGAGATATTTTATCGTCGGATATTTTGTCGCAGATATTAACGCAAGTAACCATTACTTCCAGTGGCGCCCTTAGTAAGGACGAGCAAAGTAACAGCATAGCCCTTTTGTACTTGCGCAAAAAATTTTTTTTCTGTTAAACTATGATTTTTTCCACATGCACTTATAGAAAAAATTTGGCTCCGAAATGACGCACCCTGATTTATATATATATATATATACATATATTAGGGTGGTCCTTATTCAGGTAATGTTCGAATTTTTTTTCACGATAGTCCTAAATCGGTTCTAAATCTATAAAAAAAAATTCATGCCAAATTTTAGCTCTTAATTTTAATATCAACCCCCCCCCCCCCCCCCCGATAGCCAAAGTTTTAAATAAAAATAACACGGGAAAAGTTCTGTTAATAATTTGAAATTTTTGTTCATCCTGAAATAATGAACAGATTATGTCGACCAATAATAATTCTTATAGCAAATTTAACGCTCTACAAAAAAGGTTTCTTATGATTTTTCGCTATCTTGACTGGTTCAAAAGTTATTCGAGGTCAAAATCAAAGTTCTAGTCAATTTTATGGTTGTTTCCATTTTTATCGTCAATTGATAATTCAAAAATGAAAAAAGGGTTATAATTTTTAATCTCGATGGTTTTTTTTTAGATAACTTGCAAGGTGATCGTGACCCCAAAATAATAATTACACTAATTTTCTTTTATTCTTGACCTGCCGTATGTTTTAACCGTTTTCTAAATTTAGAGATACATGAAATATTTTTGATAAGTTGTTAAAAGATTTTATTTCAATTAGTAAAAATATTGATAAAATCTAGTTTCAAATTTAAATTTTAGGATTAAAACATTTTAGAAACTGATTATGCTGCCATCTATGAGATTTTATTTTAACTTTTTACATCAAAATTAATTATAAAATGTCCATAACCTATATTTATTATCTTAACTCTATCAAAATCATATACAAACGTTTACTAATGCTATTGCTTTCTCGTTATTTAATTTAATCTATAAATTTTATCCATTTGATTTCGAAGTGATCAGAAAACTATGAAGCTTTCCCGTTTACGTCAAAACATTTTTTTAATTGGCGATGTTGACGTTCAAATAGTGGGTAATCGATTACCATCGAAATTGCAAGCTTAAAAGTGTTTTTTTTTTTTTTTTCATACACGTATTTTAAATGCTTCTATCCCAGAAAGTATTGCTGCAGTCATTGATGAAATTATTGTGTTTTGGAAAAAAGCTCGAATTCCTGTTCAAGATGTGCAAAGATGCCGAGATAAACTGAAAATATTGTACGATGAGTGGTGCATACTTGTCAAACACAAAAATCGGAGTGACTTGGTTGTAAAAAAACAAAATGAATTTGGATGTTCATTGAAAAAATTATTTGACATTGCACCGTCAAATGTATTTGATGTTATCGATAAAAATTCTAAAGAATTCTTGATTAATTAAAGATCAGATAAACGCATTGGTTTTATTGCAAATATTAAAACGAGATATGATGACGATAATAATAATAATGAATTGAACACAAAAATCCAGTTTGAAAAACAAAAAAAAAAAGAGTGAAGAAGAAAAAGCATTATTGGGTAAATTATAAGAAACAAATAATCAATTAATTTTTTATTCTTTATTAACGTAAAGATTCTTTTCGTCATATTAATATCCTTATTCGTTTTAGATAAAAATGTTGAATTTTTATCTAGCCAAGGAAGTGATCTGCATCGAGTGGAGAAATATACTTTTCAAGTACTATCAGATTATCAGAATAAAAAAAAACGAGAGGAAGTTATGATATTCTCAGCGAAAGAATTGTAGCTACTTTAGATCGGTGTAAAGTTAGTGACAGAGATGCTGTATTTATAATAACAGCTCTCTGCCGGTTGATTATTGATATGAACCTACTAGATGTGGATATCAACTCTTTGATTATCAATCGATCATCCATTCGAAGACATCGACAAACTCTGCGTATGTCAAAATCAATAGAAATAAAAAAACACTTCCAAGACTTAAAGTTATCGTCTATCGTTGTACACTGGGACGGAAAATTATTACAAAATTTGTTGAATACCGAAACTGTTCATCGATTACCAGTAATAATCACTTCGGAGGACAAAGAAATTATGTTAGGCGTACCAACGAGTGAAGATGGGACTGGAATGTCACAAGCTACTATTGTTTACGAAACATTACTTGATTGGGGATTTGACACATCTGTTAAAGCGATATGCTGTGATACCACTCCTTCAAATTTAGGCATTCGAAATGGTGCTGCTGCATTGTTTGAGGAACTGTTAGAGAGGGATTTATTAAATCTTCCGTGTAGGCATCACATTTTCGAAATTGTCCTAAGATATGTATTCGAAGCTGTTTTTCCGTATACTGTTGGCCCTAATGTTCCACTCTTTATTCGATTTCAAAAGCAATGGGAAGCTTTAAATAAATTGAATTACAAAACAGGATTAGATGATCTGAAAAATGAGAACGTGTGAACAATAGAAAAAATCGGGTCTATAAAAACTTTTGCCACTGACGTTCTGACAACAAAGCTGCCTCGTGATGATTACAAAGAGTTTTTGGAGCTTACTCTAGTCTTCGTTGGTGTTATCCCAAAAAAATTTAGTTTTCGTAAGCCAGGAGCTTGCCATCATGCACGATGGATGGCAAAAGCTATTTACGTACTAAAAATGTACCTGTTTCGTGAACAATTAACTTTAAAAAAAGGTGAAGAAAATAAACTTCGACAAATATGTGTTTTTGTGACAACTGTTTATGTTAAGGCTTGGTTTACATCATCTAATAGTGTAAAAGCTCCGTACCATGATCTACAATTTATAAAAGAGCTAAACAACTTTAAAGTGATTAACAGTAATCTTGCTACTGCAGCAATTCATAGATTTATGAATCATTTATGGTACTTATCGCCAGAGTTAGCGATCATGGCAATTTTCGATGAAGATGTTCCACTAGAAACAAAATTAAAAATTGTGGCTAAAGTGCATACGGGAAGATAAAAAATTCTAATCGATGCTATTCCGGAAGACGACCAGGATTATACAAATGAAAAATTTAGCGTAAAACGCTTTCAAAGTACGAGTGTAAACGATTTATTGCATAACGATATCGACTTTTTTGTAACCGCAGAATCGATCAAATTTTTTGAAAGATTTGAGTTACAAACAGAATTTTCGCAAATTAATCCTTCTGAATGGGCTGATAATGAAAGTTATAAAATTGCATTACGATTCGTCGAAAAACTATCGGTTGTGAATGACTGTGCTGAGAGAGGACTTAAACTAGTGCAAGATTTTTGTAAACATTATACTAAGGATGAAAAACAAATGCAATATGTATTACAATTGGTTAAGGATCATCGTCAAATGTTTCCTAACGCGCTGAAAAAAACTAATGTAACAACTTTATGAAAGTATCTATGATCAAAGAAAAAATGATAATATTGGTACTTTTTTCGATTCATTGTAATTTTAATAATCACTTTTTGCAATTAAATATTACTTTTCTTTCAGAACATACGTCAAGGTCAGAGAAGTCGTCTGAAATATTAATAATAACCCTTTTTTTATTTTTGAATTATCAAATGACGATAAAAATGGAAAAAACCATAAAATTGACTAAAACTTTGATTTTGACCTCGAATAACTTTTGAACCAGTCAAGATAGCGAAAAATCATAAGAGACCTTTTTTGTAGAGCGTTAAATTTGCTATAAGAATTATTATTAGTTGACATAATCTGTTCATTATTTCATGATGAACAAAAATTTCTAATTATTAACAGAACTTTTCCCGTGTTATTTCTATTTAAAACTTTGGCTATCGAGGGGGGGGGGGGCGGGTTTATATTAAAGTTAAGAGCGAAAATTTGGCATGAATTTTTTTTTATAGATTTAGAACCGATTTAGGACTATCGTGAAAAAAAATTCGAACATCACCTAAATAAGGACCACCCTAATATATATACTTAGATTAACAGCATTCCCTTTCAATGAGTGCTATAGGAATAATTTAATGTCTTATTGACTCTTATTTTACTGAATGAAATTTATAAGGGTTGAATCAGAATTTTAGATCAGGTTTTAATTATTAAATATCATTTATTTTCTTACTGAATATTTTCCAGGCACGTAAATAGTCTGTGAATAACTGGTAGTAATTTGAGAGTTTGGAATTTTTGGCGATGCATTAGTTTCTCGTTGCCGTAGTTCTTCGAGAGGTTCCAGAACGTCACCATAATGCGTTTGAAAAAGATCCGCGTATCTTGATGCAAGTCCTTCCAAGTACCCTTGTTCACCTTCCTATAATCATTAATTTGAGAAGGCGTCACTATGTTATTAGGTCATTTTTTCGATTCTTCTTTTTATACTATTTTTAATCATAATTTTGGACTTTGCGTTGCTAAATAAAATTTGATTCAACATAACCAATTTGTGATGCATTCAATGTTTATGTCTAAGTAAATTAAATTGAAATTAGTTCATCTTAATATATTTTTAGGCACCCACTCCAACATATACAATAGAATTGTATACAAATCAATCACGATGAAAATTTTTTTTTCAGTTTTTTTGAAATTTCTCAAAAACGACTTGTTAAATCAATTTTCAAATTCGATCAGCCCTAGACCTCAATAAAACGCGTCAATTGCCACCTCAACCGTCTCAATCGGTCAATTCGTTCGACAGATATTGTTGGAGAAAAAATGGTAAAAAACGTTATTTTTCTAAACAAAGGCATACAAAAGTATTTTCGAGCTTAAAGAGTTCGAAAATTAATTCACAACAATGTTTTCGAGCTCAAGGAGCTCGAAAACTGCGGGAAGTTTGGGGGCTGGCCCGCAGGGTCACCTGACAGACTGATTTTTTTTAATTCTTTCGTTAACGGTTTCTCTTGAATTAATGAACCGATTTTTATGGTTGAGGTGGCATTCGACGCGGCTCATAAAGTTTTAGAGCTGATTAGATTTTGGAATCAATCCATCGAGCGAGGTAAAAGTTATTCGAAAAAAATATTTTTGAAAAAATTTTATTTTTGAAATATCTCCAAACAAACCCTAACGATTAAGCTCAAATTTTCAGTGCTTATATTATTTAACAAGCTGCGTTGAATGGCACCTTGACGATCAAAATCGATTCATCCGTTCAAAAGTTACAGAATATTTACATACGTACGTACATACATACATACATAGACTCGGACATCATCTTGAATTTAGTCAGAATAGCTTCCTAGAACCTTAAAACGTCGACATCTGTTGGAATTTCGATTCTCGCAAATCGGGGTGAAAACAATAACTTCCCAAAATTTGAAAATCATCGATTTTCTTACTGGGAAATTAAAAATATATATTTTGATAAATGTTGAATATATACTTACGTATATGAATAAGTATATTTAGAAATAGAAAGGACATACATACACACATCTAAGTAGACATATATGCACACATATAAGTAGACATATATGCACACATAGGTGCGTAAATTTATAACTGCATGTATACATACATATAAGAATGCATATATGCACGCATAGATATATATATATATATATATATATATATATATATATATATATATACAATAATTATTTTCAAAAATAATTTTTTAGTCGACAAGGATCAGAATTTTTTTTTTGTTTATGGAAATTGGTATAGAAAAGGGTTTAGGGATATAATCAGGGAAGGGTTCCTCAGTGTAGGCCTACATGGAAATAAAATATATAAAAAATATATTTCATGATGTATGTGAAATATATGTGGCATATAAATAAAATATTAAAAATACATAATTAGAATATATGTGAAATATACGCACATATATTTTACAAATAAAATAAATATATTTCAAATACATAACTTTTGGCCGTTTTCCATATGTAAAAAATACATTTCTCATATAGTCAAAATGTATATCACATATAATTTTTTTGTACGCCAAATATATATGATGAAATGTAACCGACATATATGTGGGATATATTTTAAATATTTCGTTATTTAGGCAGATTTTTAGTGTGTGTGTGTGTGGGGGGGGGGGTGGAGCAAATAGATAATAACTAAAAAATTTAACTGGTTCAGGCTGGAGTGCCAAGGGCTCTAGCTATCAGAGTGTTATATATGTGAGATATATGTTGCATATATTTTCCGCTTATATATATTTCCATGCGGGTAGGAGTGTGTGAACATTCGAATTGTTCGAATTTTTTCATAAGAATCGAATCGAATTATTCAATTCGAGTTTCAAATCAAACGTTTCGAACTATTCGAATAGTTTCAATAATTAGAATTATTCGAATACTTCAAATATTCGATTCAAATTTCGAATCGAATGTCACTATTTGATTCGATTCGATTCAAATACTACTCGCACACCCCTATTATTTTCGGCCAAATATTTTCACCTGGGACGTTAAGTTATTTTCCTGAATCATAAAAATTGCAATTGTTTGATGCTTTCATTGAAGGGACGATTTTTTAGGAATTTTGTTAACCATTTTTTTATAAAAAATGACCTATACTTATTAAGAAAACTTCTCTACACAATAAGTGATTTCATCGATACAGGAAGTTTGCAATCATCATGATATGAAATAAAACCGGTGACAAAAATTTATATATTATTCCGTGATTAGAAAGTATTTGGAATGATTAAAATTTTTAATACCGACATAATTATACACTGTAAAAAGAGTGGTTTTAAAAATGGACTTATTCTAAGTCTTCGCGGTGTTAAAATGAATTATACCAGTGTAGGAGGCGTAATTCGGCGGTGTTAAAATACCGGTGTAAGATCGGGGTAAACTGCGTCCACTCAGAGTATTAACTTTGGAAAGCTTATAAAACGCAAAAAATGTCTTCACACACACACACTCACGCGCGCAGTCAAATACATGAGCGCACACACGTGTGCGTGAACACGCGCACATGCGCAAACACACTCAAACACACAAGTACACACATGCACACACACATTCAAACACACAAGTGCACACACGCACACACACTCGAACACACGAGCGCACACACAATATTTTAACACCGGGAAATTTCATTTAATACCAGTAAAGAATATTTACACCGGCAGTGGCGTTATTTTCACACCGCTTTCAGCGTTGAAATTTAACACCTACACCGCTTGGACTTACCCCGATCATTTTTTACAGTGTAAAAAAGCTCGAAGAGCTCAAAAATGTTTTCACAACAATGTTTTTGAGCTCAAGGAGCTCGAAAACAGCGGGAAGTTTTGGGGCTGGCCCGCAGGGTCAACCGATAGACCGGTTTTTTTGTCATTGTTATGACTAGATAAAAATAGCTCATAAATCATATTAGGTATTACTATTCTGTATCAATTTTTTAACGTAAGAATTTTTGAGATAAATAAGTTAAAATCACCCCAATAAACATTTGAGTAGATGTTATAATCAAAACATAATCTATTAATTATTTAGAAGTGGGGCTCCACCGATTTTCTGCAAAAAAAAAAAAAAAATCAAATAATTGAGTTATTGTAAAATTTTTCATAATAGAATTTTGTAATTTTCAAGAAATTGAACGATTACCCTCTCAATTACGTGTAATTCTTCTGTTCGAAATATTATTTCGAACAGTATTGTATTTGAGTCGTAGTATATATATTTAAGTTGAGTTCAAAATATGTATATGTCTACTAAAGGAAAAGAAAGCTAGTATGGATCAAATTTTATGACCTTAGGTACTTGGTTCGACGAGAGAATGAAGCCCATGTTCCAAGTAAATGCAAGGCAATATGTTTTTCTTCATTTGCACTCATATATATATATATATATTTTGAACTTAGAGATCTTTGTTATACAAAAAGAGGAGAGGTTGTTGGACCTCAGTGTTAAATAATATTAAAAGAATGAGTTAGTCTAAGCTAAATCTCTTACGAGTGAAGACATACCCTAGAGCGCGTATTTTTAATGAAAAGAAATAATTTTCATTTGTTTGATAAATTGATTTGTTTCATTCACGATTACCATACCTAAATTCCCAACAATATTTTATAATATCATTATACTTACTAATATTTTATTCTAAATTCGTGAATATGTAGATTTAATTATGTTTCGATCTAATATTATTATTGAAGAAATCAAAATACAGTATAAAATATATGGTACTCAACTGTGTAATTCGGTATTTCATTATTCTTTTTTTTTTCGTTACAATCTAAAAGAATTAAGCAATCAACGAATTTCAACATTCAAGACCCGGACCAGCGATCAATGCTCTCAAAATCAAATCGAAAACTACTTTTTTAAGAGCTTGACGTTAAAACGATAATAACTAGAAAAAAATGCAGAACTCCGACAAACTTGATTCGTAATAATTTGTGAAAAATAAAATTACCTACAAAAAGTTCTCATGACATTTTGTGATAAGTCTGATAGCTTCGCCGGAAAAGTAAACAGATCTTGAAATTTATTATAAAATTGACTTTAAGCTCGAATAACTTTCAAAAAGTTGGATTTATCAAAAAATGATGAGACATTTCTTGTACAGCGTTAAATTTCCTACAAAAATAATTATCGTGCATTAAAATCTGTTAATTGGTTTGTGAGGTAGAAAATTCTAAAAAAAAAAATTTTTTCCTGTGTTATTTAAACGAAAAATAAAAAAATGGATTAAGGCAAACCTTAATATTATTATTAAGACCTCGGATTGGTACCAAAATTTTTATTTTCAGGTATACTTTCAATTTTGGGATACCATAAAAAAACAATTTTTTTTTTGAAACACCCTAATGTACATTTATCTATTTTTTTGTCAAAGTTAATGAACAATTAATGACATAAAATTTTATAAGGCATGACCCCGTAAAATAATAGGATATCGTAAATATCCCCGCCAGAATTTCTCACTCATTACTATTATTATTATTAATTGCACTGCTGCCACAGTAACGAGATTGGTATGTTAAAACTTTTTATTTTGTCACGTTGTTTTCTTTAGGTAAACGGAATGACAAAATTAGACATGGTGGGAGGTTAGAGTGAACGGCCCCTGGATCAATTGATCCAGACAAACGGTCCAATGGTCCTTTTGAAAATTCACAGAACCTTGAGAGGTACATCAAATTGTAAAATCACATAGCAACATTAATCTTTTCATCAATATTTGTGAAGTAGCGGTTAACTGACTAAAAAACTATAAAAAGTCATTTTTTTTACGTTTTTCAAATCGATATCAAAGATAAAAATATTCTATTTTTTTCGAAAATCGAAAATAACGCTTGTGGGGAATTTATTCGAGTTTCTAAAGCTGCCCTCAACATTACAATCCTTAGCTGCTGAGATATCGATAATCAAAGATAAAAAAATCCTTATTCATTTGAAGGCTGATATCTCAGCAGCAAATTGTCGTAGAAAGAAACAAAAAAACCAAATTGTAGCTGAATAAATTTCATAAACGAGCCATGAATTGATTTTTCTGAATAAAAATTTCCCGGCCCCGTAGACCCAAAAATCAAAACCAAAAAATTTAGAAATTTTTTGTCTTGAGCCATTTTTTATGATTACACAATAACCACAAATAAAAAATTTTTTTACTAAAATATCTTTAAACTATAGATTTCAAGCTTCAAATCGATTTTGTTAATTTTTCGATGCGGCCATTTTTAACGAAAATACAGCCTTTCAAAAATCAATAAAAAATTTCTGAAATTTTTTTATTCCTATTATTTTTTAGACAAGCGTATTTTAACAATAAATTCTGGATTTCGTTCATTTCTGTTTACATACATATTTGTAAAAATTCACTGATGACAACAATATACGAAATTTAATGTAATTTTTTTACATATTGAATTTTAGCAACTTTCAATTATGTGAAGCTTGTTAAGTGTAGTATTTAATTTTCTGTCAAACTGTATTTTTTACACGGTTTGATTTTACATTGCAAATTGTATGATTTGAATTAACTATTTGATAAAAATTCATTATTGCACTGAGAAAAAAATTTTCTTCTGACAACTAAATTTTAGTTATGACAAAAAAATGATTTGATTGCCCATTGCCAATCATATATTTGGTCGTTTTAACGAAATATTTTATAATTTACCAACAAAACAAATTATTAGAAAGTTCAAAATATTTAGTAGAGATAATTACGTGTTAAGTAGCAAGCATGAAATCAAATTGATTGCCTGTAGAGCTTATAAAGTAGTCATAATGAAATATATTAGTGAGCCTCAGAAAATGAGTTATTAATAATAATTAAATATTATTTTAAAATGACAAAATATTTATTTAACAATTAAATAAATACATATTTAGAAAAATAATTTATTTCCTTAACACGTTTTTTTTTTTTGTACTTTGACAAAAATTGTTCAAGGAAACATTAATGTTATAGTGTAATACAGGATACCCGTATATTACTATCAAACAAAGGTTATCGTCTCTCTACTAACATTCAGCGGGTAACCTGTCTCATAAATGCTTTAAGTTGGGAATATAATAATTCTGAAATAAGTTTCTTACCAGGGACACTACAAGAAATGGACGCGATCGAGTGGTGAGCACCGAACTACTCCCGCTGCTGCTGCCTAGCACCATAACTTTTTAAATCAATAATCATCAGGTTTAAATATATATTTTCTAACCTCGAACAAATATATATATTTATTCCAAATGAATATATTTTTTTGTGTCTAAGTAATATTTATTAGAGTTAATATAATAATATTTTGCTTTAATATTTAGATTTGTTGGCACTACAAAATTGTTTAGTTGTCCATTAAATAAATATTTTCTTAACTTTACCAAATAACTTTATTATCTTAGAGAGAGAAATATCAATGTCAACCAAATAGAGTTTATTAAATCATTTGTTAAAAATGACAAAATAGATTATGTTGACGTAATAAAATTTAGTTGTCCCAAATAAATTTTAGTTTAACACAATTTAACAAAACCAATTTAATTGTCCGAAGAGAAATTTTTTCTCAGTGTGTATATAATGTTTTTTGATAACGATTTGGATTCGAAGTGGGCAATACCGCAACAATGATCAAATGAGACTTACCGGTGTTGTATAAGGTTGACATGCAAGTCGAATACCATCATGCCTTAATTTTTCCTGTAGCAATATTTTTAGCTGCATCCTTGGTATCCTAACAAGTTCAGCTTTACCCTCTTCATATTCGTCGGTAAATTTAGCCAATTCCTGACCACCACTAGATAAACTAGCAGTCGGTGAACCTCTCTGGATTTCTTTATCACTTGCTGGTGGATCAGAAGACGTTTTTGATGATCTCAAACTCACACTATCACATATATAATCATTGGTCTCTTCTAATGTAAAATAGACACTCGCTGCACCCTCTTCACGTAATGTTTTTACTGACTGGAGTAACTGCATTCGATGACTTAGATTGAACACACCGATAGCATCAAGATCTGGATCACCAATTTGCTTACATATTTCTAAATCATCATAACCATTATCAATAAATGATTCAGAATATTGGCAAAGGTGGAGTGAACGTAGCCACTCCACAACTATATTACTTGCAATAGTCATATCTCCAAGTATTCAAATAATTAACCAGTAGGCCAACTGCTCGTCAAGTTCAATTTATTGCAATTGTTGCGCTAAAGCTTCCGAGTTATCTCCATGAAACATTTTGAGTTTTTTCATTTGAATTGAAAATAACACTGATACATTAAATAACATAAATGCAAATAACTAGATTTAACTTCACATCAATGGATTACATGTAGATATACAAATGATTCCATTTTAATTGTATTTTATTCTGGGAAATTCAATTCAAAATCTGACATTGAATAGAAAATTATAAGCCTGTTGCTGGAAGACATCGATTCATCCCAAGACAAAAATATAGGACAAAAATAGGGAGTATAAAAAAAAACAGTGTGATACTTAATAAATTATAAGGTACAGAAAAATTAGAAAAAAAAAAATAATAATAAGCAACCTTATGTGAGCCCGACGACCTTGAGATCTTTGTTGCTCTTTACTTTCTCACTTTTTGTTGTCTCTTTTATAAAACTTGCTCCTCTTCCCGTTTTTACGTTTCAACTTTAATTCTTTCAATAGCTTACTGATGTAATAAACTGTTACTCGTTTTATGCTCGCGTAAACAAACACTTATTGATAGTCCTCAGTATTGTATGTGTAGTTACTCCAATACTTTCCTATCATTCTTCACCGTCCACTTTCTTATAGTTTTTTTTCACTTTCTTTTCTATTTATTGTTACATAACAATATAAGGAATCAAATTAATACTTTATACGAAATGATACAAATGTTTCTTTTTTTTTCTTTTTTTTTTTTTTTTTCTTGCAAATGATTCAATTATTGAGCAATAAATTTATAATAAAAACATCACCATTGCTAATGAGTAGATTTTGCACTTCGATGAAGCATATTAAATTACATAAAATTTATAAAAGTTCACCATAACACATAATCAATTCTCAAATGTCAAATTTGACACATACAACGACCGTGAAACGAAACTCTTTATACCACGCGGTCCTTCTGAACATCTGCGCGCGCAATTTTTACTTAAACTTGAACATCAATTCATCTAAAAAAATCACTAAAAAATAAGATTGATTTAATAGGCAAAGTTCTATTTGAAAATCATGAATCCGAAAACTAATTTCAATGATTTTTCAATCAATAACACGACAAATAAACGAAAATTTGAACGATTTTATAATGATTATTATTATTATTATTTTTTTTTGTTGAAATGAAATTCACAAAAAACAGATCGATTAAACTTAATATCACGAAGTATGTATTTCAGGTTTATATCACTATCTTTATTTTTATTGTTAATAATTTAATGATCTATAAGATCTTGATAAATTCTTTGTATAATTGAGAACACGATAATAATGTAGAGGAGTGATTAAGAATACGTGATATGACTCCAAGTCTAAAATAATGGATGCTCCATAATAATAATACGACACACTGCAACGCAGCACACGACTCGACTGACACAACATGCCCGCTTGAGGGAGCCACTCGCCCCACCACATTTCATCCCTCTTGTCTTTCCTATAAAAGTATGTGTATTTTATGTCATTTGTGTATAGGTAGACAAAAAACATGCAAACCGGCGTGTTACCGCTCCCTACTCTATATCACACTTTACTACAATGCTATACTAGCACCATTGGGGCTACAATACTTTAGAAAACGCCACAGAGCTTCACACTAGTACTTGCATCGTCGAGAACACAGTTTAATGAGACGAGACGAGATATTTTTATATAAATTGTATTTATACATTCTATAATAATAGAAAAATTTTATGAAAATACAAGAAAAATCATATTTCACTACTGCTACATTATTGACTATTTGAATAAAAAAAAATATTTTATCAATTCATTTTCAGTGAACAAAATAATATCCCGGAAAAAAAGTGATTTTGTCTGATCATAAATAATTATAGATAATCACCTATATATGGTCAGATCCGAAAACTGACCAGATCTTATTATATATCATCATATATGATTATATATAATCATGCATGAGCAGATATAGTCATTTATCAAATCTCATTTGAAATATCTGTAAATTATTAATCAAATAATTAGGTTGGGATGTATTGTATTTGTGAATATGCATGTCAATTACATTTTAACTAAAAAAAAAAAGAAGTAATGTTGGAAAATCCAAAAATGCACACCCCTGACTAAAAGAAACGATTCAAAACGATTAAAAAAAAAAAAAATTTTAACCGTTTAAAAAACTTTTGAATCGACTTAATCGACATTATTTTTTCAAAGCGAATGAAAATAAGTCGTTTTGAATTGACGTACCCAAAAAGAGTTAAAACGATTTCATTTTTCAAATACTTCCAAATACTTTTGAATCGAAAAATAATATTTGAATTTCTGATTCATAAGGAGATTTAGAACAATGTAAAACAATTCAATTTTTCGAAATGTTTTGAATACTTTCGAACCGACAAACAATATTATATTTTCCATTTGTATAATTAAAGATTCGAAGTGATTAGAAACGATTTGTTTATATTTATTTGTTTTAAATACTTTTGAATCGAAAAATAATAATTGAATTTCTGATTCATGAGGAGATCTAGAACAATTAAAAACGATTCAATTTTTCAAATTGTTTTGAATACTTTCGAATCGACAAATAATATTGCATTTCCGTTTTGTATGGAATTCGAAATGATTAGAGTAATAGGGTAAATTAGAAAATCCTGAAAATTTAAATATTTTAATTGTGAATTTATTTATTGTCGATATCCGGTCATTGAACTAGTAAATTGTGGGTTAGTGACGCGACTAGTCACTGGGCGTCGCATGGATCACTAAGACCCGAACATTTGTCACTCCCCTAGATTAAGTTAAAAGTAGGAATAAGTTTCCGAGAGCGAACCAAAGATAGCCGAGCGGAATGATATATCTAGAACTGCAGAATGTGGATTTTGAGCAGAGGTAGTTGGACGACGAACAAGATCAGACGCAAATTAAAACAAGGTAATTATCTAAATCCGTTTCCGCTTCACGTGGAACGAGGAACGATACATTTTAATTATTAACTTTGATTATCAGGCCCATAGGCCGATGCCTAATTAATTAATTAACTAATTAATTAATTAATTGTATATTCTAATGCGTACTGATCCTTCACAGGTTACTAGAAAATAAACCAAAAGAATTAATAATTGTGAGCGCCACTCTTATCCGCCATCTTGTCCGTAACTCTGTATTATTTATTCAAGGCCTATCGGCCGGAATAAAATAATTTCCCGCGTAGAAAATCACGTGGTAAATAATTCTATTAAATTAATTATTAAATTATTAATTTATTCCAGGCTCATTAGCTGCTATAAATTAATTTCGCAATAGCGTCAATAAACTAATTCAGGCCGGACTTTATTCCATTGGCCGAATTAATTAATAAATAATGAATTTACTCGATTCCGTCCATAAATTCAGGCCCGGGTGACGCCAACTCACTGGCTGAATATTCTAGTCAGTTTAAGAACACATTCTAGTCTTAAAATTAATGATAAAATAAATTTTAAGTTAAATAAATAAGTTTCTAAATAAATTGAAGTTATAAAAGAGCGCTAGGAATTTGATAAATTAATATTGAGTAAATTAAAGAGAACGAATTATTTTGTTGTGAGGTAAAACTAATGTATAATAATTGTGGGAAATTAATAGTGAAAAGTATGTGTTATGTCCAACTTGTAGCTTGTACAGTGATATTGGACAATTAATTATTATTTTTTATTTTCGGCCCTAGTCTTTCGACCAATAGACCGGGATCACACTAAGTAATTATCTGGAAGGTTTGTTGAAATAAAAGATTTTAGATATACGTACACAGAAAAAAAGGAATTCTTGGGTCAAGAAGAAAATCGTTTCCAAAAATAAATTCTTAAATTAAAATATTCTATTTTCTTGTTTGAAAAAAATTTCTCTTGCTAAAAAAATTTTTTTTTTTTAGTTAAAATATATAAAGCTCTCCAATAAAGAAATTCAATCTTGATTTAAAAATATAAATTTTTGATTTAAATGTTTTTAGTTTCTCCGAACAAGAAAACAACCTCATTGGCTCAAGAAAATTTAGCTCTTGGTTTTAGAAGATACCAACTCATTCTAAAAACATCGTTCTCTCGAATGTAGTCGATATCGATTCATCTCGATACATCGAGTTTTTAAACGGAGTCACATTTAACTTACTCCAAGTAAAGATTAATTTATTTGAAAATTTGATAACATTCAGTTCAAAATAAATGTAGACTTATCTTAAAACGATTAAATTTAGATTTAAAAAATAATAAAATTCATTTTAAAACTAAATTATACATTAATGTCAAATAAAAAATGCTTTTATTTTAAATTTAATAAATCAGTTCAATTTTAAATTATTTGTTTTTATTAAAAATTCAATTCTCAGAATATATTCAATTAATCATCAAAATATATTTCGATTTTATATTACAATACAAAATTTTTTTTGTTTACAAAAATAAATGAAAGGTTATGTTATTTATCCTGGCTTCATTGACACCATCAGCTGCATGATACCACACTAAAAAGGAAACAATTTTATATGAATTTAGGATCAGAAATGAAAACAAACTTGACTATCTGATATGATTAAAAACAGCATAAATAATAATCAACTTACTTTTTTGAGATTGAAGCGACACCATTTAAATTAAATTGAATCAGGAACAAACACCAGATATAATAACTAATAACTATAATAACTCACATTTTTACTGAAAACTTTAATTCGAAACAATTTATGTATATGAATTTGTTAATTGTACAATTAATAAATTAATACTATTAGAATATTGGTGTGTAATATATATAATTGCACACATACGGCGACAGCGCTGAACAGACTAGTTTCATTTTTTTGCGATCTTCGGGCGTCTCCATGTATACACAAAGTAGTGTCCGAAGTAGAGAAGCAGCATAGACCCGAGTGCCACTGTTACCCGAATGCTGCTATGGACAAAAACCAAGAGCTTGATTTTCTTGACTTGAATTTTTTTTATTTTTGTTTCAAGCAATAGCCACAAGTTGGTTTAAGAAATCTGACTCCTTACGTAGAGAAGTTTCGTAGAGAAGTTACGTAGAGAAATTTCGTAGAATAAAATATTTTATACATAAATAAAGAAATTCGAAATATTAATTCAAAAAATAATTTACTTTCTTTAATAATTTTTTTTTTTGAACTGAGATGATATATTTTTAACTTAAAACTTTGACCCATTTGAGTCGAAAAAATAACTTTTTGAATCAAAATAATCAAAATTAAGAGAAAATTTTCTTCAATCAAGATATTTTCCATTTTCCTAAATATTCTCTTGACTCAAGATAATTATCTTTGAACCAAGATAACCTTTCGTTCAGTGTATTAACTACTATATATTATACAAAAAATAAATTCTAACGTTATGATTACAATAGATCTCAAAATTAAATTATTTTGTAAAAGTATTCGGTGGCTGACCGTCAATGTTAATCGTACAAACAGTTGTTATCTTGAATTCAAAATTATAACAGAGTTACAAGGCGGCCATGTGCCTACACTTGCTCGTATAATTAGAATTTTACAATAAAATATACCTTATAATTTACTTCCATTAACAAAACCATAAATTTGAAATTGAAATAAATCGTATAAGGTTTTAATTGATTGGAAATTTGTTTAAATACAAAAATTATAACTTAAGTTTACAGTACCTGAAGGTTTGGAGACTGGATTATTATTTTCGCTGTTTCCACTGATTCTACGGACTATTCGCGGTTACAATTTCTCTTAACGTTGAATTAATAATTGATTTAGTCACTAAACAATATTGATTTATACACTAATAAAAATAATTAATTAATCAAATTAAGTGTGAGGACACTTGTACAATAAAAAAAACTAGTACGGAACTAGTGTGGAAGTGTGAGAACACTTGTAGTATAAAACTAGTACGGAACTAGTGTGGAAGTGTGAGAACACTTGTATTGGAGTTTTCCTGTCGTTCTTGATCCGGAACTGAGAATTGAGTTGAGAATAGAGAATAGAGAGTGATTCATGTTCAACCATGCTTTTTATAATTTTCTATCGGGTCTTGTTTGGTGTATTGTTTGGGGGAAAACTGTATCCAATCGGAACACAGTTTCTTTGAGTCCTTGCCCTTTCTCTATGATTTTCCACTAGGGAGGTGGTAAAGACACACTCCGATGCGGGCCTATGTATGTGCGCATCCACACATACACTCACATTTACAAATTTTTATTTATTATAATACTTTAAATTTATTTATAATTATTAATTTATTAATAACTTTTATTTATATAAAAAAAAATAATTATCGAATGGCATCTGGCCTATTCTGATATTTATTTTATTAAATTGTTAATGTATTTATTAGTTTATTTATTTAATTGATTTACTTGTATTTGAATATTATTTGTTCTTATTCGATTATTATTTATTTAAATATTATTTATTTGAATATAATTTACTTAAATATTATTTATTTAAATATTATTTTGCCGAATGACTATTTTGTCATTAAAATCTATTTTGTCTGTTTGTTTTATGATACTGAAATATTTGACAAAAGTGCACTTAAAATGAAAGTAAGGCTTAAGATAGTGTAAAGATTATTCATTTGTTTAAATAAAAAAAGAATTCATTTTAAAATTTATTTAATTCTTACTCATTTTAAGTACTCTCTTGTTGATAAATATTTTCGGTTTTTCTAGAGGAAAGTACTTCCAGATAGCGTTTGACTCTTGTAATTACTTGAGGGTCATTAAAACTACATTTAGATGTTTGTTCCAACATTTCAATAGATGTTTGAACAACGAATCTAAATCTTTTAAAAGCATTTTTAAAGAAATACATTATATTTTATCTCTCTAGAGTTATTTAAGAAATAAAATTTGGTCGCCAGTCGAAATTTAATTAAGTATATGATAAAATGCAAAATATGAAATTTGAGAATAAAAATATGATGTTCAGCATTTAGCTGGACGTAACATATGAGTGAAAATTGATTAATTAATACTTAAATTCAAACAAATTTAATTAATTAATGAATGAAAATTCAGTGAATTAAATTAAGTAGATAAAATTGTAATCAGAATAAATTAATATTGGAAGTTTATATTGAGAATTTAGAGTCATAAAATTTTGGGTGAAAAAGATAATGAAGGTACTGAAAGTACAAAGAAAATAGAGTTTAATCAGAGTCAAATTAATGTTAGGTAAAATAAACAGTGTCTGTGATCTAGGTCCAATGGACAAATTAAGTAGAATTAAGATTATGTCCAGGGGACTTCAGAAATGAAGGAAAAATGCAGGTTAACGTCCTGTGGACAGTTTTTGAAAAAATTAGAAATTAAGGATTAAGGTTTAACGTCCGGTGGACGGTTTTTTAATAAAGTGTGTGGGTGTGTGGGAGCGTCCAGGGGACGATAGTTGTTATAATGAATCTTAGTTTGTCATAAAGAAAATTATTTTGTCATAAGAAATCAATTTTCATAAGAAAATAAAGCAAGGTGCTAATTATAATTAAAGTAAACTTTAAAATTACGAATTATTTCAGCCCATTTAATTATTCCTCTCCTCTCTCACAATTATTTTACGAACGACCCTGATTTCTTTCAATTAATATTACAACATCCGGTTCTGGAAAGCCGAGTCCATCTTCCAGTGGCGCTCTCATATTCGACTATAATATTAAGGTGCAACCAGACTTGACAAGGATAACCCCTCTGTTAAATTAGAAACGATTTTTTTTTTTTAAATTGTTTTAAATACTTGGGAATCATCAAATAATAGTTGAATTTCTGTTTCATTAAGAGATTTGAAACAATTTAAAACGATTCAATTTTTCGAACTTCGAACTGTTACGAATACTTTTGAAATTAGACTTTTCATCGATTCGCAAAATCAGAATTTTCTTGCACCAACCCGGGAAAAAATGATCAGACCTGACCATGTCTGTTTATATCTGTTCATGTCTGAAGCGTTAAATAAGCTCAGGCCTGATCATACCTGTTCATGTCTGTTCGTATCTGTTCATGTCTGAAGCGTTAAATACGCTCAGGCCTGATCATATCTGCCCATGCCTGTTCATGTCTGTTCATATCTGTTCATGCCTGAAGCGTTAAATATACTCAGGTCTGATCATACCTGTTCATGCCTGTTCATGTCTGATTCAGCCTGATATATAGGATTAAATTAAAAATCTTAGTTATAATTAAATATCTAACTTAGTTAAGATTATGTATAGCTAACGTAGTTATAATTATATATAACTATAAATCAATAATTAATAAATTAGATATAAAATTTTGTTGACTAAAAATCTGTCATCGATAAAATATAAAGTTTGTTGACCAAGAATCTATCACGTGTGAGATTTTTATTACTTGAAGTTCATACGAAACTTACTTTCTAAGTCAATCTCTTAGGTCAACGGGTAGCGGGTTAAATTTTCGAGCGCGAGGTCCACGGTTCAAATCCTGCCCAATTTTTTTTTTTTTTTTTTATAAAAATAATTATATCTAATTGTATATAGTTATACATAATTATATATAATTATATAGGGCCATTTTTTATCTATAATTTTTTTAACCGGATGGGCATGAACAGACATGACTAACCTGATCAGACCTGAACATGCCTGGCCAGGTCTGGTCAGACCCGGTCATTTTTCATATCTGATCAGACCTGAAGACTAATGTCTGTTCATATTTGATCAGATCTGTTCATTTTTTCCCGGTAAGTAAATAATTATCTGGAAATTTTTATCTTGAAACAAAATTTTTTACCCTGACGTCAACATGTTTTTAAACTTAATTAGAAAAATTTTTACTTGTTTCAAGAAGAAAGATGTGTTCGTTTATTGTAGCAATATCGGATTTTCTTGTTTGAAGAAAATTAAATTTCTGAAAACGAGTACGATTCGCCTCATAAAAAGATTCATTAAAGAAATATAAAAAACATCTAACATATGTATGAAAAATATATTTTTAATAGCTAACTTTTGTCCAATTTTCGCATATATTTTATATATTTTAAGTATAATTTAAATACACTCATGCAAACAATTGAAGGGAACGAAAAATTTTTAAATTTTTCAAGTGATTTTTGCAAAGCTATAACTTTGTAAAAAAAAATCTTATCGAGATTTGAAAGAAAGCATTTAAAAGCCTAAAATCTCTAGTTTCAATATATTTTATCAAAATTTATTCAGAGCTACGACTATCGCGCAGTCATGAGAAATACTGCAAGACAAAAATCTTCTAAATTTTTTTTTTCTTTTAAAGAGTCCACAGGCTGTGGAAAATTTTTTCAACTAAACCGATCGAAACTAGAGATTTCAAGCTTTGAGACGCTTTTTTAAAATCTTGATACGATTTTTTTTTCACAAACTTACAGCCTTGCAAAAATCAAAAAAAGATTCTAAAATTTTTGTTTTCCATTAATTTTTTGCATAAGTGAATATTAAAAATATATTTTAGAATGTAAAAAAGTACATTTATGAAAATATAATTAAAGTACATTAAATATATGTTGAAAATTATAGAAAAAAATATCGGTACGATTACATAAAAAAAAAAATCGGTTTATCGGTTGATCCTGCTCTCTTAAAATAAACCAGTGAAATTTCACTGGTTCTCCAGTGAAATCCACTGATTCAACCAGTAGACTAAGATGATCGCTTGGCTCACGGGTTAAACCAGTGAATTCCACTTTTTATTCATTATAAACGTTTATTTATGAAGAAAATGAACTAAGAGTCTTAATAACAATTACATGTGATTATAAATTATATAGTTAACATTTAATTTTGAAATGTTATTCTTGATTGAAGTTATCTCTTAGCTATTGAAGTAACTTCAAAGCTATTAGGGTTACAAATAAGTTTCCGCCGTTTTTTAACACAAATTAAATATTTATTATAGAAGAACGGTAATATAAATTTATTTAAAATATTGCCCATCACTTGCAACCACTTTTTCCCATCTCTCAGGCAGCATTCGAATCCCACGTCTGAAGAACTCCTTGTCTTTTGAGGCTATCCACGAATCAACCCAATTTTTGGTATCCTCATAAGATGTGAACCGCTGCGCCGTCAAAGCATGTGCCATGGACCGGAACAGGTGATAATCGGACGGTGCAATGTCTGGTGAATACGGCGGGTGGGGTAACACTTCCCAATCAAGTGTTTCCAAGTACTTTTTCACGGGAGCCGCAACATGTGGACGAGCATTGTCATGCAGAAGAATAATTTTTTCGTGTCTAGAATAGTATTGAGGGCGTTTTTCCTTCAGAGCTCGGCTAAATCTCATCAATTGTGTTCGATAGAGGGCTCCAGTAATTGTTTCGCTCGGATTAAGCAACTCATAATACACTACACCTAGCTGATCCCACCAAATACACAGCATAAGTTTTTTTCCGTGAATATTCGGTTTTGCTGTTGATGTTGACGCGGGGCCAGGTAATCCCCATGATTTTCTTTTTTTTGGATTGTCATAATGTATCCACTTCTCATCACCAGTTATGATACGATGTAAAAAACCCTTTTTTTTTATGTCTAGCTAGCAGCATTTCACTTAAGCATAATCGGCGTTCAATATCTCTCGGCTTTAATTCGTACGGAACCCAATTTCCTTGTTTATGAATCATTCCTAATGATTTTAAACGATGTGAGACTGCTTGCTGAGTGACTTCTGATGTTAGAGCAAGTTCTTTTTGTGTTTGAGATGAATCTTCCTCCAATAATTCCTCCAATTCTGCATCCTCGTAAATTTTTGGCCTTCCACTGCGATCTTTGTCTTCTACGTCGAAATCACCGTTTTTAAACTTTTGAAACCACTCTCGACACGTTCTCTCACTCAAAGCACCCTCACCATATGCTTCTACGAGCAATTGATGCGCCTCAGCAGCAGATTTCTTTAAATTAAAGAAGTAAACTAATATTTCCCGAAAATGACGCTTACTTGGCTCAAATTTTGACATTTTCAACTTATAAAAATTATATTTTACCAATATAAAATCAATGATATTAATAGGTTATGTTGTTCTTGAATGTCCAAACTATTTTTTAAGCCGGTTATCATCTGCGAAAGCTAACCGAAACTCCGTGCCGCGCCATCTACAATAAAACGGCGGAAACTTATTTGTACTCCTAATATTTATTTTTATACTCTGTAAAAATTGTGTCATATAATTATTATCGTTATCTAAAACTTAGTTGATATATTCCGTAAAGATAATAAATAAATATTACTAACTTATTGACACAATAAAACCCCTTACATACACTCGTGTACAGAATGCTGCTGTACCCGCGCGCTTATATATTTTTAGTTCACTGGTTGAAACCAGTGAAATTTACTGGTTTAACCAGTGACTAAAAGTTCATTGGTTGAATCAGTGGAATTTCACTGGCTCATTTTAAGAGAGTGCGGGCCAGCCCCAGAACTTTCCGCTGTTTCTGAGCTCCTTGAGCTCGAAAACATTGTTGTGAATACATTTTCGAGCTCATAGAGCTCGAAAATACTTTTGCATGCCATTGTTTTCGAAAAAAACCCTTTTTTAGCATTTCTTTCTCTCACGATATAACTGATTTTGATGGTTGAGATGGCAAACGACGCATTTTATTGAGTTCTAAAGCTGACTAGATTTTGAAGTCGATCGTTTAAGTCGTTTCTGAGAAATCAATGAAAAACTAAGAAAAAATTTTTTTTTTTCGTAATTCGCCAATATTTTCAAGTCTACTTAATCAAATGATTTGAAATTTCTAGGAAAGTTGATGGCCAACAAGCTATTTCGATTGCCGCCTTAACCGTCCTAATCGGTTTATTAATTAAGAAGTTACAAAGAGTTTACCCATATAAATACACACACACCTGCACACACACACACACATGCATACAGACACTCGGACATCATTCTGAAAATGGTCAGAATAGCTTCCTAGGACCTCAAAACGTCGACATGTAATGAAAACTCGATTTTCTAAAATCCGGGTGAAAACAATAACTTCCCGAATTTTTTGAAAATCATAAATTTTCTTAGCAGGAAGTTGAAAATATATCACTTTATAATTTAAAATACACAAAATATTTTTTATACCAGAAAAAAATGATTTCTTGGTGCAAGAAATATCTTGCATTATGAATGAAAGACTATAATTTTCTTAGGATTGGAATAAATTTCTTAGCGCAAGAATTTCTTTCTCGTCTCAAAAAATATTTTCTTGCTCTAAGAAAATTTTGGCTTTTAATTTATGATAAAAAATTTTTTTTGGAGTGATTTATGGTAGTAAAAATTTTTTTGGCGAGACTAAAAAATTTTTGTGCCAACAAATCTTCTTTTTTGTGTTTGGTTGAAATATATTGTTACAGCCGAGTCGCGTTATAAGTCCGCTTAGTGTTTCTCTTATATCAACGCGAATCTGGCTAAAATAAAAAGATACAAGCCGGACTTATAACGCGACTCGACTGTAATAAGTTTTTTATATCATTAGGGCGACATATTTTTAATATATTTTAATTACATCTTAAATACATAAAATATATATACGAAAATCCGCCAAAAGTTAGCTATTAAAGATATATATTTTTTACATATTTGATGTATATGGGGCATTCCACGCCAAATCGACCACTTTTGACCCCAACCCCTTTCGATTTGGCTGAAATTTTTTTTTTCTTTTCTACCCCATGAAAATCATTTTTCAGGAAATTTCCAAATCTTTTTACCCGACCCGAAAAAAGTTATGAGTTTTTCAAAAATAAGGCTTTTACTTTTTCAAAAAGCTATAACTTCTTCAAAAATTGACTAATTGGAACGTTTTTTTTTTCAAAATTTTTGTCTTTGAATGTTCTTTTTAGAAAAAAATATTTTAAGATCATAAACTCTATGAAATTTTCGGCATTTTTGAGAAAAACCGTTATTTTTTTAAAGTTCGCCATTTATAATTTTTTTTATTTTCTCAAAAAAAACTTCAATTGATTCTGCGATTCTTCCCGCCAATCCCAGAGTGGGCGCTTTTCCTTCTATTTTTTTTTATCGATTGAAAGAAAAATTTTTGCCCAGTTGGGCTTATTTTACAAAACATCACTCTGGAAACTTCTGAAGATTTATAGACAACTTCAGAGTTTGAAAAATTGAGACGAATAAATATATTACTCTTAATAATTAATGTTAGTTATACCTCTTACTCTAACATTCATAAGTCAACGGGTACAGAAAGAGACAGACGTTAAGAATAGGGACTTCTCGAGGGCCCATATTCACCTACCTGCTTCCCTCTCACTTTAATATCCCGGATCTACCCTAACGCTACGCAGGTCAACGATCGGGATTGTCTATTGTACTTCCGCTCGGTACGAAATATACTTATTTAGTATAAAGAAAAATTGCCAAATACTAAGCATTCTCACACTAGCCACGTGACGGTCCTATTAGGCTCCTTGGTTGAGTTAGACCTTTCGCCCATCGCCCTCACTGTCTCCGATCGTGACAGTATATATATTAGGGCGATTCAAAAAATAACAAATTTTTTTTTTCTTCTCGGAAACAGGTTCAAAAGATTCATTTAGATATAAAAATACGCCTGTAAAAATTAAAGCTCTTAATTTTAACATTAAGAGGTTCCGCATTGCACTTTTCTATTTTTTATGAGAATATCAAGGAAAAATATTTTTTTGCATCTTCTGATTTTTATAACTAACCAAGGATGCATCATAGGAAAAATCAGCAGACATATTTTTGTAGGGAATTGAATGCTCTACAAAAAAAATCTTTTATCATTTTTTGATACATCCATTTGTTCAAAAGTTATTTGAGGTTGAAGTTGAATTTATATTAAATTTAGAGATCATTTTACTTTTCCGGCGAAACTATCAGACTTATTTATAATATTTTGTGATAAGTCTGATAGTTTTGCCGGAAAAGTAAAAAGATCTCAAAATTTAATGTAAATTCAACTTCAACGTCAAATAACTTTTGTACAAATGGATTGATCAAAAGATGATAAGATACTTATTTTGTAGAACATTCAATTTCCTACAAAAATATGTCTGCTGGTTTTTTCTATGATGCATCCTTAGCAAGTTATAAGAATCAGAAGACGCAAAAAAAAATTTTTCCATGTTATTCTTACGAAAAATAGAAAAGTGCAATGTGGAACCTCTTAATGTTAATATTAAGAGCTCTCATTTTCACAGGCGTTTTTTTATACCTAAATGAAACTTTTGAACCCGTTTCCGAGACGAAAAAAAAAAGTTGTTATTTTTTGAATCACCCTAATATTTATAACACGATTGCGTCTACAATTCTTATCAGATTTTAATGAAATTTCTCACACTTATTCTATGGGTGATTATCATGGTTAAGTTCGAAGATTGGCTGAATCGCTCAATTAGTTTAGAAGTTATAACTGTTTTAAATTTCCACGATTTTTCGAAGAAATCAGTTTTTATCCACTTTCAAGTTAATATAATTTTAAAACTAATATTCATAGACAATTTCCGTCAAAAGTATCTGAAAGCTTGTCGAATACGCTTTAATTCATGACCTGAAATTTTATGTTTTGACCATTGCTTCCAATAATTTGATAGCCCTGGAAATTTTGATGGACTCAAAAAATGTTGAAAATATGGTTTTCATTCAACATAACTTATGAAATTCCCATTATAATCCAAGTTCGTTAGTTGTGTTTTATTGTGAACTAAATAACCTGTAAATTTCATGGCTATTTTATATTTTAAAAGTTTTTATTTTATTACGTTTGATCTTTCAAACGTACCTGTACGGCTTATAATTGTAACTGTCTTGTCATCGTGATAGCCGTTAGAATTCTTATTAGATCCTAATGAAATTTTCGACACATTCAATGGGTAATTTTTTTGATTAAGTTCGAAGATTGGCTAAATCCGTCGATTAGTTCAGAAATTATAGCTGTTTGAAATTTTGACGATTTTTCGAAAAAAAAAGTTTTTATTCACAGTTAAAGTTGTATAACTTCGAATTCAAAACTCTTAGACGATTTCTGTAGAAAGTACCTTAAGGTTTGTTCAATAAGTTGAAATTTTTTACCTTAAACGTAATGTTTCGACCCCTTTTTCCAATAATTTAATAGCCTCGAATGTTTGGACAGAATCAAGAAAATTTAAAAATATGGTTTTTATTCCTTCAAAGGTATTTCCGAATTTTTCTTCAATATAGATACGTGCATCTTTTATGGTTTTGAGTCTCAATAAATTATGCATTACTCATTAAAATCTGTTTCCGTTAAATTTTTCTTGTCTGTAATAAAATAATCTTTTAATTTGTTTGCACTAAAAGATAATATTTTGTTAATAATAATACTGTAATTATAGTCATCATCTAAAAATTAAATAAATATTGTAGACTATGAATATAGAAATACTTTATTAGCGTGAAGGTTATACTTGTATATTATCTATAAAATGTTTTGTCAAATTAACTATCTAAAGTTCTTCGAAAAAGTAAGTCGTTGTCTTTTTTTACCCTCACTCTTAGAAAATGAGCCTAACTTCATACCATAACTACATACTAACATGTATCACAAGATACTCACGTATGAAATTAACTTATTCGATCGATTGATTAAGAAATCTACCTTCTATTTTGGCTGCTGAATGGCCTTTTTAACTTCACGCTAAGAAAATCGACGATTTTCAAAAATTCGGAAAGTTATTGTTTTCACCCCGATTTTCTAAAATCGAATTTTCATCAGATGACGACGTTTTGAGGTCCTAGGAAGCTGTTCTGACTATTTTTAGAATGATGTCCGAGTGCCTGTATGTATGTATGCATGTGTGTGTGTGTGTGTGTGTGTGTGTGTGTGTGTGTGTGTGTGACCGGTTTATAACTTTTTAACTAATGAATCGATTTGGATGGTTAAGGCGGCAATCGAAAGAGCTTGTAGGCCATCAACTTTTCTGAAAATTTCAGACCATTTGATCAAGTAAACTCGAAAATATTGGGGAATTACGAAAAAAAAAATTGATTTTTTTTTAGTTTTTTAGTGATTTCTCAGAAACGACTTATACGATCGACTTCAAAATCTAATCAGCTCTAGAACTTAATGAAAAGCGTCGATTGCCACCTTAGCCATCTCAATCAGATAGTTCGTTCGGGAGTTATCGCGGGAGAAAGAAATGGTAAAAAACGGTTTTTTGCGAATACCTTTGAAACAACTGAATTAAACAATCCCAAAATCTAATCAGCTTCAGAGTTAATTAAAACGCGTTGATTGGTACCCCAACCATCAAAATTGGGTAATTTGTCTAAGAAGTATCGTGGCAAAAAGAAATGGTAAAAAACAGCTTATTGCGAATATCTTTGAAACAACTAAATCAACCAATCCCAAAATCTGATCAGCTTCAGAATTTATTAAAACGCGTCGATTGCTACACCAACCATCAAAATTGAGTCATTTGTCTAAGAAGTATCGTGGAAAAAAGAAATGGTGAAAAACGGTTTTTTGCAAATATCTATGGAATAACTGAACCAAAGGATTTCAAAATCTGATCAGCTTTAGACTTTATCGAAACGAGTCGATTGCCACTTCAAACATAAAAATCAGATCATTTGTCAAAGAAATATCGTACCAGAAAAAAATGCTAAAAAACGGTTTTTTCCAAATATCTTTGAAACGACTGAACTTATCGATTTTAAAATTTAATCAGCTCTAAAATTCAACAAAGTGCGTTGATTGCAACATTAAACTATAGTTCAAAATACATCGGCGTCGAAATGTTAAAAAATACCATTTTATGTTATTTTATCCGAATAAGTCATAATATAATGTACTAAAATATGTCTAAAATCATACCGAATCTTCGTCTTTATGTTCTCTTTCAATCCCCATATAATTTTATCTAACTCGATCTTTAGTTCGAATCATATTATCAACAAAAAAAATTCAAAAACACTGTTTTTTATATTTTTCCCGGATATTTTATATATTATTGCTCTGATTTGAGTCAAAACTCATTTATATCTTTACATTTATTATTAACATTGATTCCTACCTTAATATACATTTTTGAGTGTATTCTGGGTTGAGCTATCCGGCACTATACTATATTCCGTTCAATTTAATCTATAACTTATTGAGCCACACCGTCCATCGTACTTTCCCTTCTGGGTTCGATTCCCAGTTCGGGCTATCTATATTTTTCTCAATTTATCTATAAATTGTCTTATTGAGAAGGTTTGCATGTTTAGGTTTCCACTTATTAAATTGGTGTATTACCGTACGATGGACGGTGTGGCTCAATAAGTTATAGATTAAATTGAACGGAATATAGTATAGTGCCGAATAGCTCAACTGGTAGAGCACTCGGCGCGATACCGACATGGTCTGGGTTCGATTCCCAGTTCGGGCTATCTATATTTTTCTCAATTTATCTATAAATTCTCTTATTGAGAAGGTTTGCATGTTTAGGTTTCCACTTATTAAATTGGTGTACGTACAATGGAAACCTTAACATGTGTAAACACAAAAGTGTTTTTTTTTTCATACACGTATTTTAAATGCTTCTATCCCAGAAAGTATTGCTGCAGTCATTGATGAAATTATTGTGTTTTGGAAAAAAGCTCGAATTCCTGCTCAAGATGTGCAAAGATGCCGAGATAAACTGAAAACATTGTACGATGAGTGGCGCATACTTGTCAAACACAAAAATCGGAGTGACGTGGCTGTAAAAAAACAAAATAAATTTGTATGTTCATTGAAAAAATTATTTGACATTGCACCGTCAAATGTATTTGATGTTTCCGATGAAAATTCTAAAGAATTCTTGATTAATCAAAGATCAGATGAACGCATTGGTTTTATTGCAAATATTAAAACGAGATATGATGACGATGATAATGATAATGAATTGAACAAAAAAATCCAGTTTGAAAAACAAAAAAAAAAAAGTGAAGAAGAAAAGCATTATTGGGTAAATTATAAGAAACAAATAATCAATTAATTTTTTATTCTTTATTAACGTAAAGATTCTTTTCGTCATATTAATATCCTTATTTGTTTCAGACAAAAATGTTGAACTTTTATCTAGCCAAGGAAGTGCTCTATCTGCATCGAGTGGAGAAACATACTTTTCAAGTACTACCAGATTATCAGAATCAAGAAAAACGAGAGGAAGTTATGATATTCTCAGCGAAAGAGTTGTAGCTACTTTAGATTGGTGTAAAGTTAGTGACAGAGATGTTATATGTATAATAACAGCTATCTGCCAGTCGCTTATTGATATAAACCTACTAGATGTGGATATTAACTCTTTGATTATCATTCGATCATCCATTCGAAGACATCGACAAACTCTGCGTATGTCAAAATCAATAGAAATAAAAAAACACTTCCAAGACTTAAAGTTATCGTCTATCGTTGTACACTGGGACGGAAAATTATTACAAAATTTGTTGAATACCGAAACTGTTCATCGATTACCAGTAATAATCACTTCGGAGGACAAAGAAATTATGTTAGGCGTACCAACGAGTGAAGATGGGACTGGAATGTCACAAGCTACTATTGTTTACGAAACATTACTTGATTGGGGATTTGACACATCTGTTAAAGCGATATGCTGTGATACCACTCCTTCAAATTTAGGCATTCGAAATGGTGCTGCTGCATTGTTTGAGGAACTGTTAGAGAGGGATTTATTAAATCTTCCGTGTAGGCATCACATTTTCGAAATTGTCCTAAGATATGTATTCGAAGCTGTTTTTCCGTATACTGTTGGCCCTAATGTTCCACTCTTTATTCGATTTCAAAAGCAATGGGAAGCTTTAAATAAATTGAATTACAAAACAGGATTAGATGATCTGAAAAATGAGAACGTGTGAACAATAGAAAAAATCGGGTCTATAAAAACTTTTGCCACTGACGTTCTGACAACAAAGCTGCCTCGTGATGATTACAAAGAGTTTTTGGAGCTTACTCTAGTCTTCGTTGGTGTTATCCCAAAAAAATTTAGTTTTCGTAAGCCAGGAGCTTGCCATCATGCACGATGGATGGCAAAAGCTATTTACGTACTAAAAATGTACCTGTTTCGTGAACAATTAACTTTAAAAAAAGGTGAAGAAAATAAACTTCGACAAATATGTGTTTTTGTGACAACTGTTTATGTTAAGGCTTGGTTTACATCATCTAATAGTGTAAAAGCTCCGTACCATGATCTACAATTTATAAAAGAGCTAAACAACTTTAAAGTGATTAACAGTAATCTTGCTACTGCAGCAATTCATAGATTTATGAATCATTTATGGTACTTATCGCCAGAGTTAGCGATCATGGCAATTTTCGATGAAGATGTTCCACTAGAAACAAAATTAAAAATTGTGGCTAAAGTGCATACGGGAAGATAAAAAATTCTAATCGATGCTATTCCGGAAGACGACCAGGATTATACAAATGAAAAATTTAGCGTAAAACGCTTTCAAAGTACGAGTGTAAACGATTTATTGCATAACGATATCGACTTTTTTGTAACCGCAGAATCGATCAAATTTTTTGAAAGATTTGAGTTACAAACAGAATTTTCGCAAATTAATCCTTCTGAATGGGCTGATAATGAAAGTTATAAAATTGCATTACGATTCGTCGAAAAACTATCGGTTGTGAATGACTGTGCTGAGAGAGGACTTAAACTAGTGCAAGATTTTTGTAAACATTATACTAAGGATGAAAAACAAATGCAATATGTATTACAATTGGTTAAGGATCATCGTCAAATGTTTCCTAACGCGCTGAAAAAAACTAATGTAACAACTTTATGAAAGTATCTATGATCAAAGAAAAAATGATAATATTGGTACTTTTTTTGATTCATTGTAATTTTAATAATCACTTTTTGCAATTAAATATTACTTTTCTTTCAGAACATACGTCAAGGTCAGAGAAGTCGTCTGAAATATTAATAATAACCCTTTTTTATTTTTGAATTATCAAATGACGATAAAAATGGAAAAAACCATAAAATTGACTAGAACTTTGATTTTGACCTCGAATAACTTTTGAACTAGTCAAGATAGCGAAAAATCATAAGAGACATTTTTTGTAGAGCGTTAAATTTGCTATAAGAATTATTATTGGTTGACATGATCTGTCCATTATTTCACGATGAACAAAAATTTCAAATTATTAACAGAACTTTTCCCGTGTTATTTCCATTTAAAACTTTGGTTATCGGGGGGAAGGGGGGGGGTCAATATCAAAATTAAGAGCTAAAATTAGGCATGAATTTTTTTTTATAGATTTAGAACCGATTTAGGACTATCGTGAAAAAAAATTCGAACATCACCTAAATAAGGACCACCCGAATATATATATATATATATATAACGATAACAGTTCTTCTGAAAAAGAAGTTTTAACAATTGAATTGTTTGTAACTAAAAAAAAGGCCATTCGGCAGCCGAAATGGAAGTAGATTTCTCATTATTTGATTATTTCAACCTTTTAAACAAACATTAACAACAAAATAAATTTTTTTTTTGACATTCTCAAAAATTTTCAGGGTTATGGAACAAAAAAAAAATTGCCAAATAATTCAAAATTAAAGGCAAAAAATTTAAGAATTGAGATCAGAAAATTAAAATAATTATCGGAACAGTAAGTTGAATAACGAAAATCGAAGTTGATGAGGATTAAATTATTTAAGAAAAAGTATTCTGTGTATTTTACTATAAGATTAATAGTTAATACAAAATTAAAGAAAATAATTTGAGTTGAAATTTCAATTATGATAGATCTATGTTTTATACTCAAAATCAGTCATAAACACTGTCAATAAAACAAAATTGAATTCAGACACTTGAATTGAGATCTTAAGAGTTTATAAGTGTTACGTAGCAATAATATGAATTCAATCAGTTTCATAAATTCACTAATCAATACAGTAGTTAGGATTCTATGAAATCTATTGAAAGTAGGAGAACCAATGCAATAGCAAAATTTCATTTAATGAGTGGTAAGATAAGAAATTTCATTGGCCTGGACACATATATAAGCATGCAAATTAAAGCTTATTTAAAGAGCTTTCAGATGAATTTTATAGAAAGTCGATAAATTATAACATTCAAAAAATATCGAAGAAAGAATAAGTAAAAATATGAATTTTTGACGTTTCGAAAATTTTGGAATGCTTTAACTTCTAAACTAATTAACCGATTGAGCTCATTTTTCAACTTGATCAAGGTAGTTACCCACAGAATACGTAGACCAAGTTTTAACGTAATCGGTTCAAAACTGTGGTAATAATCAAAGTGACAAGCTTCATAAAATTAATTTTTATAATATCTTGTAAATTTTTAAAACCATTTGTCTATTAAAAAAAGTGGTCAAATCAATGAGCTGCATAGTGGAAATTGAAGGCAATCGAGCGAGCTCTCAGATGAAACAAACAAAAATAAGTTATCTCTTTCAGTTTAAAAGTTACATCCGGTTGAATCGGTAAATAATTTTTTATTTTTTGAAAATTTTACAAAATTTCAATTAACCATAACTACTAAACTTATTGGCCGATTCGGCTCATCTCCAAACTCATCCAACGTAATCGTCCATAGAATAAATATACTAAATTTCCTTAAGATCGGTGTAGAATTGTGGACACTATCGTTGGAGAACAGCGCGTTATATCGTATATATATATATTAGGGTGAACTAAAAAAACCGACTATTTTTTTTTTCGATCTCGCATAAAAATTTGTTGGCTTACGATGTTTTAAGAAGTCTCTCCAAAAATCAGCTCGATAAAAAATTTTCAAGAGGTCGCTCATGAATTTTGAAAATATCAAAAATGATTGAAATTCGGATTTTTTATGTCTAAATTTTTTCTTTCTCATGGCAGCAATAGTTTATATTTGTAAAATCACAACTATGATGAATATTTCAGCCCAAAATTTAGATATTCACACGACACTCAAGAATTTTGAATGTTTCCGAGTGCTGTCTTTTGGACGTTTTCGAGCGACCCTTGAATATTAATAATAAAGCTTCTCGATTTTTTCACCATCAATTTGCATGACAATGAATGACAATATAACCCGAGAAATAGAAATAATAAGTTATTTACATACTGTTTTATTTTTTAATTTAATTTGTAGGTTTTTTCGCTTATTCAAAACTTACCAAATTTTATTGTTTAAGACTGTCCTGTATATTTGTGGTTATGCAAAAGTTATATTTTACTGAAATGACAATAATTGAGTTATAAAAAAATACAAAAACTAATTCAAACTATTAGTTACATATTATCAGTTGATGCTCAAAATTCTTGAGCGCCGTTTAAATATTTGAATTTTGGGCTGAAATTTTCAGCATAGTTATGATTTTACAAATATAAACTATTGCTGCCACGAGAAAGAAAAAATTTTGCAATGAAAAATCCGAAGTTCAATCATTTTTGATATTTTCAAAATTCGTGGGCGACCTCTAGAAAATTTTTTATCGAGCTGATTTTTGGAGAGACTTCTTAAAACATCGTAAGCCAACAAATTTTTATGCGAGATCGAAAAAAAAAAATAGTCGGTTTTTTTAGTTCACCCTAATATATATATATATATTTAGACTGGACCAAAAAAATCGACTATTTTCTTTTTTTCGATACCGTCGAAAAATTTTCCTGATGACCAAAAAAAATTATTCCGCAAGTTTGAGTCCTTAATATTGATATTAAGAAGTGTATCGTTACGACTATTCGTTTTTTGACGGACATTTTATTTTTTACCAAAAACTCGTAAATGATTTACCTGCGAAAGTTTGAGCAATGTATATTCTTGAAGGAAATTGGATTCCCTACAAAAAATCTCTCTTAGTAAATTGACGTAAAACGAGCCGTTTCTTTAAAACCGTGCCTTATACATTGATTTGTTTTTTAAATTCTTCGTTTCTATTTTGGATGTTTGTAACTACTAGAAATATTAAAATATTTTATAGTCAAGATATATATTCTTGAAGGAAATTTAATGCTCTACAAAAAAGGTCTCTTAATATTTTTTGCTAAATTAACTCCTTCGAAAGTTATCCAAGGTTGAAGTTGAGTCAAAACTACTTCAATAGAGTGTGGCTATTGGTACTTTCCCGTGCTAGCACGGGGCACGGGATTTTGGTCATTTTTCCTCCATTTTCGCGCATGCGCACGGGTCATTTAAGAAATGGACGGTAATCTGACCGCACCCGTGCTCACATGCGCACAATCCCCATCGTACGCTAGCGCAAGCTAGTTATTTAACAAAGGCGCGAAAAAAGTTACTAGATTTAAATATTATAATAATCATCATGTTTCAGTGCCAATAAAATTATTATTATTAAATAGATAAAAAAAAAGTATTTATTAAATACATAAATCAATAAATAAATAAGTTAATAAATAAACAAATCAATCAATAAATAAATTAATAAATAAATAAATCAATGAATAAATAAATTAATAAATAAACAAATCAATCAATAAATAAGTTAATAAATAAACAAATCAATGAATAAATAAATTAATAAATAAACAAATCAATGAATAATTAAATTAATTAATGAACAAATCAATGAATAAATAAATAATCAAATCAATCAATAAATAAATTAATAAATAAATAAATCAATGAATAAATAAATTGAGAAAATGAACAAATCAATGAATAAATAAATAATCAAATCAAACAATAAATAAATTAATAAATAATTAAATCAATGAATAAATCAATTAATAAATAAACAAATCAATAAATAAATAAGTTAATAAATAAATAAACAAATTAATCAATAAATAAATTAATAAATAAATAAATAATCAAATCAATCAATAAATAAATAATTAAATCAATGAATAATTAAATTAATAAATAAATAAATCAATCAATAAATAAATTAATAAATAAAGAAATCAATGAATAAATCAATTAATAAATAAAGAAATCAATGAATTAATCAATTAATAAATAAACAAATCAATCAATAAATAAGTTAATAAATAATCAAATCAATCAATAAATAAATTAATAAATAAATAAATCAATGAATAAATAAATTGAGAAAATGAACAAATCAATGAATAAATAAATAAACATATCAATCAATAAATAAATTAATGAATAAATAATTAAATAAATAAACGAACAAATCAATGAATAAATGAATAAACAAATCAATAAAATAATAATCAAATAAATAAATTAATAAATCAATAATTGAAGCTTTATTTTAAATTTAAAATTATAACCGGTCTTTTCCGTTCGTGCTGAACGGACGAACCCGTGTTTCAAAAATGGGTAGGGTTTCTGAAAACGGGTAGCAATAAGAGGCTAATGATAATTTTGTTTCATTTGAAATTTTATGGCACCGAATTTTTTCAAAATAGAAAGTAGGCTCTTGAAACGGATAAAACTTGGATATGGGTAAGTAATCTTGGTAATTAATAAAAATATTTTAAACGGATAAGTCCGTAAGTGCTGAATAGGTGTACCCGAGTTTAAAAAACGGGTAGCAATAAAACGCTTACGTTAATTTTTTTTTATTTAACATTTTTTGGTATTTCAACGAATAGATAAATAAATAAATGATTCCCCAGGGAAGAAATACAAGTGTTTTTGCCTGCTATTAGATATATTTAATGTTTATATTTGCAGTCTTATTACTCTCATTTGTTTACTTGCCACTTCAGTTTACTCATTTTATTTTTTAAGTGAGAATTTTAATTAACCAAATAAAGTTATAAAACTGAATGAAAGTAACATTTTTGTCTTATTTACTATCCAATAAAAGTGACTGTAAATTACAGATTTCTTCTCATTCTTTAAATGTTCTCCGCATCATCGGCTTGAAATAAACTTGTTTCTAACTGGCTGCTGACACTGGAACTTGAAGCTCCGATGCAGGTATCATGAAAAATATAGTGTGTCAGGATGAAACATGATTTCAGATTACGGGTGATGTCTGCCTTCGCCTACGGCTCGGGTCGCCAAACTACCCTAATCTGGAATTTTCTTGTTTCATCCCTCGTCACACAATATACTATTTCATAACCCTCAAAAATGCCACTGTTTTAACTTTTTATAAAATTAATTAAATTAGAAAGACAGATAAAATTTTATATGGATATTTTTAAAATGTAGCACAACCTCAACGCTTCGCTTATGAGGCGTGCAATTGCTGAATTCATAATAAATGAAATGCATATCTGCCCAAATTTTAATAATTATTAATACTACCAGAATTGTTAGTTTCCGATTGAATTCAATTAAAATTGGATAAAAATTTTCTGTCGAATTTAATCGGAAAATAATCTATCGACGAATTATTATTTTTTGATTGAATCCGATTAAAAATATTTTATCGGATTTAATCGTAATCAATCGGAATATAATCAATAGATGAATTAGTATTTCCTGTTTAAATCTTATTGAAACTTATTGAAAATTTTCTATCGGATTCAGTCGGAATATTATCGAAATAAAAAAAAATTTTTACTATACCACGTTTTTAAAACGGACTTAAAACTATGAAATAATTTCTCTAAGCCTCAGGCAGACTAAAAACCGAAATAACTAGAATATTATGCGGAATCCGAAAAAACTTTATCAAAGATAATTTGTAGGAAATAAAATTACCTACAAAAAAAATTAAAAAATGTTGTTTTTGGACACACCCTAATTAGCACACATAATAATTTTTTTTATCTAATAATTATTCAGTTCGTTAACTATTAATTATAAAAATATAAAAATTTCCGTTTCAAGATAAAAATAACTAAAAAAAAAAAACAGAATCGATTCAATGAGCAACTTTAAATACTCATAGAAGATTTTATTGGATGTTGATACATAATCTTAACATTAGTTATTAATTTTCCATCATCTTACGGCAATGAGAACAATACCAGTCATCTGCAGGTGCTTTAACTACTTCCACACACTTCCAATGAAACCAAAATAAACATCTGTCACATTCAATACTATTATCATCAGACAAATAATGTTTGCATGTTCTGCATGTCCAATTGTCGCTATTTTTTTTTATGTCGATGATATTTTGATAAAAATTAAATGCTTCTATTTCAAAATACTTTTTGTATAAGTTATAATCTAAAATATCACTCGCTAATGCATCACATATGTTATTACAATCAAGATGCTTGATATCAACTAGTGAGATTTTTTTTCTACCAAATATAATGTCACGAGCAATTGATTTATCCAAAATAACCATAGATAATATTTGATTTAATCTATCACTTATGCCAATAAATCCAAAATTATGCGTGCTATTTGATACTTGTCTAGCTGGAAGACCTATTACCCGATCCCTTCTACCTTTTCCACGTCCACGTGAACGACTGACATACAATTTGAGGGAGCCAATATTATTAATATCAGGTGATTGAATATCGATTTCTTTTGAAGATAGCATTTCAATAATCTGCGATCCTTTGCTCAATTGTTTTTGTCTATCGGCAGTGGACATTATATTGATTTTTAATTCTTTCAGTAGAGTGTCAAAATTATCTTCGTAAACTTCGTCTGATTCCAATACTGTCAAATTAATTTCATCATTTTCTGAGGAAATAATATTGTTTGTCGAAGTAGAGGGTAGTATATTAATTATTTCTTCTACCGTAGTTTGACTCTAAAAAATGTAAATAATATTAAGTATTTTGTATTTAAACTCAAAATAAATGATAATAATTATATAATAATACAAATAATTATTGAATTAATGAGTAAATGGTTTTTAATAATTAAATTAATTCTCAATTATCCAACTGAATATCACTCAAATAAATAAAATATTTAAAAGATAACTTAGTAATCATGCAGTCAAGTATGAATAAATTAATAAAATTATCGATTTCACTTGTTGGACAAATTTTAAATTACTTAATTAAATAAGTAATTGAATTTAAAATCGTTATTAATTTAATAGTGAATTAAGATATTTTAAAAATTGATAATCATAAGTAAATAAAGAATATTTCAAAAACAACACACTAGTTTCTCCTTACCAAATTTATATCTTTTATGACATTGGTATCGACAGTTGAAGACATGTATTGTTGCAGTCGTGGAGGCTGTATAAATAATTATACCAGTTAATAATATAAAATAAAATAGACTAATTTTTAAGCTTACCGCTGATGGATTGTGGTCATGCTTGGATTCGAACTTTGTGACCTTTAATCTTTGTTTATCTTTCGTTGTTCGCAATGTCAAAGAAGCTGGGCATAAAATTACATTTAATCTATATGAAAAAAAGTTTACATTAGAAATATTGAAATTGTTGGTCAATGAGGTTATAAAAAGTAAATATACATATATATGTAATATACATACCCTGGGTTTTTGTCTTTAAAGGTCTTCAATGTTGAAGATTTCGGATTTACACTACATCTATAATAAATCTCGTCATAGAGTAGTTCAGGGTTATAATCCATTTTTGTCTTGTATAATGTTGTTAATTTTTTATTATTATTCATCGAAAATTTATATTTTTCATTTTTTGTATATAATTGTAATTTTTTTTCTACTTGTTTAAAACTATCGAATAGTTCTTCAACAATAAATGTTTCCTTTTTGGAATCCATACTTCACAATCATTAAAATTATTTTCTTTCTCAAATGAATCTTAAAACGTTGCAGAGATTTTGATCAGATATTCTCATCAAGATAATAAATTGTTCAATTCTCACTAAATAATTATATACCTAGTTGCTAACATTGAACCACAACTCAGATACGCAATTCGACTAAAAATTTCTGACTACAAAGAATTGTATTGGTGGCTGATAATGTAGATTTCATTTAATCAGTTTGAAATTTACTGTATATACAAATACGATGTACCAATGATACATAAACGGTGGTCGATTTCCTAAAGATTATGAAAATGCATTGAATTGGTATCACTGAAAGGAGGTACAAAGACGAAGTCAGGTCTACATTTAAAAGCTACAAATTTTTGGAATTACAGACTGATAGATATTAAATCGTTTAGCAAAATTATTTTCGTAATTAATTTCAAGTGATTTATGTTTGTAAAAAATCATTAAAATTAACGCTGTGAAGGAAAAATTTTTTTTATTGCTGAAGTTCGGTACTGAGTATTCTGTCTTATAATAATGTAATATATAGCTATATAGAATAAATCGAGAAGTAAAAGAGGTTAAAAAATAAGTTTTATTACAAAAAAGTTAACTTGAAGAAATTAAGCTGTATTTTAAAATTATATTTTATAGAAGTAAGTAAAAAATTTTCTTTTATTTATTTTAAGTATTAAAAAATTATCAAACAATAATTTTAACTTTATAGTGACGAGGTTATTGAATAATTGTTATAACATTTCTATAATATTAAAATTTAATTAATAACAATGTTCTTATTATTGAAACAGACGACAGAAAATGATATATTTTCTGAAGGGCAAAAATTTGATAGCTTTTGAAGTTATTTTTAAAAAATATAACACAACTAATAAACATGTCTTCATCATAAGGGACAGTAGCCTATTATCCAAACATAAAGATCTGGATCAATCAGTAATTGATACTTTCAAGTATTCAAAAATCAAATATGTTTGTAAATTCGGCTCCGGTCGTTTGTCAACTGCAATAAAACGTAATACAAGGTACTTAATAGAATTCAATTTAAAGTATTTATTGTACTTAAAATACCTATCCCGACAACCCAGTGAACAATAATAGTGAATTTTTAAATAATCTACAAATCAAATGAAACAACAATTCTAAATATGCGTATAAACATATTTAAATACTAAATTTTATAATTTTTTACTCATACTTAATTTATTCATTTAGGGCCACTTTTTCAATCCGAGATTTAGTTTTTTCCTTATATCGAATTTGTTATTCATACTTTATAATACCTATGTATGTATATATATCGCGTTACAGATGCCATAAGGGCGTATAATATTTTATACGCCCTTATGGCATCTGGGAACCATAAGGGCGTATAAAAAAATTAATTTTTCGGGAATCGACGTCATTATGTTCTATAATGATAATATTAAAAAAAAAAAAATTTTTTTTTTTTCATACTTGGAAAAAAAAATTTTTATACGCCCTTATGGCTTTCCATAACGCGATATGATCTTGGATAAAATTAATTTTGAGATTTAAAAACTGGCCTTTCACTAATCCTTTCTTTGTTATACGTCTACTTTTTTTTTTACAATCACACAATTTCATGTGCAGCAATTATTTTAAGTGTAATTTATAATTATTTTGTAGCACATGTAAAATGAACTGTCCATGTTACATTCAATTGACACTACAAAATTTGGAATTTTTGGAGATTACTTCACTAAATTTAAAACATGAAAATCATTTGAATTCCGATGTAAGTAATATTATTTTGTTCAAAAATTTCTATAGTACACAGAAAAAAAGGGATTCTTGGCGCAAGAAAAATTTAGCATTAATTCATAATTATGAAACGAAAACACAAGAATTTCTTAGGACTAGAAAAAATTTCTTGTGCCAAGAAATCCTTTTTTTCTGTGTATACCATAAATTCCTTTGATGTCATCTCAACAAATGAGGTGATTTTTTTTTAACTTCCCGCTAAGAAAATTGTAAATTTTCGAAAATTCGGGAAGTTATTGTTTTCACCCCGATTTTCGAAAATCGAATTTTCATAAGATGTCAACGTTTTAAGGTCCTAGGAAGCTATTCTGACTATTTTCAGAATGATGTCCGATTATCTGTATGTATGTATGTGTATGTGTGTGTGTGTGTGTGTATGTATGGATGTAAACTCTGCATATCTTTTTAATGAATCGACCGATTGAGATGGTTGAGGTGGCAATCGAAAGAGTTTTTTGGCCGTCAACTTTCCTAAAAATTTTAGATCGATCGATTTGATAGACTCTAAAATATTGAAGAAATACAATAAAAAAAATTTTTTTTTTTTTAGTTTTTTTTTATATTATTTAGAAACGGCTCGATCGATCGATTTCAAAATCTAATCAGCTCTGGAACACAATAAAGCGCGTCGATTGCCACCTGAACCATCCCAATCGGTTAATGCGTTCATGAGATATCGTTGGCGAAAGAAATGGAGGAAAACGATTTTTTTCATTTATCTTTGAAGTGAATCATCCGATCAATTTCAAAATCTAATCAGCTCTAGAACTTAATAAAACGCGTTGATTGCTGCCTTAGCTATCAAAATTGGTTGATCGTTCGCGAGATATCGTGGGAGAAAGAAATGCTAAAAAAAGGTTTTTTTGAAAACAATGGCAAAAAAAAAGTATTTTCGAGCTCGAAAATGTATTCACAATAATGTTTTCGAGGTCCTTGAGCTCGAAAACAGCGGGAAGTTATGGGGCTGGCCCGCAGGGTCAACCGATAAACCGATTTTTTTTTTTTTTTTTTTTTTTTCAAGAAAGTATTGATTTTACTAACTTGCTTGTAAAATTTTTCATCATAATTCGAAAACCTTTATGTATAATAATTATGATAAATAATTTTGAAAATTATTATTATCAAAGACATTTATGAAGCCTTTTTTTCAGAGATTTCTAAAAGATCTACAATCTAGATTTTAGAAAAATAGTTATAAAAATGACATTTTTTATGCACAAACTCATAACAAACAAGCTTTTTCTATTTTTTTTTCAATATTAATCTTAAATGTTTAAGGGATTGTTATGTCCGCCGCTTAGATTTAAATTAATTATCCGGGATTTCTCCCTTTGGTAGCGATAGAAAAATTTAACGAGCGATATGGAGGTTGCGGACAACAGTAAAGAATACAAGGAAGATTTTCGCTTCCTATATTTATTATTTATTGTGGGTTTTTCGAAGAGTATGAACCCAAACGCCTTCGAGCTTGATCACATTGCATTTATAAATCGATCAATAGAGAGAAAATGTTTTAAATGTCTCTCACTTACCTTTAGATGATTCTTTCTTCTAACACGGCAGGCTTTTATCCCTCCAGAACTTTGCAGCTTACTCGGCCTCCTCCTGAGTGGATTTGGTTGAATAGGCGCGGCTGGGGTTGTAGGATAAAATCTTATGTGCTACTTTCGAATGAAACTCTGAAGGTTGAAGTTATGATCTCTAGTCTTTTTATTAAACGTTCCAATTACAATATTTTTTAATTGAACTTCACTTATACACTATACTTTTCACAAATATTATGAATACAATTTTATTGTATTATGCGTCTTTGTTGGGCCCGAAGGCTATTATGCGCAGAGCTGAATCGACTCGAGATTGGATTACAATTTATTTTTATTTTGTATCACTATTCAATCGAACCGAATTTTTAATCGATATTTGAGAATTTTTTAATAGATGATTTAGTTTCAGTTATTGACTTTTCAACGCAAACGCGGATTCCTGCAATAACTGAATTTAATAGAATTTTAGTTTAAAGGTCTTACTGACTTTTCGACGCAAACGCGGATTCCTGCAGTAAGATTAATTGAATTTTATATAGATTTTTATTTAAATATTCCCTATTGACTTTTCGACGCAAACGCGGATTCCTGCAATAGGGTTCTTATTAAAAAGATAAAATTTCTCTTATTGACTTTTCAACGCAAACGCGGATTCCTGCAATAAGATTCACGAAATTTTCGCGGTTTCGTTATTCGCGGTCCGTAGGTCTCAAGATCACGAGATCTGATAGTCAACTAAGGCCCTGAGCCATGGTGCTCAGGCTATTTAAAAACTTTTGATTGATGTTTGATGGGAGTAATTAAATTGTTGTCATTGGTGGAAAATGACGACAAGTTTTTATTTATTCGTCAATCGTTATTGCAAAAATCGTTGCGCTACTTTTATTCGCATAAGTGATGGTAAAACTGACGCTGCGTTTTCGCGTGCTTTTGTAAAGAGGAGTTTCATAAATTTATTTATGAAAAATAAAAAAAAATTTATTGGACATAACAGGATAAAAAATTTCATATTATAAATTTCAATAATTGTTAAATGTTATAATATTTTAATAACAGACTGTTACTTTTGAAATCATTAAAACATTTTAAGTTAAGATATATTCTTCAATCACATTTATCGATAGTCATACATATTACAAAAAGTTTGGCAACGTCGCGAGAATCGCTGAGAGAAAAGAAAAAGATCGAAATATAGCAGTAAAGACAGGCGAAATAAGAAATTAATATTCCGCGCTTTAATTTTTAAATGAATATTTTATCCATATAACAATCTTTTTCAATTTTTGAGCAAGACTGCTCTCAAGATCGATAGGTGCTAGTGTCTTTTTCTACGTATGTGTCTTGCTGCAGATACTTGTAACCAGATTTAAATTGCAAGCCTAATTGTGCAAGCCTTTCACAAGAAATTCGTCCCAGATTATAACTCAATTCTGGAGGAATTTTAGTTGACAATAGTTGCCGTATGGTTATGCGTCCTTACGGTGGCGTCTAAAACGCGATTCTTTTGATTCATATAGCTATTTATGAGTATACATTGACATATAATTTTGTTCCTAAACTTATAATATATTTTATGTATTTTTCTAGAAATTTTATGATTGTATTCCGGAGAATTATAAGCTAGCAGAAGAAGAGGAAATTAAAGTTTGACAGTTGTTAAAACTAGGTGCAAATAAAAAAAAAGTACAAAATATGATTGCACAAGATTATAAAAAAAGTGTGCCATTAAAAAAATTGCACAACTTAAAAACTAAAATTACAGCTTCAGCCGACAATGATTTATTAAATATAGTTCAGCTTCTTCGAGAAACTTACCGTAATTTTATTAACAACAAAATAAAATTTTATGTGTAATCAGTTGGAATTATATCTGGGCAAAATTACATTAATTGTTTTATAGAAATGCATGCTATATAGTTACATATTGTATATGTAATTGCATTGACCTCCATGCTATTAAACATAAAATTTTTTTTTGGATATCTAATGTATTTTCAAATTAATTTTATTCTAAGAAAAACACATCTGAGTTTTTAAACATCATAATTTTTCAGATGCAGACGTTGATTTATACAATGATTATGAATCCTCCCAGTGCAAAGGTATATTTTTTTCCACCGAAGAAATGCGAAACGATTTTAAGCAGTGGCCGGAAATTGTTTTTATTGACGGCACGTACAAACTCACGAATAACAATTTAACAACTATGATTTTACTTGTCGAAGATGGAAACGGCCGTGGGCAAGTAGCTGGAGTTGGTCTGTTGGCTACTGAGGAGCGAGATGTGCTGACATGGATGTTGGAGGTTTTTAAAAAAGGCAATGAAGAGGCTTGCAACAAAATCAAATGTTTTATGTCAGATAAAGATTTGACAGAGCGCAACGTCTTAAAAGAATTGTTTCCAGTTGTACCAGCGTATATTTGCATATTTCATACACTCAAAACTTTTAAAAAAATTATTAACAGCTCTTCCATGAATTTGACCAGTGATGAAAAAATCACAGCGGCAACTATTTTAGAAAAATTAGTCTATAGTCCATCAGAAGAAATTTACAATAAATTATATAATCAATTCTGTCAAACTTGTTCACTACAACTTGTTGAATATTTCAACAAGAACTGGCATAATATAAAAGAGGATTGGTCAATGTACAGCTTAATTAAACACAATCTTGGTAACACTACTAACAATAGAATAGAGTCAGTTAACGGTAAAATTAAACAGGTAATCGAAAAAAATTCACCTATGACTATAATGATAAAGGACTTTTTTGAATGGTATACTTCCCACAAAAACGAAAGCTTTAACCGAACTGCTCGGCAATTTTTGAAAAAGCCCAATTTTAAATTTGATGTTGACAGTTGTATAAAAAAATATATTGAGTCTTTAACACAATATGCAAGTGACATAGTTCAAAAAGAAATTAAAGCAAGTAACACAGTTTTATTTAATTACATTAACGACATAACACAAGTATGTCACGCCGATAACTTAATAGTAACAACAACGACATGTCAGTGCATAGTGCAAGCTTCATTGCTACCATGTCGGCACATATTTGCTCTGAGAAAATATTTTAAATTTCCGTTATTTGACAAATGTTTATGTAACGAACGCTGGAGTAAAGGAAACTTATTGATTGCAAATAATTTTCCGAATGTCTCGAACGATGATAAAACGCCTGATAATATAATATTTTCTGTAACATCAAAGAAAATAAAAAAAACAAGTACCTTGTTATTAAACGAAAAAAGGAAAATAATACAAGCTAAATGTTCAAAACTGATACACATTATTAGCATGTCAAGCGGTAAAGAATTCCAAAAAAAATCAAAGATATTGGATGATTTGATTGAAAAATTTTCAGAAAACGTACCTGTTAAAATTATATCCAATGAAAGTGATGATACATTTGAAACAAGTTTCAAAAATTTATCTTTGAATGATAGCACTGAATTTCAACACTTGACAACTAAAAAGAATTTAGAAGAAATTAAAACCCCCTCAAAAATTAAAATTATGGGCCGGCCAAATGGATTTTTGAAAACCACTGTATGTTTTAAAAAAAAATAAAAATTGAAACTTGTATTTAAAGAAATATTTCTTATCCTTTATTAAAAGAAATGACCCGATCCAATTGTATACAATCGTACATAATTATATCTAATTGTATACAATCAAATACAATCTTATATATTTCGTATATAATTTTATATAATTTTATATAATTCTATATAATTGTATATAAATATATACATTTGTATATATTTGTATACAATTATATATAATTATATACAATTCTATATAATTGTATACAAATATATACATTTGTATATAATTTTATTATTCTTTTTTGTATTTTTATATAGAATTATATATACGCATTATATATAATTATATAAAACTTTTATGTAATTATGCATCACCTCTATCCAATTGTATATAATTCATATATAACTGTATACAGTTATATAAAATCTTTTTTCATCGGGGATTTAAAACGATTAGACAAAAAATACTCATATGAGTATTCATTTGCTATCTGAATCGATTCTGCTTTTTTTTTTTCTAATTATTTATATTTTCTAACGAAAATTTTTATATTTTTATAATTAAAGAGTGACGAGCTGAATAATTATTGAATAATAATGGGTACTCCCGTTTTTAAAAAACGGGTAGGGCTTTTGAAAACGGGTTGTCATTCTTATGAAAACGTTAGCCTCTTGGCTAACGATAATTTTGTTTCATATGAAATTTTATGACACGGAATTATTTCAAAATAAAAAAGTAGGCACTTGAAACGGGAAAAACTTGGATATGAGTAAGTAATCTTGGTCGTGAAAAATATATCAAACGGATTAGTCCGTAAGTGCTGAACGGGTGTACCTACCCTGATTAAAAAATCTAATTTAGAATGATTTGAGATTACGTTACTCCTAATTATTTTAAATCATTCCAAATTGTCTGAATTATTTTGCTTTCGAGCATAAACGTTGGAATATAGTATATTACACACCTAGGGAAGTAAAGTAAGAAATGTCTCAGATCACATGTAATTATTGGCCGAGGCGAAGCCAAGGTCAACAAACGAGACATTTCTTACTTTACTTCCTTAGGTATGTAATATACTATTAAATCATATTGAATTAAAATATAACGAAATATTATTTTCTAATTTGAGATTATTTAAAATTATTTGAACGCCCGAATCATTTCCAACTAAATCAAATTAAAAAATAATATTGCAATTTCTGGTTTCTCGGACAATGCAAAATTATTTGAAATGATTTGAACCTAAAATTATTTTAAATTAAATTAAATTAGAAAATAATATCGCAATTTATATATAAGTATACTTTTTACAATCGAGAAAAAGGGAGTAGTCTTGTAACTCGCGCCGTTTTTCATGCCTGTCTTTAGGGGTTCTTTTTTTCGAGAAAGTAAAAATGAACAATTTTTAATTTTTAATCTATTTTTATTTACATATTAAGATAACAAAAAAAATTTTTTGAAGACTTTCAATATTGTTTTATTGTTATTATTATTATCACATAAGGTTAGTAACTCAAAATAAAACGCATGGATGGCCGGGGTGATTTTGACTTTTGAGGACATCTGAAATCAAAAACTCATAATTAGACTTAATCTATAGATATGTCATTCTAGTCAAAACTACAATGATGAAATTTTATCGAAAAATAAAAAAATGGCGGGCTTGAAAAAAAAAATTGGTTCGAGATGTCCTCAAGATTCAAAATCACCCCAGCCATCCCCGCGTTTTTTTTTTAGGTGCCAACTTCAAGTGAAAATAACAATAACAATAATAGTACGATAGATATTTAGTTTCTTCTAAAAATTTTTATTTTGTTACCTTCAAGTGTAAATAAAAACATATTAAAAATTCTAAACTTTTCATTTGTTTTCTCTGAAAAAAAAGGCCTCTGAAAATAGCCATGAAAAACGGCGCGAATTTTCAAACTAATACCTTAAGATAACTTTTTCTCGGTTGAAAAAAGTATTAATTGTTTTATAATTTTCTAATTCAATTTAATTTGAAATGATTCGACTGATCATATTATTTAAAAAAATTCTGAATTGTCTGAGGAACGAGGAATCGCGATATTATTTTCTTATTTGATTTAATTTGAAATGATTCGAGAGTTTAAACAATTTCAAATAATTTTGAATTGTCTCAGGGACTAGAAATTGCGATATTATTTTCTAATTTGATTTCATTTGAAATTATTCAAGAGTTTAAATTATTTCAAATCATATTGTTATAATTTAAAATGATTCGAAGTTGAGAGTCTTAAATTATTTAAAATTATTTAAAATTATAATTTTAGGATATGATACAATATGAAATAATTTAGATTTTTCAAATCATTTCAAATTCGATTTTTTAATCAGGGTGTGTTTGAAAAACGGGTAGGCTTTCTGAAAACGGGTAGCAATAAGACGCCTACGTTAGTTTTGTTTTATTAAAAATTTTATGGTACGGGATAAATTTTAAATAAAAAATATATTAACGAAGACAGTCTGTTAGGTATTATCGGATGAAGCACTTGTCCATTCGTCAATAAAAAGTAGACGCTTTAAACAGGTAAAATTTATAAATAATTTTAGAGCGATCATAAAGCACCCTCAGCGCTTTCGCGCTTGAGGTGTGCAATAAATGGGTGGAATTGGCATGTAAATATAGGCTGACTGTTCCAAGAAATGAAAGCGATCAATAAATAAGCATTTTTAATTTTTACATTCATCATTCAGATTTCTATTTTTCTATCTCTGCAGATTTTAATAAAGATTTTTTATTTATCTGTTAAGAGCGTTCATTTATTGGCTTAGGCATCCTGTGCATGTGGTAATTGAAAGTCTTCTAAACGGGCCATTCCGCCAATAATAAAATAGGTGTAGCCGTGTTCAAAACATGGGTTGCAAAGGCACACTCACGTTAATTTTTAGAACTTTTGATATATAGTGAATGTTCATTTTTAATAATTAAAAAAGTATCAAACTTGTTAGTTTGTTCATGACAAACGGTGACACTTGTGTGACAGAAACAGACAAGGCTCAAATATTTATAGCATATTTTGTAATACGGATAGCGTCTTTTTATCTCTAAATATATATATATGTTGACGAATTACTAAAAAATATAAAATTATAAAACATCAGATCTTCCCTAGTTTATGTTTTCTTTCTAAAATCCGACAGTTTTTTAGTTGTTCACACTCAACTGTAGACTTACGAAATCTTACATCAACGTACACTACGGACACGTGTGTTTTTGTCTAAAAAAAGTTGATAAGGAAACGGATTTTTAGATTCGTTTATTAATTTATTTATTAATTTATTTAATTATTTATTCATTGATTTGTTTATTCATTAATTTATTTATTTATTGATTTGTTTATTTATTAATTTATTTATTGATTGATTTTTTTATTTATTAATTTGATTATTCATTGATTTAATTATTTATTAATTTACTTATTGTTTGATTTGATTATTTATTTATTCATTGATTTGTTCATTTTCTCAATTTATTTATTGATTGATTTGTTTATTCATTAATTTATTTATTTATTGATTTGTTTATTTATTAATTGATTTATTCATTGATTTCTTTATTTATTAATTTATTTATTGATTGATTCATTTATTTATTAATTTAATTATTCATTGATTTAATTATTTATTTATTGATTGATTTGATTATTTATTTATTCATTGATTTGTTTATTTTCTCAATTTATTTATTCATTGATTTATTTATTTATTAATTGATTTATTGATTGATTTGATTATTTATTTATTCATTGATTTGTTCATTAATTAATTTAATTATTCATTGATTTGTTTATTTATTAATTTATTTATTCATTGATTTGTTTATTTATTAACTTATTTATTGATTGATTTGTTTATTTATTCATTGATTTATTTATTTATTAATTTATTTATTGATTGATTTGTTTATTTATTAACTTATTTATTTATTGATTTATGTATTTAATAAATACTATTTATTTATCTATTTAATAATAATAATTTTATTGGCACTGAAACATGATGATTATTATAATATTTAAATCTAGTAACTTTTATCGCGCCTTTGTTAAATAACTAGCTTGCGCTAGCGTACGATGGGGACTGTGCGCATGTGAGCACAGGTGCGGTCAGATTACCGTCCATTTCTTAAATGACCCGTGCGCATGCGCGAAAATGGAGGAAAAATGACCAAAATCCCGTGCCCCGTGCTAGCACGGGAAAGTACCAATAGCCACACTCACTTCAATAGCCTGAATAACGAAATATTGTATTTTGCAACTAATTTTTTGTGAAAAATCAGCACAGTATCAAACAAAAATAATGGTTTTAAATGTATTTTACCATTATCATTGCAAAATAAAATCTTGAATCAATTTATACTAACTTATACTCAGATATAAAAGCCTTTTTTTGCAACCAACTAGGTCGTGTATTTAATGTGTATAACTCAGTAGTGGATTCATTTCTTGTCCAATTTGTATTTTTTTTCTGTGATCAACAAGACTCATTCTAGCGCCATCTTCGAGTTTCTTGTAGAAATAATTTTTTAATATTTCTAAGAAATCATCACTAGATGGTATTGTATGTCAAAGTGAAAGTAAACAAAGTAACTATGTTTTTTCAGGCATTTTTTTTTTTCTTTGTTGTAATTTTATCTACAATTTTAATCGGCTGTGTTTTTTAAATATTTTATCGGTTTGAAAACTTAGTCATTACAATGAAATCTATGTATTTTTAACTTAGCTATCGGAGTGCGTAGTAATTTCTACAATCTTTTTGTTGTTTATTCACAAAAATACTATTTATATTTTCTAGAGTAGAGATCTACCTAGGATATTTTTAAGTTTATGTCGATAGATTTCTATAATTTTTTCTTTGATTATTGAACAAAATAGCTCTGCACTTCGATGAATAATTATGCTTAGATAAAGCCTGTAAAATTTCATCACTTTCCAACGAATATTTATACAATAATTATTCAGCCAAAGTTTCTTTGGAATTTACTGATGTTGCAGAACTGAGAACCCCTCTTGAGTATATTTTTTTACCGTGAAATTGTAGACAATTTTCTATATAAATTTGCTTACCTTCTGAAATGGTAAGAATGAACATTACCGACTTTTTTTTCGTAAAAAGTTACCTTTAAATTGAAGAAAACTTAACTGCAAATTTTTATTTTTAACTTTTGCTGTCAAATTGTTGACAAATTCGGGCAGTACACTTCAGGTAATTTCAACATCAAATTACCGTCAATTTCAAACTCAAATGGCTTTTAGGGAACCTGCAACTGTGCCGATGGCTATCAGGATAGGTATCTGAAGCCTTCTATGTACCCTGATAGCCACCCTAACCATAAGTTAACTACAAGCTACTGCCGTATTTTAAAGGTAACTTAAAGGAAAGTGTTGGAGAGCAAGCAGTTACCTTTAAGTTGACAGTAAATTGTCTGCAAGTTTCTATTTAATTTGACTACAAGTAATTAACGTCAGACAATGACGTTAAGTTGATTGAAAGTTTCTCTTCAAATTGACGGCAAGTTTTTCTGGCAAGTTACATTCAAGCTACTGCCGCATTCTGAAGCCAACTTAAAGGAAAGTATTATACAGCCAAGGTTTGCCAGAAACTTTCTTGTTAAGTTAGCCGTAAATGTTTCACTGCAACCACTTGTAGAGCAATGTCTGGTTATCAGGGTGTTCATCTGACGAATAAATACTGCCCTGACAGCCACTTTAACCGTAAGTTAACTTTACGCTACTGTCGAATTCTGAAGCCAACTCAAAGGAAAGTGTTGGAGAGCAAACAGTTACCTTTAAGTTGATGGTGAATTGTTTGCAACTTGAATTCAATTTGACTACAAGTGTTGCTGTCAGACAATGGCGTTAAGTTGATTGAAAATTTCACTTGAAATTGATGGCAAGTTTTTCTGTCTAATTACATTCAGATGACGGCATTTGATTTGCATGAACTTGCACGCAAGTATTATCAGTGGATATCAGGGCGACCGTCGTAATTGTATTTTGTTGACGATAAAGTAGTTTTCAATTGATAAATTGAAGATAGAATAAGATAGTAATATCACTTGTCGGGTGCCCCGACCTGTGCCAAACGGAGGTTATTTACTCTGATAGCCACACTCTAAATACAATTGCTTAACAAGTTCTGCGGTGAAACACTTACGGCTAACTTAACGACAAGTTTCTGGTAAAGCTTAGCTTGATAATACTTGCGTGCAAGTTGATGCAAATCTACTGCCGTCATCTGAATGTAATTTGACAGAAAAACTTGCCGTCACTTTGAAGTGAAACTTCCAATCAACTTAACGTCATTGTCTGACAGTACCCTGGTGGAAATTTTTCGGACTTTTCTCTGAAAAACTCTGAAAAAGTCTTTAGAACTTTGAAAAAGTCTTTAGAATTTTAAAACTAAGTTTTTCAGAGAAAAGTCCGAAAAATTTCCACCAGGGTAGCACTTGTAGTCAAATTGAACTCTAGTTTACAGACAATTTACTGTCAACTTAAAGGTAATTGCTTGCTCCCCAAGACTTTCCTTCAAGTTACCTTTAGAATGCGGCAGTAGCTTGTAGTTAACTTACGGTTAGGGTGGCTATTAGGGTAAAACGTACACTTGCATCAAAATTAAGACTGTGTAACGACACGCATGAATAAACGAACCCTTATTCAAAGAAACGATTTAAAACGATTAGAAAAATAATTTTTTAATACTTTTCAATGCTTCTGAATACTTTGAATACTTTAGCTATACATAATTACATATAATTATATAGGGCTATTTCTTGTCTACAATTTTTTTACTCGGATGGGCATGAACAGGAATAAATAGTCCTGGTCAGGTCTGATCATGCCCGGTCATTTTTCATTTCTGATCAGGCCTGAAGACTCATGTCTGCTCATATATGATCAGGTTAAAATAATAGTACTTATTCTGAGAAATTCCATTTTATTCAAACAAGAAAATGCAATATTGTTCTTAAAAACTAGTACAATTGCCTTCTAAAAAATATCTCTCATATTAAGAAATAAAAACTCTTGAAACAAGTAAAAATTTTCGATTTTAGCGTACGAATATGTTGACTTGAGGAAAAAAAATTAGGATCCAAAATAATTATTTACTTAGTGCAAGAAAATTTTGATTTTCCGAATCTTAAAAAAAAATTTTTTGTGTCAAGAATAATTTCCTTGGTTCAAGTTAACTGTATATTTTGTGTGAAAAAAATAAAATTTGGAAGACGCATTTAGGTTTTCATAACGTACAAATAAAGAGACTTATGAGGTAAAGAAAAAATTTTCATAGCAAAATACCCAGATGACATGATCACTGTTTAAATTGAAATTTATAGTTTTATAATTTTATATTATAAAATAATTCCAGCTATTAATATTGATTATAAATGCACAGAAAAAAAGGAATTCTTGGGTCAAGAAGAAAATCGTTTCCAAAAATAAATTCTTAAATTAAAATATTCTATTTTTTTGTTTGAAAAAAATTTCTCTTGGCTCAAGAAAATTTAGCTCTTGGTTTTAGAAGATACTAACTCATTCTAAAAACATCGTTCTCTCGAATGTAGTCGATATCGATTCATTTCAATACATCGAGTTTTTAAACGGAGTCACATTTAACTTCCCTCGCGGACCTGGAATCACTGTAAAATCACAGTGAAATCACAGTGAGATTATAGTAAAAACATTGTGAGATCATGATGAAATTACGGTGAAATCACCATGATTTTGTGCCATTCGGTCACTGTAATTTTATGGTTATCTCACAGTGATTCGATAATGGTTTCACAGCAAATTCACAATGAATTAACGGTGAACTTACAATAAATTCACAGTACATTTACAGTAAATTCACAATAAATTTACAGTAAATTCACAGTGGATATACACGGAGAAAAAAATGTAGTAAATTTTACTAAAAAATATGAAAATAATTTTACTATCCCGAGTAAATAAAATTATATATAATTATGTATAATTTTAAATGAAAAATGGCCCTGTATGATTATATATAACTATATATAATTATATAGAACTATATATAATTTAATTCCTATGCAATCAATTAAATAAATTGTGAATGTTTGTACGGTAGAGACTCTATACTTTTTATTTAACTAATTTTTTTTTGAAAGTCCAAGTTTAATTTCTAAGAAAAATTATTCATGGAAACATTGATCATAAATATTGTTGTCATTATGTAATATAGGATGTACTATATTACCATCAAAAAAGGTACTTATCACTCTGTCAAATAATGGAGAAGTACCCGGGCCAAAATAGTCTCAAGTTTAGAATTTAACAGTTCTGAAATAAGTTTCTTACCAGGGACACTATAAGTGGTGGGCGCGATCTCGTGGCGAGCACCGAACTACTTCGGCTGCTGCTTATAGCACTGGTGACTCCCCTCTCCTACATACGTATATATTAGGGTGTCCCAAAAAAAACAAATTTTTTTTTTTAACCTCTTATGGGTCAAAAGTTACTTTATATTATAAAAAGAATCTTCACTAAATTTCAGCCAGATATCTTTAAAATTGAGCTATCACAAATGGGGGTCCCCTTTCCAATCTAAAATAATGGCAAAAATTTTTCATTTTAGTTTTTCGTTATTAAGACTATGGAAAAAATTTTTTTTTCAATTTCGCCTGGTATAATTTTGTAGGAAATTAAATTCTCTACAAAAAAATGATGATGCATTATGTACGTCAAATAAACTGGGAAAAAGTTACGGGGCTTCGAAAATCGACATAAATTTACCCGACCGGCACGAATGTCAGAAAGATGTATTCTTGATATCATAAAGTTATCTTAATAAATTATTTTATCTTTCTGATATCAAAAAGACATCTTTCTGACATTCATGCCAGTCGGGTTAGTTTCCTCGGTGTTAAATTATTTTTTGTTATTTTTCATTTTTATTCTATTAAAAATTTTTTTTTTTTCAAATTTTCACAAGCACGTTTTTGTAGGAAATTTAATTTCCTACAAAAAGTATTTGATATCATACATACGTCAAATGAATGAGAAAAAAGTTACAAGGCTTTAAATGTCAAGGAAAAATCAAGTTCACTTTTCGTTGACATTTAAAGCTCTGTAACTTTTATTGCGTTCATTTGACGTATGTATGATATCAAATACTTTTTGTAGGAAATTAAATTTCCTACAAAAACGTGCTTGTGAAAATTTGAAAAAAAAATTTTTTTGATAGAATAAAAATGAAAAATAACAAAAAATAATTTAACACTGAGGAAACTAACTTTTTGTCTTTGAAGCCCCGTAACTTTTTCCCAGTTTGTTTGACGTACATAATGCATCAGTACTTTCGTGTAGAAAATTTAATTTCCTACGGAAATTATACACGGAGAGAATTTTATGGTAAAAGTTATCATCAAGTTATAGTAAAATTTTTAAACTGAATTTTATGATAAAAAATATCATTTAAATTATTAAATAAACAATCTGAATGTTACTATCTACCAACTATATGATTAAATTTACAATTATTTATGATAATTAGAAATTATAACTTTTATTATTTTAAATAATTACTACTATTATTAACATCGTGACTTTTAATAACCGGATGGTAATGTACACACGCAGACATATACCCACGCTCGTACACATGTGCACACTCGCCCGTACACACGCACACACACCTGCCTACACACACGCACACACACACATGCACACGGGCGCACACCCGCACGCGCTCATGCACACACATGCAAACACGCACGCACACATGTACACGCACACGCGCACCCGCTCACACATGCACACACTCACGCGAGCACACCCATGCACTCACACGTTCTTAGTTAAAAATTTTTACAACTTTGAATGGTAAAAGGTACCATCTTCGATTGGAACAATTATAATTTTTTATAATTACAATTAGCATCTTCGATAGTAACCGTTACCATCATCAATTGTAACTGTTATCATTTTCAATGGTAAAACTAATTATTTTATCGGTGAACAATTTTATTCCCATTTTAAATCGTTAAAATTACAAATTTTGTAGTTTAAATAGAATAATTAATTTCTCTACGTGTACTAGACGAATTTAAAAAAAAATTTTTTTCATAGTTTTAATAACGAAAAACTAATATGAAAAATTTTCGCCATTATTTTAGATTGGAAAGGGAACCCCCATTTGTAATAGCTCAATTTTAAAGATATCTGGCTGTAATTTAGTGAGGATTTTTTTAGTAATATAAAGTAACGAAAGTATTGAAAAAAAGTAATGAAAACTCGATTTTCGAATATCGAGGTAAAAAAAAAAAATTGTCACTATACCACTGCACACTTAGAAATTTTGTGTATTTGTGTTAAAAAATTATTTGGTTAAATTTTTTGTGTTGATTTTTAACACAGAAATCTGTTAATTTAACACAAAAAGTTTGTGTTATTTTAATTTAACAGATTTTTTATGTTAGATGATTAGAATGTAACACATTTCTTATGTTATTTAAAAATTAACATAAAATTTGTGTTGTTTGACTAAACGATCCCGCGCGATTCTTCATTATTACTATAACCAAGCAAAGCATTGCGTAGCAGCATTGTCTGTAGGGAAATTAGGATTATAAATTATTTACGATTAAATATATACTTTTTACAATTAAATTCAGATAACTTTTATATTTATTTAAACGTTTCAATTGTACACTAAATTGACATAAGTTCTACTAAGGGTAGATCAGTATACTTGAGTTGGTTAGGTTATGTGCTTATGTTTATTAGTTGATTTTAACACGAAAAATGTGTTAAATTTACACAAATTTTCTGTCAAAAGAACAGATTTTATGTGTTCAATTTTATTTAACATAAAATTTGTGTTAAAGATCAACACAAACGCAATGTGTTGAATTAACACAAAAATTTGTGTAGACCGTTTGCAACACACGATTTGTGTTGAATTTAACACAAAATTTCTGACTGTGTGTAAAGCTACGATTTGACGACTGCGGTATCAAATTATCATAAAACTATAGTCAAATCACCATAAATTTACTGTGGAATCATGGTGAAATCACCATTAGTTTACTGTGGAATCATGGTAAAATCACCATTAATTTACCGTGGAATCATGGTGAAATCACCATGAATTTACTGTAAACTCGCAGTAAAATCACAGTGAAATCACTACTAAATCACAATGACAAAATGGCACAAAATCACTGTGAATTCACGATGAAATCACCGTAAACACACCGTGAACTCACGGTGAAAGTGAATTCACTGTGATTTTACAGTGATTCCAAGTCCGCGAGGGTTACTTCAAGTAAATATTAATTTATTTGAAAATTTGATAACATTCAGTTCAAAATAAATGTAGACTTATCTTAAAATGATTAACTTTAGGTTCAAAAAATAAAAAAATTCATTTTAAAATTAAATTATACATTAATGTCAAATAAAAAATACTTTTATTTTAAATATAATAAATCAGTTCAATTTTAAATTACTTGTTTTTATTAAAAAATCCAATTCTCAGAATATATACAATTAATCATCAAAATATATTTTGATTTTATATTACAATACAAAATTTTTTTTATTTACAAAAATAAATTAAAGGTTATGTTAATTATCCTGGCTTCATTGACACCATCAACTGCATGATACCACACTAAAAAGGAAACAATTTTATATGAGTTTAGGATCAGAAATGAAAACAAACTTGACTATCTGATATGATTAAAAACAGCATAAATAATAATTAACTTACTTTTTTGAGACTGAAACGACACCCTTTAAATTAACTTGAATCAGGAAAAAACACCAGATATAATGACTAATAACTACAATGACTCACATTTTTACTGAGCACTTTAATTCGAAACAATTTATGTATATGAATTTGTTAATTGTACAATTAATAAACTAATACTATTAGAATATTGGTGTGTAATATATGTAATTGCACACATACGGCGACAGCACTGAACATACTAGTTTCATTTTTTTTGTGATCTTCGGGCGTCTCCGTGTATACACAAAGTAGTGTCCGAAGTAGAGAAGCAGCATAGACCCGAGTGCCACTGTTACCCGAATGCTGCTATGGACAAAAACCAAGAGCTTGATTTTCTTGACTTGAATTTTTTTTATTTTTGTTTCAAGCAATAGCCACTAGTTGGTTTAAGAAATCTGACTTCTTACGTAGAGAAGTTAAATTTCGTAGAGTAAAATATTTTATAAATAAATGAAGAAATTCGAAATATTAATTCAACAAATAATTTACTTTCTTTAATAATTTTTCTTTTTGAACTGAGATGACATATTTTTAACTTAAAACTTTAACCCATTTGAGTCGAAAAAATAACTTTTCGAATCAAAATAATCAAAGTTAAGAGAAAATTTTCTTCAATCAAGATATTTTCCATTTTCCTAAATATTCTCTTGACTCAAGATAATTCTCTTCGAACCAAGATAACCTTTCGTTCAGTGTGCATTTCAAAATTATTTGATGTTTTTGTGGGTCATAACTACATAGAAATTACATTTAACTGAAATCAAAAAAATATTCTTAATTCAAAAAACTTTTTTTTAAGGATTCCGAAAGTTATAATTTACTTGTTTCAAGTAAATAATTATCTTGAAAATCTTTATCTTAAACCAAAATTTTTTTTCTCCAATCAACATATTTTTATGGTTAAACCGAAAAATTTATACTTGTTCCAAGAGTTTTTATTTCTTAGTATGAGAGATATTGCTTGACTCAACTATGTATGTTAAGCATCAGTTGTGATTATAGTTATCAATCAAAACTTGATAGCTCTATCAAAAATTCCCACAGAATCCACTCAAATACGATAAAAATCGCATAGAATTCTATAGAGTGTATTGGTTTCTATGCGGTTTTTATTGCATTTGAGTGGATTCTATGGGAAGTTTTGGATAATCTGAAAAATAGTATAGCTCCTCGAACGGTCTAAAGTATAGCAGCTCGTAGATCGTTACCACAACAATACGTATACTTATGCTAACAATACCGTATCGTCCCTGTAACGACAGTAGCGTTCAAAAATATTTTGATAAAGATATTTATTCCTTTTATTAAGAGTAAACAAAAAACAAAAAAAATCTTTAAGTTATATTTTCGAATGGTATTCAACTTTTTACAGAATAGTGATGAAATAACGTTAATTCGCATCAAAATAAAGTTTAATTAAAAAAAAAAAAAAAAAATGATGGATCTTAAGTATTTTGACATCATTGAAAAAATTTTTTTCTAACATAAAATTAGCACTTTTAGTCATGAGAAATTCAATATTTAGTAGCACATCCCTTAGCCTTTAAGACAGCCTCAAATCGCGCCGGCATCGAGTCAACAAACTTTTCTAATCGGTTCAGCGGAATTTTCTCCCACTCATTTTTTAGAGCTTCATATAAATCGTCCTCATCTGAATAATTTCGTGTTCTTATTCTACGACCCAACTCCTCTCACAGATGTTCTATAGGATCCAAATCTAGGCTTTGGCTTGGCTACTCTAAGATTTTCATTTTTTCGCGTTTCATAAAATCACAAATGTACTTGGATCTGTGTTTCGGATCATTATCATGCTGAAAATAACACCCAGCTGGCATATGTTGCTTAACGAATGGCAACATTTGAGTTCTTAATGTTTTTTCTTACACAAGCCGTTCCATATTATCTTTAATTCGCACTAATGGTGCAATGCTTAAGCGTGGAAAACACTCCCAAACCATCACACTATCACCTCCATATTTAACATTGGGTAACTCAAACAGGAAAGTACGATGGGCCCAGGCTTGATTCAAGTATCTAGAACTCTGGGCTAAGCTTGTAAGCCAGCCTTGTTCTAGACTTGATAGAAGTCTGCAATGATAACATCGTGCCATGCCTGGTTGCCAACCTTGACCCATTCTCACTTGCCAGACCTGGCCTATGCTTGGTTGCCAGACCTGGCCCATGCATCGACAAAACAAATAAATTTAATTTAAACAAAATTTTATTATTATTAACCTAATAGAGTTTGTGATCATTAACGTTTAAACTATTTAAGTGAGGTAAATGACGTGAAAAAACTCGGTGAAAATTCTGCTGGGCTCTGGGCGTGAACTGCCATCATTCTGATTGCTAGGTTTGAATGGTAGCTACTGGACGAACCTACTAATGTTGAGCTGAAACTGTCTGATCTCCTTATTCATTTCACTACAACCTCTCGGTTTTATGAAATAGAAAGAGCAATTCAATTAATATTTTCAATTAAGAAAAAAATAATAATTTCGTAGTAGTTTTATTATAACTACATAGATTAAAAAAAAAAATTTATTAAATTTAATTGATTATTTATGAAGAACTCAGTTGAATTATCTTACTCTACTACCATTATCAAAAATAACATTTATTATCAAAATTCATGAGTTATTTCTTAATTAAATTAATCTTTATAAGTAAAATTATAAAATTACGGTTGTTGATTGTAAGTAATATCGAACTAAATAATGGTTTAATTATTAGTTGTAAATAATTTTAATTGAAATGTTAAGATATTTTATTTCATCAAAGTTATTCATTTATCATTCATTTATTAATGAGTTTATTTAAAGATTTTCAAATATCTTGAATAATTTGCAACGCGCGTGACGTCAGATAGGGCTCAGAACGATACCGCATAGGTCTCAGAGCTATCTAACGTATTGTTATCGGAACGATACAGTAAATCGTTGCAGTAACAATCTAGTAGATAAGTAATGTGTATCGTTACTTTAACTATATATACAGTATACTTTTGAGAGTTATATTCTTTTCTCCGTGTCGGGAGAGCTAAGTGTTCTAATAACTTACATTAATGTCACTTGGACATTGACATGTTATAATGTCAAAAAACTTTATAAAACTACATGTCATTATATATAGCCATATATTATTATATAATATTATATATAATCACCTGTGATTATTTTAGAGGCAAGTTTTGCAATGTTAAATGTCCATAAGAAGGGTGATTTAAAAGTATTCATAGTATTCAACAGCATTAAAAAGTATTTAAAACGTTTCTTTCTAATCGTTATGAATCGTTTCTTTCAATAAGAGAGTTTCTGTGTCTCTACTGCCACTCGAAACAATCTAATTTCAAGCCGATGCTGCAAACAATAACTGCTAGCAAATTCTTAAATCACAAATACTTTCATATAGCGGGCAGAAACATGTGTGTTTTTTCCCTTGGGAAGAAACACAATTGTTTCTGCCTGGGTTAGTTATATTTAATGTTCATTTGGAGCCTTATTACTCTCATTTGTTTACTCCCTGCCTAAAAAATCCGATCGATTCTTATAGCTGTTCGTATAAGGCCCTATACTCAACTATAGCACTTCTTATAGAATTCCTTCATTCTTATAAAATTTCTTTAAGAATGTATAAGGATCTGTTAGATTCTATGAGATTTTCTAAACAGGGCTTGTCACTTCAGTTTACTCATTTCATTTTTTAATTGACAGTTTTAATTAACCAAATGTAATTACTAAAAAATAAATGAAAATAATATGTTTGTCTTATTTACTATTTAATAAGTGACTGTAAATCACAGATTTCTCATTCTCTTCACGGAAAAAAAAAGAAATGTTAAAATAAAATTTACTCGAATGATCAATACTTTTTATTGTTTAAAATATTACTGCGGCGCCCGGGTATGATTTTGTTGTATATTATAAGGTAGAAGGTTAAAATATATGAGTGATCTGTTAAAATATACTCATGCTCAAAGATGAAGAGTACAGGGTAAACATATAGTTTTTAAATTTTCAATAGTAAAAATTATTATCTTGAATTGTATAGTTTCATCGGCAGAATGATATTTTTTAGACTGACTATGGTAAAAATTGAAACTTAGACCATAAATTTTAAAGTTTTAAACAATAAAAATCCCCAAGTCGATATATATAATTTCATAGTCGATCGTTATTTTATCTTGTGCAACAATAGTAATAATCTCTGTTTTAAGCCCTCATTTTTATTATTTAAAATAATAAAAATATTTTTTTTTTTTTCGTTCTATTTTATATTTGTTTATTTTGAATTATCTACTTCTGGCTTCTACCGTTGCTCTCGTAGTATAAGGTTACATTCGAGTTTCTGATTTTACCCCCTGCCTTTCTCTTCCCCCATTGTCTGTTTTCTCATCGTCATGCATCTAATTGATTGCATTCTTATCTGTATTATGAATAACTGATATTAGTCGGGTACAGAATATAGTTGTTCCAATTTTTATTTGAAAAATCATCAGAAAAATTTCAGCCGACTCACGGGTTCGAACCGCCGAACCTTTCGCGAACAGAGTCCAGTCTCTGGCACTTAGAGCACTCGGCCACCGTATGCGTATGAGAGTCGAAAGTTATTTTCGTACTTAAATGGATGACGGTAGCGCATGAAATTTTACTGCATCGAACAATAAAATTTGCTGAAGCTGATACATACTTTGTACAAATTGATGAAGTATAATAGACAGTTTCACATAGTCAATCTTCATTGATTTTAGTGGAAACATTTATTATTTAATAATAAATATTCGTGAAAATTTATTTATTCTCGTTTATATCATTAAATTTGACTGTTGACTAATATTAAAATTTAAAAACAATTCCTGGTAAAGTTTCTTATTTAAAGGACTTCTTAAAAAAGACTGAATCGAATATTTCCGAAATTCAATCAGCTCTAGAACACAATTAAATGTGCCGATTGCCACATCGAACATCGAAATTGGATCATTATAATTCAAAAGATATCTATGACGGAAAGTTTGAAAAATAACATTTAATGTCATTTTTACTGAATAAATCATCATATAATGTACTAAAATGTATATTTAAAATCATACCAGATCTTCTTTTTCATGGTCTCTCTCGATCACCACATAACATAATGTAATTCGTTTTTTAGTTTAAATAATAATGTTATCAACAAAAAATTAGAAAAATACCGTTTTATCATTTTTCACGGATATTTTATATATTACAGCTCTGATCCGAGTCAAAACTCATTTAAATCCTCATTTGCATCACTTGCATTGATTTATGCTTAAATACATTTATTTTATTGAACATAATTGTGAATAAAAATTTAAAAAACGCTTATTCATTAATTACTTTCGATTTTCAAATTTTCAAACTTCAACATAAAACTATCTTGTTTGAGGTGAAAAGCTCACAAAAAAACAATTCCATTCAATAGTATTTTCGAGCTCAAAAATGTATTCACTCTTTTTTTCGAGCTCCTGAAGCTCGAAGACAGCAAGAAGTTTTGAGGCAGAGCCAAGCTTTGCCCCAAATTTTATATATGTTCTCATATATAATATTCACACTCATATATAATTACATAAAATTTTTTTTTTATCGGGAAAGGAATATCAAAGAGAATTTTTCTCTTGTTTCTCTTTTGATCTTCTTTAAATATAAAATGAGTGAAATCTACAGTGACAAAACCCAAAAGAGAATCAAGGCTTGAAAAATAGAGTTGAATGGTGACGTGGTTAGTTATGATTTCTTTTAGTTCTCTTAAGTAGTGGAAAACAGGGAAGAATCAAGAAGGATTTACAAAGAATTCATTCTTTGATTCAGGGCGCTTACTTTTAACAAAACTTATCTGATATGGATGCTCATCGCAGCCCGTGAATGTGGGATATATCTTTTTCAGAAAAATAATACTGTAAGAAGTTCAGTTTATATTAGCTGCTTGGACTTTACTAAACTAGCACTGTTTTATTTGATGAAAAGTTTCCTTTTATATTTATTTATAATGAAATAATTTTGCATTAAAATTTAATAGTCAAATCTTAATTATTTTGGGAACATGACATGGAAACAAAGTATATAAATCATGCAGCAGTTATGTAGATTTAGATTCATATCGTAAATAAAGAGGGAGAACTCTGGGCGTGGCCACAAAAGGTAACATCAAATCTCTTTTCGGAGGTGAGATACACACGGCTTATGCGCAACTGGTGAAAACCAACAAATTTAAAACGCAGGCGCAGCATTCCAAAGTAGTTTCAGAAAGTAAATTATCTCTTACTCGCTGACGAATTCGTTCAAAAACATTTTATTTTTTTTTTTTTTTGTTCGCGATACTATACTTTACACTTTATCCCATTTCTATTTAAAAATATAATCGATATTATCTCAAATTGCTGAGCTGAGTTTTATAGTGATCCTATTCATTGCTTCAGAACTCGAAAAGACCTTCACATAAGTAATCGGAGAGGTATAGGATTTTTTACCCTCGAAATTCTTTTCTATTGTCTCTTTCATTATTTCTTTTTTTACTTTTTTCTATTGTTATTGCTGTGGTACTATTTGAAGTCGAACATTGTTAATTTACGAAATAAAGTATTAACTTAATTACTTTAGAATAATGGATATTAATAAATAATAAAATGCAAACTATTCTTTTTAACTAGCATAACTCGAAATCTATATGACAAATTATATCCCTTTAGATACGAATATTCTATTAGTTAATGCATAAACTTGAGCAATCGATTGCCCCCCTATGAACAAACAATATATGGTTGAAACATATAAAATCATATATTTAAAATCGATCAGAAGACTATTTTTTTTAAGAGCTTGACATTAAAATAAAAATAACTAGAAAACAATGTGGAATTCGAAAAAACTTTACTGGAATAACTTCTAGGGAATAAAATTGTCTACAAAAAAGGTCCCATGTTATTTTGTAATAGGTCTGATAGTTTCGCCGGAAAAGTATAAAGATCTCAAAATTTAAGACGAATTCGACTTCAACCTCAAATAACTTTTAAACAAATAAAAATCAAAATACGCAAAAAAAAATTTTTTCCATGTTATTCTTATGGAAAATAAAAAAGTGCAATGCGGAACCTCTTAATGTTAATGTTAAGAGCTCTAATTTTCACAGGCGTCTTTTTTTATCTAAATAAAACTTTTGAACCTGTGCGAGAAAAAAAAAGAAATTTATTATTTTTTGAATCACCCTAATGTATATCTATATATATATTCGCATCGAATTAACAGATTTTAAAAATTGTAACTGCGATTTGACACGTATATCAAAATTTAGATCAAATTCGATTGGAGTTGGTGATACGGATAAAAAATTTTTTTTACCATATACAATATAAATATATATTTATGTATATAATAAAAATCTTTTTTTTGTATATGATAGAAATACACATTTTATATATGCTAAACATGTACGGACCTGTGTATGATAAACATTATATTTTTTAATATAAAAAAAAAAAAAAATATATCCGACAATGTAGTTAAATTGGCCACATATATTTACTGATATTAATTATATATTCTTACATATATTTTGACCATATATATTATTTTCATACGGGCTCGAACGATTGAAAAAAAATAGTCTCCGGATATCACCTTTTCTATTTTCGATGTTTTGAGCGATTTCAATTTTAAAAACCAAAATTATGTCTATAAAATTTTTGCAGATTGAGTTTTCTGGTTACAAATTTTTTTAATTTTAAAAATCGATTCGGTAAGAAAACATGGGATAATTTCCGAGTAATATAAAATTATTCAAGTATAATCTTTTCTCAAATTAGATAGTTAGAAACGAATTCTCGCAAATTTTGCGTTTAAATAATTTTTCTTTTATGTCATTTCTTAAAAAAGTTATGGTTATGCACTAGGATTCCGTCACATAGTGTAACGTCTGATTAACTTATTTTTACTTAATTGATTTGTAATTGATGAAATTTCTCAAATTAATTTTCGGAAGACAGTGGAACTTAAAATAGAATCAAAAAACATAGTTATAAGTTATAAGAACTACAAATCTTGAAGAGAGACGTTAGGGCATCTAATAGAAAACTAAAAAAGCAAAAGGAACGTAGAGAGAATGTAGGAGAATCAAAATCGCCTTTTGAATGTCTTGAAAGGGCTCAAAAGAAAGCCAATACTTGGACTCAGGGTATTACCATAATTATAATTGGCACTAACTATAGTTTTCCTCGATTGATAATTTTGTTCAAAACAAATATATTTCCCATAAAATCTCTTTTCGGAGGTGAGATTACACGCGGCTTATGCGCAACTGGTGAAAACCAACAAATATTAAATAAACAAATATATTTCCCATAAAATAATTATTAATGAATAAATAATAATTAATCTTAGATAAAAAATGAAGTAACCAAAAATTTCTAGAACTTTTTTAAGAACTGTAAACTGGAATTACTGATTGAACTAGTTGAAAAGAAACGATTTCAATTGAACCAGACGTAATCAAATGTAGAAATCATGTCTTAAAAAATGATTTCTTAACTATTAAGAAACCATTTTTTAAATAGTAAGAAATATTTGTTCAATACAAAGAAACGATGTTTAAGATATGATTTCTTAAATACTAAGAAATCTTTTTAAAAGCTAAAAAATCCTTCTATCAGTGCATATTTTATACACGGAGAAAAATATCAAGTGAATATGCCTATGCAGCACATTAATATTTACATTACTCTACAGTTTGTGTCCTGCCGCTCTTATATACGAACTATAGAGTAATGTAAATATTACTGTGCTGCATAGGCATATTCACTTAACATTTCTCTCCGTGTACACTTTTAACATACAAAAACATCATTCAAATCCAACGCTTCGATTAGTAGATGGGTCTGCGCTTGGTGTTAAAATTTCAAAAACAGACAATTTGAAACAGAACATTTCTGAATTTTTAGATTCAATACACCACTAGCAATCGGCTGAACTAGGATTTTTAATACACATGCAAAAATTAAGCACTTTGTTTTTCTTTTTTTTTGCCGCCATTTCATTATCTTTGCATGTATATTAAAATTCTTAGTAGTAATGTATTGAATCTAAAAATTCCAAAATTATCTGTTTCAGATTGGCTGTTTTTGGAATTCTAACACCAAGCGCAGACCCATTCCGAGTCGAAAAATAATTCCAGATTTTGGCCTCAACAGTCGATTTTGAACTAATTTAGGTCTCATTCTGCGGTTTTTGCCGTATGAGTCTCAATTAAGCCTGAACAGCTTAACTAATTAGTTAAGTCTCATTTTGCCCTCATTGTAAATATCATTATATGAGGACAAAATCCACTCAAAATTGGTACTTAGAAATAATTTTAGCTTTATTTATTATTGAAGGGAAAATGATTGTAAACTGGGAGTTAGAAAAAATTATGTTTAATTTTTAGATGAGAATAAACTGTTAAAATTTGTTCACCTTAGTAAACTTTTGCTTTTCTCCGAAAAAGTTGGCCACATGTGCAGGAACATGATACTTATACTTTTTTTTAATAGAGTTTTAGACATGAAACTATTAAACCTTAAAGAAAATTTTGGAAGTAAATTCCTTGGTATAAATATAAAAGAAAATCAGTCGTCTCTAAACTTTTAGGACGTTCACATCGTATATTTCTATGTCTATACATTAAAGAACTGGAATAAATAATTTAATTATTGTTATTATGAATTTTCAATTTAAAAATTTCCAAAAAATATGCTGTAGTTTTTGGACTTGAAACAAAGCAGTTACAAATAATATCAATAGTTCAAATCTCAAGACGTTCTCGTTTTCATCATGTAACAGTGAAACTGAAATGGCAAGATCCAAAAATTAATCAAAATTAATACTCGGATACTTAAATTGTTAAAATGAACGCTAAATACATCTGTTATTTATTTATGTATATTTTTCATTTTTTCTAGTTAGAAATGTTAATTATTTGAGAGAAATGCTTCAATTATTTATTAACATTGTTATTTTTCTTTATTTTAATGAATAACCTGAGTTTGAATTTACTTTACAGTAGAATCCAAGCAGAACCAGCAACAATAAGGCCAGCATCGAAAACAATTTGAACAACAAAATTAAAGATATTGAAAAGCTTGGTTTACTATTTCTGATAGAGCCAACACTTACTTTTTTCGACGCAGAATAAATAGCTATTGTATTATAGAAAAGTATGTTTTTTAACAAATATAATAATAATTGAAGGTTAAGATATATCTCAAAACGTTTACAATGAATAGGTACTTCAGTTCAAATAAATGGCTAGTAATTTAAAAATAAATTAATTTATTCAAATTTTAAGAAAAAAATATACTTAAGACGAACCTCATTTTGGTCTCAACCTTAAAGTATCGAGTAGTGAGGTTAGTCTCATTTCGGTCTCACCCCTATAAGAAATATATACGTGAGGTTAGCTTTATTTATGCCTAAAAGGCAAAAGTTGCACAAAATGAGATTTGTCCAAACTCTTATTTATATGAATTTCAAATGGTGAGTACGAATTGAGGTAAACCTTAAAATCTTGTATTTGAGGTCTAAAACCGGAATTATTTCTCGACAAACCTATTCATCGAGGCTTTGTATTTGAATGATGTTTTTGTATGTTAAAAGTGTATAAAATATATGGTAAAATTTTTCTAAATGTATTTATTTAGCCAAACAAACCCTACATGTATATTTTTATTCATATCTTATTGAAAATTCATAAAAAATAGTCTCTTTTTTTCAATCTCTCAAAGGAGAATACTGCATTATTGTGAGATTGAATTCTTTGTAAAAATCAATAATTTTTTCTCAGAAAAATACTTAGACACGAATAGATGAAAATTAAAAATACCAATAATCACGAAAGTATTATGATGATGACGTCTTTTGATGAAATATTGTTTGACTTTTAACCGTGTTTCAAATAAATTGGTTTGAATGTGGCTTTCTGGTTCCGACATCCAAGAGTATATCTGTCGCAGAACAACTGTCGATTCGACCTATAGTGCTTGGAAAAAATATATGAACGCATTGAGCGTAAAATATATAGTGAACTATCGTACCTATACGTATGGAAAACCATTGATTGTATGCTCTTTTTTTCACTCTACGTATTCATTTTCACGTCCGCTGATGCGGCACATTGTAAAAACAACGAACGATGCTTCCCACTCTAGTTAACTGGTAAAGCTGGTTGTAGAGAAATGGACTGGTCAGCTAAATTGCAGACACCGGAGTAATAAAAATAATGTGCTAACTCATTTTTTAACTTTCTCTCTTCATCGCACTTTTTTCATGAAAAACTCTCACTGCTTGAACCAACTAAAGCCATAAAAAGTGATGGATATATATATATATATATTTATATAAATTTTAGCCTGTTCAATGTAGGAAAACGTAAAAAAACTAAAAAATATAAGAGAGATAGATTTGGAATGAAACGGTCAAAGCTAATAGCTTGGACCCAGTCTCTTTTCGTTTTGTCTCTTTTGGCAATATATTATCTTCAACCCTTCAAACACACACTTGAAAAATCTATATCTCTTTACCCTATTTAATCTTGTGAATGTAATATATTATATAAATAAGTCTTCTAAATATTTTTCGCTTATATCTACGTTTGTGTTATATTCATACTTACGTTGTCAAAATTTTATCTTAAATTAAATCAATACAAGTGATTGATTATACATTAGATATTTACAACATGTCAAAAAAATTTGAAATGATTTTCAGAAATAAATATATTTGAATTAAAGTTTGGAAATTGGAATTAAATGATGACGAAAAATAAGATTCCGATGTAGTTTCACGTTAAAAGCTTAATGAATTGAAACTTAAAGTTAATAGATTCTTATCAGTTATGTAAATATAGTTTTCTCGAGATATCTTAAGACTTTCCACTTATTTTAACGATATCTACTTATCAAATTAGAAAAAATGTATTATAATTTACAACTAAGTATTTGTCTGTCGTGAATTTATTTATTGCAGTTCACTTGAGACCACCCTTACTTTGTTATTTGGTGTTTGACAGTAGTTCTGATTCAATCTTTTGTGTGTATATTATTGTAATCTACTTGATCATATGATGTTATCTTTTTCCACAGAATTGTGTATTCAATATACCTGTTAGCAAATATCGTAATTCGAGATACCTCGATGAGGATAATATACGACTAATGCTTTTTTGTCAATTGTAGAGTATAACTTATCTCGCTCGATATAATACGGTCTTTTATCCTTTAGAAATATGGATATGTATGGACATGAACTATAAAAAAAAAACAAAGTGAGAATATGGAATCGGAATAGACTTGAAATAAGTAAAATCATCAGAATTATATCTACACTGAGAGAAACATTTATTAATATTTAATAAATTGATTTATTAATATTTGATAAATGATATATATTAAATATTTTACTACATTTATTAAATATTAACATAATTTAATACACACAAAAAAAGGAGATCTTAAACCAAGAAATGAAACGTCTTCGAAATTTTTTTTTTTTTAACTATGAAAAATCTCTTACTTAATTGAAGTAAAAAATGATTTGGGTCGAGAAAATATTTACTTCGTGGATGACATTATTTTCTTAGTCTAAAACAGTAATTCTTTAAACCAAAAAAAACTTTATTGGGCCTAGAAATTTTTTTTTCGAATTGAAAACATTTTTCCCTCAACTCAACAAAATTTCTTTCTTAGCTGAAGATTGTTATGTTATTAAGTCAAGAAAAAATGTCTTGAGATAAAACAAAAAAGTTTTTGTTCTAAGAAAAATAATTTTTTAAATCAAGAAAAAACTTTCTTACGTCAAGTATTTTTTTGTTTGTTGCAAACAAAACAGAACTTTTAGCCAAGAAATAAATTTCTTAGTTGAGCAAATAAATTTATTAAGGTAAAAAGATTTATTTTTTAATTTTTTTATCGAAACAATTACACAGGCCTACAAAATAAAGAAAGTACCCTGTACTTTTGACGAGACAAACTTTTTTTTAAAGTATTTTTCGACGCTGAATCCAAATTTACAATAAAATAAAAAGGCTGTTCAGCAGCCGAAATGGGAGGTATATTTTCAATTAATCTATATAAAAAGTTTCATACATACATATCTTGTGATACGATAACAAGATCAGTTACAATTATAGGATGTACAGGTACATTTGAAATATCATAAGTAATAAAAGAAATACTTTCAAAATATAAAATAGCTGTGAAATTTACAGGTTATTTGATCACAATAAAATACAACGGACGAAATTGGATTATAATAGAAAATACATAAGTTATATGGAATAAAAACCATTTTTTCTAAATTTTTTGATTCCATCTAAACATTCAAGACTATCAAATTATTGGGAGAAATAGTCAAAACATAAAGTTTAAGGTCGAAAATGAAAGCTTATTAAACAAGCTTTAGGATACTTTTTACAAAAATTGTCTATCAGCTTTAGTTTTAAATTTATATGAAGTTTAAGAGTGAATAAAAATTGAGCTTTCCGAAAAATCGTAAAAATTTCAAACAGCCATAACTTTAAAACTAATCGACCGATTTAGCCCATTTTCAAACTTAACCGCGATAATCGTCTATAACATAATTGTAAAAAATTTCGTTAGGATCAAATGAAAATTGTAGGCGTAATCATGATGACAAAATTGGTTATATATACATACATATATACATTTTTTAATGAGTGGTATTTTTGAACCCTACTCAACCAATTAAGATAGGTTATGACAAAATTCCTTGAAAAATCGATCATGAGGCCAAATACAATAGTTAGATTTTCGAAAAATGTACCTAAAAATGTGAGCGTTTACAAATCATTATTTGTATTTAGTAGTGATTCTAAAATTGGGAAATATATAAAACGATTTTAATATTGCTAAAATAAGATAAAGGAAAATATGTTAATTATGTTTTAAAAGGGATGTGAGTGTAAAAAGTGTAACTATGGAATTTGGTGATAATCATATCTAAGGTTTTAATCATGTAGAGGGTTAAAGTAACCGCGTGAAATAGTTGTTTTAGTCACGTAGAGGGTCCAGTGGACCACTTCGAAAGAAAAATCGCGTGTAAGTGAAATTAAGTCTAGAGGACTCAAGTAATGTGTGTGTGTGTGTGTGTGTGTGTGTGTGTGTGTGTGTGTGTGTGTGTGTGTGTGTGTGTGTGTGTGTGTGATATAGTCAAAGGTAGTTAACTCGAATAGTTTTATACGGTATTGTTATAAGGTAAATGTTACAGCTTTAAGGCTGCGTTTTGATAAATCAATAAATATCCTCCTTTTCTCAGGTTTTAATACTTTTTGTTTAGATTCGTCGATAAGTTCCTTCACATTCATAAAATAAACTAAATTTGAATCTTCCGCGAAATATTTACGAAAGTTTTTTTCCTGGTTACGATACACACTTACTTTAGTAGCTTTCGTTAACATATTTCTTTTCTTGAGTTCTGAAGTCATCGAATTTAATTGTTCTTTTGACAGACCAATTTTTTTAACATCATTAAGATCTTTTTGATCGAATTTTTTAGTAGTCCGCCTTTGTCTAAGAGGAACATATTTTTCATCATTGCTCAAAAAAATTTTTTTTCACTCTCATTAGATTCAGTTGAATCTTTTTCATTTGATGTGCTTTCGCTCAATATACGTCCATAAGTGCAATAGATAGTATTGAAGACTTTGAAGCGGAAGAATGCAAGTTCGAGCCCAGCAGTCGCTGGGATTTTTTCATCAATCAAAGTCATGTATACTTCCTCTAAGTACTGCTCCCAATCCCTTAGATCACATTTCGGATCAAATTAAAATTTTCTTATTTTTTTAACTTCCCGCTAAGAAAATCGATGATTTTAAAAAATTTCGGGGTTATTGTTTACACCCCGATTTTCGAAAATCGAGTTTTCATCCGATGTTGACGTTTTGAGGTCCTAGGAAGCTATTTTGACTAGTTTGAGAACTGTGTCCAAGTGTCTGTGTGTGTGTGTGTGTGTGTGTGTATGTTTGTGACCGGTCTATAACTTTTCAACTAATGAACCGATTTAAATGGTTCTTGCGGCAATCGAAAGAGCTTGTTCAAAAATATTTGCGAATTACCAAAAAAAAAATTTTTTTTTTTAGTTTTTTATTGATTTCTCAGAAACGAGTCGAACGATCGACTTCAAAATCTAATTATCTCTAGAACTGTATAAAACGCATCGATTGCCGCCTTAGCTATCTCAATCGGTTAATTTGTTCGAGAGATATCACGGAAGAAATAAATGGTAAAAAATGGTTTTTTCGATTATCTTTGAAGTGACTCATCTGATTAATTCCAAAATCTAATCAACTCTAGAACAATAAAACGCGTCGATTGCTGCTTTAACCATCAAAATCGATTCATTCATTTGTGAGATATCGTTGGAGGAAGAAATGCTAAAAACGATTTTTTTCGAAAACAATGAAATACAAAATTTTTTTTTGGAGCTCGAAGAGCTTCGATATATGGATGATTTTGCCGCGTACTTACATGAGAAACCAATCTTTACTGTCGTCGATTCTACCAAAGCTTTCATCCAACTTCGAGTTGCTCCAGAAGATGTCGAGAAAACGGCTATTATTACTCCGTTTGGCTTATTTGAGTTTTCATACATGACTTTTGGACTTAAAAATGCAGCACAAACGTTCCAGAGTTTCATCGACGAAATCACCCGTGATCTGGATTTCATATTTCCACGTATTGACGATATACTAGTCGCATCCAAAGACGAAGAGGAGCATTTAAATCACTTCAAGATATTATTTCAACATTTTCGTGATTACGGACTAGTAATAAACGTTCCGAAGTGCTAGTTAGGCAAAATTAATTAATTAATGTAACGGGACCTAAGTCCACCTCCGCCGACCGGAGGCCGTTTCCTCGCCCTTTTGGGGCGAGAGGTCCCTATCCTCTACCATAATATTTTAAAAGCGAAATGTGAGCATGAGCTCACATTAGCTTACCCATTAGGCATGCAGTGTATGTGGGTGCCTTACCAACAACCACCACGAGTCCAACCTCTTCTTGGGCCAAACACTGCTTCCATCTCAGGAAATAGAGAGACTCTGGTCACAGAGGGCTTAGAAAGTGGCCCCCCGTGGCACCAGACTTCAGCTCTGGTCAACCGGTTGCGTAGGATTAGTGGTGGGACGCAACTTCTTCCCATACCCATACGGGCTTCCTCCACTTATACTCACTCGGATGTAAGACAGCAGTTATAAGAGATTTCCCTCTGTTGTCCCCAAGTGATTATCACTGTGTGCTAGTGATAAGTATTGTTTACGGGCTAGTATCTCTTAGGCTTTCAGGCAGCCTGAAGAGTGGATCACGCCCGCGCAGTGGTACCTATTGGCTTCCTGCAACCACGGAGTTGCCACATGTTACAAAGTGCAAAACATGCGGGCACCGCTAACGGTTGGAGTACTGGTCCCAGAACCCACGTAGAGGATGGTACGTACTTGGTCTGGCGCCCCCTAGAGGGCGCCAAAACCCCTCTGGGTCTAGCCAGGCAAAACCAAAGTTAAATTTGTAACGGTGTAAATTGAGTTTTATTATCAACCAAAATCGTGATTTTTCACGGTTGGTCATTTACCCTACCTGCAACCCCAAACGAGCATTCAATTAAGTTTTTCGACTTGTCGCCGGGCGCGCTAATTGAAAATGCTAATACGCGAGGCCCAATCATAATTAGGTAGAGAAGGAGTTTTCCGATCATTGCCGAAAATAATCGAGTGAAATTAATAAAACTGCAAGACTGCAGTGAAAAACAACATTGGTGACCGGAACGACCGAACTGAACAGACGTTCAACGGAGAGTCAATGGAACAGGGCGGCCATCGAGACAAGACTTGTGACCGGAACGACCGAACCAGACGGACCTAAAGTGAGAAGCCAACAACATAGACGCCATTATCAGACGCTGTTAATTATATCAGGTAAGTTTATTTAATTGTGACTTGGTGAATTATTGTGGAACCAAGCGATAAAAGAAAATCCAAATTGTTACAAGATACCAGGCAGGTAGCCGATACCTTTTATTATCAAGAACTGATTGCGTCTGAATAGCAGGTTGAACGAGAGTATTTTGGCGAAGACGAGAATTTGATCGGAGAGAGTCCACACGATAAGGAAAATTCGAGACGACCCGGTTACCCAGACACACGGTCCATAATAACTACACGAACAAGAGAGAACCTAATACACGGACTAGAGAGAACAAGACACGGATAAGGACAACTAATACAAAACGAGCGACGCAAAAGAATCAACGTAAATCGTAATAGGTATTCTGTAGAGTATTCCAGGCGGGGAGCCAGAATATTTGTTAAGTAAAATACATAATTTAACGTCGTGTCCGCGAAGTATTGTCGTGTCTATTAACATGTAATAAAATAATCGAAAGCCGGACCCAACAAGTATTAGCTTTGATATTTCCAGGCAGGTTGTTTGTCACTCGCCGGAAAATTCTTCTGGAATCTTCCAGGCAGGTCGTGTAAAGCATTGCCGGAAAATCAATTGCGTTCTAGTCAAATTATCTAGTCATTAATATTAAGATAAAATTAATTATAAGTAAATTACATTTATAAATCAAATAAAATCATTTAATAAAATTATAAACGTTAAAATTGTCGTGAAATGAAACGGGAAAATAAATGGTTGAGTTTTGAGTATTGTGATATCGAAGTCGTGATAAATTGTTAAGCGGTCATATAAAATAAATCCTAAAACCGGCTTAACAAAATTATTGATAAGAAAAGGATAACGTTTATAGGAAATTAGTTATTGGAAAATTTATTAGTGATTTTAAAATAGTAAATGATTAAGTGGAAATTAATTTTAAATACAGAAAATAGGTTAATGAAATTTTATATCGGTAAAAGTATGAGTCAGTGAAAATCGTAATTATGAAAATTGTGGATAATGAAATAAGTTGTAAATAATTGTCATAAATAAGTGTTAGTGTTAAAATCACGTAGAGGGTCAAGGTGACCGCGTGAATTAATTGTAAAGTCACGTAGAGGGTTCAGGGAACCGCGTGAATAAATTGGAAAGTCGCGTAGAGGGTCCAGGGGACCGCGCGAAAGTAAAATTAAGGTTTTAGCCACGTAGAGGGTCGCGTTGACCGCGTGGAGTTCAGGTTAAAATAAGTTTATGTGCAAAATAGTCCAGGGGACTCAGGGTGTGTGTGAGTGTGTGGAAAATGCCAAAGGTAGTTGACCTATTTTAATAAGGAAAATATTGCGGGTTAATAAATTATAAGTAATAAATAAGGTTTATAAAAGGTTATAAGGTTAAAAAGGTTTATAAAATAAAAGGTTAAAATTATTAATTAAAATCATTATAATTATTTACAAATTATCCTTCCTCATCCTTCTCTTACAATTAAACAAATTACACAGACCCTGATGATCTAAGATCCGGCTCTGGGAGGCCGTTATCACTTCCAGTGGCGCCCTTAAAAAGGTAATTTAAGGACGACTAGAGTAACAGCATAGCCCTGTTATAAATTCCTCAGTTATTTAATCAACGAACATGGCATTAAATCATTGCCGGAAAAAGTTGAGGCTATCGTCAATTTCCAGCCGCCTAAAACCGTTAAAGCACTTCGTGAATTCCTCGGCACAATCAATTTCTACAGAAATTTCATAAAGAACGCAACAGAAATTTAAGCGCTACTAAATGAAGTACTGGAAGGACGAAAAATCAAAGGATCGCATCTTGTCAACTGGACAGCTGATTAGCAAAACACCTTTGATGCCGCTAAACGATCTTTTGCTGATGCAACACTCCTCGTGCACCCAAGAACCGATGTGGATTGGGCAGTTTTTACCGATGCATCAGAAATCAGGATCGGTGCCGACCTCCAGCAACGCATAAGCAATGACTGGCAGCCGCTGGCTTTCTTTAGCCGGAAATTACAGCTGTCGATCCAAAAATTATCGATTATGATCGAGAACTACACGCGATCTACAAAGCCGTGAGACATTTCCGACATATTGTCGAAGGTCAACACGTTATGATCTACACAGATTACAAACCGCTTCAACACGAATTTAAACAGCGTACGGAGAGAGCTTCACCATGGCGATTCCATCGTCCGGATCTCATCAGGCAATTTACGACTGACATTAGACATGTGTCAGGCAACGACAATATTGTCGCTGACACATTGTCACGAGTCGAAGCAGTGTCTCCTGCTATTATATCAGAAGAACTTGCCGATGTACAGAAGCAAGATCTCGAGCTTCAACAACTGTTGCGACAGACAACCGCGTTGCAGCTTCAACAAATCAATTTTGACAACGGTTTAGCATTGTAATGTGACATTGCGTCAAGTACGATAGAACCATACGTTCCAGGACCGCTGAGGACCTGGAAAAAGTGACCGACTCGCTACATAGGCTCGCTCATCCTGAAATCAAAATATCACTGAAAACGGTCTCTAAAAGATACGCCTGGCCATCGATTAATAAAGATCGCCGTGAATGGGTGAAATCCTGCATCGATTGCCAGAAAAACAAGATCCAAAGACACGTATCATCGCCGATCGATAACTTCGAATTATCAACCGAGTGATTCGAGCACATACACATCGACTGAGTGTTTTCAAAAACGTCAAAAGGCTTCAATCAATGCTTGACGATCATTGACCGATTCACTAGATTTCCTGAGGCTGTCCCGTTATCCAATGGAACTGCAGAGACAATAGCACATGCACCATCGCTGCACTAGATTCCACGCCAGAGATTACCAAAATGTATAACTTCGGACCAAGGTCCGCAATTCGAATCGTCATTATTTCAGTCGTTATTAAAATTGTATGAAATAAAACACCTGCAAACCATGCCGTATCATCTGCAAGCCAACGGTCTCGTCGAACGTTTATGGTATGACGCATTACCAGCCGTTTTGCTCGGCTTACGTGCTGCTTGGAAAGACGACATCCAGACGATCCCGGCTGAACTAGTGTACGGTGAGCCGATTCGTTTGCCTGGTGAGTTACTCACTCCCAGTAACAAAACTACACCTCATGATATTGTCAATACCTTAAAATGTCATTTTAACTCATTGGCACCGGCCAAAATGTCGCGTCACGGCAAGCATACTGTTTTCTGTTTCAGGAACCTAAGTACTTGCAGTCACTTACTGGTACAGAATGACAAGGTTGAACCATCTTTCTCGCCACCGTACGAAGGTTTATATCGTCTAATAACTCGACACGATAAATACTTCATCGTTGGTTTTCGTGGACGACAAATCGCTATTTTAGTGGACAGATTGAAGCTGGTTTAATTAATTAATTAATGTAACGGAACCTAAGTCCACCTCCGCCGACCGGAAGCCGAGACCTCACCCTTTTGTGTATACACGCGCTGTGTAATCCTTTCTTTTCTAGCATAATATTATAAAGCGAAACATTGAGCAAGCTCAATATTGGCGGATATAACCCTTAGGATCAGAGATCCTTGGCGTGTGGGTGCCAAACCAATAGCCACTACGAGTCCATACCCAGAGTATCCTAGCATTCGGTTTCCGTCATGCCGGCTTGGAAGGATACACCCATAGCACCAATTTCATGTATTGGTCGACATACCACTTGGTCAAGAGGGGAAGTGGTTTCTTTCCCTGCCTTCCTGAGAATACACCCAGTTTTGTTCACATTATTTCGTCCATACTTTAACACATTCACACACACACCTAACTTCGGACTGACACCCGGGATGCACAGAGTCCTCACAAATCGTGAGTTCTGCACACCCATGCCCAGATTCTCCGACAACAACTGGGTGGATGCCAGTTGAACCGCGATCTAGTAATCTTTTCCTTCTTCCTCTCGGTGTTGGAACTGGGTGATGAGCTTGTGGTGGAGACAATCTTTGCTGAAACCATTAAAAATTTTAAAGGAGTTTGAGGATGAGGGAAGAACCCGACCGATTTGTGGCCACTCCGCGACCCACCCATCTATGCTCTGAACACTTCGTGCTGAGGCTCGAACTCGGAGCATTTTAGCAGTAAGTGCTGAACGGTGTCCCACCCTTTGTTGTATTGGGGGCATTTGCGATCTTTTGCGAGTCCATACTTGAAGAGTCTATCCTTAGAACAGCCGTGACCGATTAAAATCTGGGTAAGCCAGAAATTAGGGCTGATGTGTTTACTCGCTAGACGTTCAGTAACGACGGGAAAGAAGTTAAATGTCATTCGTCCTTTGTCCACTGTGGACCACTGTTCTTGCCATCTGCGAATGGTATCGTTTCTAAGGGAGACAAGGCCTTCTTCGTCATCTGGCTGCACGGTCATGGTTCCAAGGGTTGCCTGTTTGCCAGTGCGAAGATTGTAACGGGCGCAACGTTTGTCAATCACAAGCTGAATGAGCACTGCCCCCGCAACTACACAAAGTCCCTCATACGATGCCGTCTTTTATGAAAACGTCATCATAATCAGGGCTTGCCGTCGCAGGGCCCTAAGAGCCTCCGAATCCTCCACTTCACATAAGTCACTCCAACTCGCTGCTGCATAAGTGACAACAGGCAGAAAGTAGCCTCTGTAGATAGCTGGAAAGCGCAGTCCCCATTCAGTCCGTGCGAGAAGGCTTTGACGACCAAAAGTTTTATCTAATATCGTGCGCCTTGTCTTTATGTGTGTTGTTGGTTTGAAGTCCTGGCTGAAGTGTGCCCCTAGGTATTTAAGGCTCTTTTTGAATGCTATTTTTAAGTTACCTATAACGATTTTCGGTGGCGTTGAATCATACTTGGGCTTTTTCTGTCTCTTCGCTTCATAGGGGTATGGACCTTTGTCCTTGCGTGGACCGCGTTGGGTGAACTCTCTCTTGAGGAATATTGCCTCGGTCTTGGACTCCGACAATGTAAGTTTCGCCGAACGACACCATTCCAGTATCAAGTCTACCGTCCCTTGCCCTTTCCTTTCAATGTCGGCACGTGAAGTGCCTGCTATGATGACGAGGAGGTCGTCAGCATAGGCTACAAATTTACTCCCGTGTTCTGTTGACTCTAATTCTTTAAGTAAATCCTCGAACATAATGTTCCAAAATAAAGGTCATAAAACTGATCCCTGTGGACAACCCCTTAGTGGCTTTTTATTTTCTTTTCCGAATCCCCATGACAGTGAGATTGTCCTATCCTCAAAGTAACTTTGAACCACCCTGTAAACGTTTTAGGGGTACTCCCGCTTCTTCAAACCCTCGAGTACTCGTGGTCACCACACATTGTCAAAGGCACCAGAAATATCGAAGAGAAGTCCGATTGCCAGATTCTCTGTTGTCGAGTCTAGCAATCGACGCATCTCAACCATTACATCTTCAGTTGACCTATTAGCCATGAAACCAAATTGTTGACTGGAAATCTTATCCCCAGATAAGACTGTGGTGGTGACTCTCGACTTAATTAATCTTTCAAATACCTTCCCGATTACCGATAGTAAGCATATTGGCCTATATGATTTAGGGTCACTCGCGTCTTTGTCACTACTCTTAAGGAGCATGATAATACCACCCTCTTTCCATGCGGTTGGGAAAACTCCAAACTCTAAGCATCTGTTATATAATTCTAAAAACTCCCTTGGCAAAATTGCTGCCGCCCTTTTTATTACTTCGTTCTCTACCAAGTCTGGTCCAGGTGCTTTTTTATTTGTTCTCGTGCCGACGATTAGCGGGGGTACCAAGGGGCGTAGCGATCAAATTAGTAGCAATGACCCGGCTTGCCACTCTGGCACTCCTTCGAACGAGCGTGGTGTTGGTCATCGTTGATGATGATGATGCTGTCGTGGTATCTTCAGGTATGTAATTGCCATAACCCTCCTCCCCCTTGAGGACCGATCCCGCACAATCCGAATGCCGGTCCATTGGTGCAGATACTTTTTCAGGAGAAAGAATCGCCATGTTTTATTTTGCTGTTTGAGTCACTAAATTCTTTGTTGTACCCGTAGGGAAGAAAGTTTAGATTAGTGTTGCTGCCGCCCGTGGAAGAGAAAAAGCGTAATTAGTGTTTTGGAGGGGTAAGGATAGGGGGTTAGGTTTGTCTGGGAGCTGAAACTTGTCCGCTTTTTGCATGAAAACTTTTAACGTATAGCTTGCAATTTTATGATAATCAAAAATTTTTACAGGGCCTGGGCCTATTTGCGGTGCTCTCAGTCCACTGTCGACATATAATAGCTTTTGACTATCATTGCATTCAAAAAAATCGATTAAAGTGAAAAAAAATTGCCTTAGGTCCAGGGACCATAAGACAATTTAATCACATTTATTCAAAATCGATTAAAATGAAAAGCCCGCTTCCCCGAAGGGAGCAGGCCTTATCACTTTTATATATATTCAACAAATCATTCAAGTTTTTCCATTGATTTTTGAGTGATTGGCATCACTTTTTGGGTTGGCAGCGTTGGGCTACGTCCCCAAGCCGGTGTGCGTTCTGCCTTGCTCCGAAAAGAACATACTAGCACACAAGCTGTAACACTCTACAACATTACTTCCTGCTCATAGTTTCCGTAACGAAGGTCCACAGCGTAGTGCAAGTACAAATTATTACACGTCCACTTCGGATCGGAGCGGCCTTTCAGCCTACGAAGCGAACGTGCGCCGTTTCTCCTAAGTCACTTCCACCAGAATTATTCGCGTGGGAGTAATGACGTAGAATGCCTTACCTGACCCTCGTTCCTCCCTTCGACTCAAAGGTTGTTCTTTCTAAGGAAGAGGCTTGGGACGGCTGAGAAGTACCCGCTTAGGCTTGTGTAACCCTGGTGGGTCCACAAGATTGTGATACTATACGAGGTTTTTAGGCCTCTTTAGATTCGATCGAATACGAACTCAGGTCTGTGTAACTTCTCAAGTCCACAGAATTGAAGTATTCTTTTGGAGTCTTATGCTCCGCTATCGCAAGTGTAGTCACTCAGGATTGTGTAACTCTTTGGTCTACAAGATCGGACTACACTTTTAAATTTGATAACCAATCAAAGTTTTCTTTTTGAGGAACATTTAAAGCCTGAAATCGCCAATTTTGAATGAGCAAAGTTCATTTATTAGTTTATTATTATTTACATGCGCGTACGCACCCGCACACACATACCTCAGTGTATTACTTCTTCAACCCCGTGGTCTTATTGGGTAGAGTTATTTGGTCTTTCTTTAAGGGTTTTAAACCCTTATTTTGTTTCAAGATTTAGCATGAACTTACAATCTTAAGAACCCCGGCTTGTACTCAGCCTTTGAAACCTATATCAGCAAGTTTGCTGTCCGGCGTTCATCCCTTGCGATTATTACTAGCGTGACGATTGAGTCATCGCCTCCTAAGTAGTGAGAACCAAAACCTTGCCTCAACGTTAACACCTTCAACTAGGATTTGATGTCTGAGTTTCTTAAACTTTTCCATGCGAGCACAGTTCTCAGCCCGTTTGGCCCTACGGTCCACAGGCTTTCAAAGTACTCTAGGGTATGAAATTATTTGTTCAGCATTTTGTCTTTCCTTGACGGATCTCAGTCGTCTATTCAAGAAATATTAATCGATGGCCATAGGCCGTTTACTCAGGTTAAACGTCTTGACGTCTTTGTTTATTTGTTCCTTTCTTAGTTAAATTTTATTTAACACCGAAATGTGCGCATCCGTGCACGCACACACACACACATATGTATTTGTTAGGTATTTTATACCTTTGTATCATGAACCCTTTTTGATACTTAAGTGAGCTCTGAGAGACTACCGCTCTTTGCCTTCTTTTTCAAACAATAAATTCCCTCAGGGACGGCAGTAACATCGTTAGTTTCCCTTGCGGTACTTATGGTGGCACCGCGAAAAGGTCGATGTTTGCTTGCCCGGCCCATTTTAGGGCACTTTCGGGCGTTACCACCATTGAAGCCGGTTTACGAGGCAAATTCAGTCGACATGACGACGATAATGATAACAAACTCCCAACCGAACAACAAGACAGCAACCAAGACCCAAAAACGCCGAGTCCGGTTTAATATTTAAAAATATACGCGACTTAATTTTTTTTTTTTTTTTTTATTATATAAAAGTTTTTTTTTTACAAAGTAACAACTCACTATTTTATTATATTCATTGATTTACTTACCCTGATAGCCATACATTACTCAGTAAGGTCTGCAGAGCAATACTTTCGGCTAACTTAACGAGAGAGTATCTGGCAAACCTTGGCTGGATAATACTTTCCTTTAAGTTGGCTTCAGAATACGGCAGTAGCTTGAATGTAACTTGACAGAAAAACTTGCCGTCAATTTGAAGTGAAACTTTCAATCAACTTAACGTCATTGTCTGACAGTAATACTTGTACATATGCAGTGATAGCCGTGCAGCTCTCAAGTCACACATCTGTCGGGGTGACTTCAAAGCTTGTACGGGACTGTATTACACTCATTAGCAAACTAGTGAGTGCTAACTATGTCAATCTCATTTGGGTACCGGGTCATAGTAGTATTAAAGGGAATGACATTGCAAATGAATAAGAAAGAGCAGGGGCTTGTTAAACGGGTCCTAAGCCAGCCTGTTCAATCCCGGTGCCTTTGTGCTTCATCAGAAATCACTTGGCTCAATGGACCCGTGACAGGTTCTTTGACCTGTGGCTTGAGGATGAAGACATGCGACATATGAGGGCATTCTTTCATGGGCCCTCTAAGACATAAGGAACCAGTCTAGTAGGGCTCGACAGATCCAAACTGAGGATTATTGTCGGGCTCGTTCCAGGGCACTGATTTACCGGGAGGCATCTGAAACTTATGGGCATCACTGATGATGCGGTGTGCCCTAGATGCAATTCAGAGGTCGAAACTCCTCTTCACCTGCTGAGCCAGTGCAGAGCCTTAACAAATGTAAGGAAAGACATCTTAAGGATCTGTGATGGCACTCGGCCTATTCTATTGGAGGTTGGTATGGGCGGATTTCTACGATTCTCGAAATCTATAAATCTGCCCATCCAACCTTTAATCTAACGAGATTGACCTAGTAGGGCCAAGCAAAATGGTTCAAAGGAGCTGAGTGCTTGGCTCTATGTCAAAAAGGTGTCAATTCTCACTTCAATTCAATTCAATGTAGAATAGCAAAAAAAGAATACAAATAGAACTACTGCTGAACCGTTTATTTAAGTAACTAATATTCAAGGATTAATATATCATAAAAACGAAATAGAAATAACTATTGTGGATTTGAAACCGGATATAATTTGTCTTACTGAAACATATGTAACGGATAATATAGACCATGAATTAAGTATAGAAAACTATAATAACTTGGTGGTGTACAGGCAACGGAAGAATTGGAGGTGTATCTTATAGATACATACTTAAGAAAGGAAATCAAATTTGACATAGTTGAGAACATAACAAACTCGAGAGAAAGGGAAAAAAATATGTGGATATATAGTGTTAAACTTAACGGATAGCACGAGGGGATAATTATTAGCAATATCTATCACTCATCAAACCAAAGTCATAGTTAATTTATAAATAAGTTAGATGTTGTATGTGAAAATCTTATAGAAAAAAGTAAACTAAATATAGTCGGGGATTTCAACATAGATGTAAGTAAGGAAACGCAGTATTCGAAAAAATTGTTAAACGAAATGAAAAAGTATGCCCTGAAGCAATATGGAAAGCAAATACAAGATGTTCAATCAATTCAAATACAACAATAGACTTAGTCTTCGCAAAAGAACATATAGAAACGGAAGTGATATTAAAGCTTAGGATTACTGATTATTACATGGTTAAAGTCAAATTACCCAGGAAAATCGGAATAGATACTTGTAAAAAAGAATGTAATATAATAGAAAAAAGGAATTACAGTAATTATGATGAAGCAATATTTCGAAATTTATTAGAAGATAAATATAATAGACTAATAAAAGAATATAACGACGCTAATGAAGTTGATGTAAACCTACAATTAGAAAATGTGAATAATATCATTATTGAAAGTATTAATGAAGTAGCACCAATACGTAAAATAAATGTACCTACGAGATAGAAATATAAACCTCGGTTCAATAGAGAACTTGAAGAAATGATCAACCAACGAGATCATTTGTATAAAGAAGCGAATATATCTAGTTGTTTAGCACGATGGGATCAATATAGAAGTATGCGTAACCAAGTTATATTAGTGGTAAGAAATGCAAAAATAAATTTTTATGAACAGCAATATGATCAGCGAAAGAAAGATTCAAAAAAAATGTGAATAAATTTAAAAGTTATACTTGGGGATAAAAAGAAAGGAGTCTTTCGAAATGATATTGTTCTTGATAAAAAACAAGTTATGATGATGAGAGTATAATGGCTGAGAAATTAAAAAATTATTATGTTGAAAGTATAGAGAAAATAATCGAAGAAATTGATGTAGAAATGAACAATGACTTAGAATCTGGAGTGAAAAGATGTAAATCTGTATTGACTGAATTTAGAACTGCTACTGGTAGTGAGATTGATAGAATTATAAGAAATGTAGACAAAAATAAAAATGAAAATGACGAATTGTTGACTGACATAATATCGAACGTGTGGAGTGTAAATAGGCAAATGATCACTAGATTAATAAATAGTAGCATTGAACAAGGAAAGGTCCCTGACTTATGCAAAAACGCTATAGTATACCCTAGACAAAAAATAAAAGAAAGTAAGAAAGCAGAAGATTATAGACCGACTAATACGTTGCCATTATTAGAGAAAATACTAGAAAAAATAATCAAGAAGCAATTGGAAGAACATATAATACAAAAATAATTATTGAGCGAAGAACAATCTGGATTTACAGTAGGGCATTCATGTGAAACGGCATTACAAAAGACAATTGGAGAGTTGAGAGAAGGTTTAGGTAAAGGAAAAATATTTGGAGTTTTGTATATAGATTTGAAAAGAGCATTTGAAACAATAAACATCGCAAAATTAATAATGAAATTAGAAAATAAATATGGTGTGAAACAAAAAGCGATTAAATGGCTAATATTGTATTTGAGATATAGGACACATCAAGTAAGATTTGGAAAAGTCAATTCAACAAAGCAAAAAGTACAAAATCGAGTACAACAAAGCTCAAAACTGGACCCCTTATTATAAGTAACGTCGTAGGAGACTTTAGTAGAGTTTTAATCTATACACAGAAAAAAAGGAATTCTTGGGTCAAAAAGAAAATCGTTTTCAAAAATGAATTCTTAAATTAAAATATTCTATTTTCTCGTTTGAAAAAATTTTCTCTTGGTAAAAAAAATTTTTTTTTTAATTAAAATATGTAAAGCTCTCCAATAAAGAAATTCACTCTTGAATTAAAAATATCAATTTTTGCTTCGAATGTTTTTAGTCTCTCTGAATAAGAAAAGAAGTTAGTTGCCTCAAGAAAATTTAGCTCTTGGTTTCAGAAGGTACCAACTCATTCTGAAAACATCGTTCCCTCAAATTTAGTCGATATCGATTCATTTCGATACATTGAGTTTTTAAACGAAGTAACATTAAACTTACTCCAAGTGAAAATTAATTTAGTTCGAGATTTGATAACATTTAGTACAAAATAAATGTAGACTTATCTCGAAACGATTAACTTTAGATTTCAAAAATACTTGTGGTTTAAAATATAATGGATCAGTCCAATTTTAAATTAATTTTTTTTTCATTAAAAATTGCATTTTCACGATGTATACAATTAATCATAAAAATATATTTTGATCTTTCATTACAATAAGAAATTTTTTTTATTTACAAGCATAAATGGAAGGTTATCTCATTTATCCTAGCTTCATTGACACCATCAACTGCGTAATATCACGCTAAAAAAAAAACAATTTTATATGACTTTAGCATAAGAAATGAAAACAACCTTGAGCATCCGGTACAAATGAAAACAGGATAAATCATACCCGGGAAAAAGTTTTTTCATGAAATTTTATGAAACCTCATGAAGTTTTATAAAATTTGATAAAATTTCACAAAATTTTAACAAATTTTATGAAATTATACTAATGAAATTTGGTGAAATTCTGTGAAATTTTATAAAGTTTCATAAAATTTTATGCAATTATATATAATTTTATAAAATTCTATCTAATTTTATGAAAATTTATAAAATTTTTATAATTGTTATGGAAATGCCAAGAAGTTATTGGTATAAAATTTTATATATTTTCGTGAAATTTTACAGTTTTACAAAATTTTATAAAAGTATAAAATTTGAAAAAAATTTATGAAATTTTATCAGAAGCCATAAGAAATTTCTATAAAATTTTGCAACATTTCATAAAATTTTGTGGAATTTCATAAAATTTTGTGAAATTTCGTGAAAGGCCAAAACTTCTTTTTGCATAATTTCATTGAAATTTATAAAATTTCATTAAAATTTATAAAATTTTACACAATTGTTATGAAGATTCCAAGGACAGTAGTATAAAATTTTACATATTTTTATAAAAATTCATGAAATTATATGAAAACTTATGAAATATTATAAAATTCTATAAAACTTCGTGTAATTTCACATAATTGGAATTTTGGCCTTACACGAAATGTTACAAAATTTCATGAAGTTTCATTAAATTATGTAAAATTTTATGAAAATTATCACTTGGTTTCTAATCAATTTTTAAAAATATATTTCGGTTTACAGTTCAATAAAACTACGTAATTTCAAGAAATTTTAGAAATTAAAAAAAAAATTTTACAATACTCCTTCGGATCATGGTAGTGAATATGTAAAATTTTTATGTTATTTTTTTAAAATTTTATGAAATCTTATAAAATCGTATGAAATTTTATAAAATTTCATAAAATTATATACATAAAAAAAAAATCGGTCATTCAGTTGACCCTGCGGGCCAGCCTCAAAACTCCCCGCAGATTTCGAGCTCCTTGAGCTCGAAAACATTGTCGAGAATACATTTTCGAGCTCGAAAATACTTTTGAGTGCCTTTGTTTTTGAAAAATAACGTTTTTTACCATTTTGTCTCCAAAGATATCTCTCGAACGAATTTACCGATTGCAACGGTTGAGGTGGCGATCGACACGTTTTATTAAGTTCTAGAGCTGATCAAATTTTAAAATTGATTTATCAAGTCGTTTTTGAGAAATTTCAAAAAAACTAAAAAAAAAATTTTTTTTTAATTCTTCCGTTCACGGTTTCTCTTGAACGAATGAACCGATTTCGATGGCTGAGGTGGCATTCGACGCGGCTTATAAAGTTTTAGAGCTGATTAGATTTTGGAATCAATCCATCGAGCGAATTAAAAGTTATTCAAAAAAAACATTTTTGAAAAAATTTTATTTTTGGAATATCTCCGAACGTACCTTACCGATTAAGCTCAAATTTTCAGTGCTTATAGTAAATAACAAGCCGCGTCGAATGACACCTAGATGATCAAAATCGGTTCATCCGTTCAAAAGTTATAGATATTTACATACGTACATACATACATACATACACTCGGACATCATCGTGAAATTAGTCAGAATAGCTTCCTAGAACATCAAAACGTCCATATCTCTTAGAAATTCGATTTTTGAAAATCGGACTGAAACCAATAACTTCCCGAATTTTTCAAAATTTGCAGTTTTTTTAGCGGGAAGTTAAAAATTAATATAAAATTGAACTGATTCATTATATTTTAAAACACAAGTATTTTTGAAATCTAAAGTTAATCGTTTTAAGATAAGTCTACATTTATTTTGTACAAAATGTTATTAAATCTCGAAATGAATTAATTTTCACTTGGAGTAAGTTTAATGTTACTTCGTTTAAAAACTCAATGTATCGAAATGAATCGATATCGACTAAATTTGAGGGAACGATGTTTTCAGAATGAGTTGGTACCTTCTGAAACCAAGAGCTAAATTTTCTTGAGGCAACTAGCTTCTTTTCTTATTCAGAGAGACTAAAAACATTCGAAGCAAAAATTGATATTTTTAATTCAAGATTGAATTTCTTTATTGGAGAGCTTTACATATTTTAATTAAAAAAAAAATTTTTTTTACCAAGAGAAAATTTTTTCAAACGAGAAAATAGAATATTTTAATTTAAGAATTCATTTTTGAAAACGATTTTCTTTTTGACCCAAGAATTCCTTTTTTTCTGTGTATAGATTGAAACTCTACTAAAGTCTCCTACGACGTTACTTATAATAAGGGGTCCAGTTTTGAGCTTTGTTGTACTCGATTTTGTACTTTTTGCTTTGTTGAATTGACTTTTCCAAATCTTACTTGATGTGTCCTATATCTCAAATACAATATTAGCCATTTAATCGCTTTTTGTTTCACACTATATTTATTTTCTAATTTCATTATTAATTTTGCGATGTTTATTGTTTCAAATGCTCTCTTCAAATCTATATACAAAACTCCAAATATTTTTCCTTTACCTAAACCTTCTCTCAACTCTCCAATTGTCTTCTGTAAAAAAATTTATGAAAGTTCATACCAATGACTCCTTGGAATCTTGATAACAATTATGTAAAACTTCATGAATTTTTGTCTCCTTTTACATAATTTCATGAAATTTTATAAAACTTCACGAAATTTCAGAAAATTTTATCAAATTTCATAAAATATCATGAAAATTATCTTATGGTTTCTATATACAATTTCATGAAATTTTGTTAAATTTTATAAATTCTTATAAATTCAGGCCATTTTTAGCATAAAATTTCATGAAATTTTCTTTAGTGAAATTTCATTAGTGAAATTTTATAAAATTTCATGAAAAAATTATTTCCCGGGTAATTATCTTACTTTTAAATCGACATCATTTAACTTAACTTGAATCAGGAAAAAAACATCAAATATAATATAATTACTATTAAATACAATAACTCACACTTTTACTGAACAATGCAATTCAAAACAATATATGTATATGAATCGTTAATTGTACAATCAAAAAACTAATACTATTAGAATATCGGTGTGTAGTATATAATTGCACATATACGGGGCCAGCGCTGAACAGACTCGTTTCATTTTTTTGGGATCTTCGGGCGTCTGCGTGTGTACACAAAGTGGTGTGCGAAGTAGAGAAGCAGCATAGACCCGAGTGCAACTGTTATCCGAACGCTGCTATGTACGGAAACCAAGAGCTTGATTTTCTTGACTTGAATTTTTTTTATTTTTGTTTCAAGTAATAGCCACTAGTTGGTTTAAGAAATCTGACTCCTTATGTAGAGAAGTTAAATTTCATAAAATAATATATTTTATACATAGATGAAAAAATTCAAAATATTAATTCAAAAAACAATTAACTTTCTTTAATAATTTTTCTTTTTGAACTAAAATGATCTATTTTTAACTTTAAAAAATATCTTTTTGAACCAAAATGATCGAAATTAACAGAAAATTTGCTACAATTAAGATATGTTCCGTTTTCCTAAATATTCTCTTGACTCAAGATAAACCTTTTTGAACCAAGATAACCTTTCGTTTAGTGTAAGACAATTGTGGCACCACATTATGACTACTGTTCAACAATAATGATGAACTTGAATAAACAATGTGTGAGTATTTTGTACAAAAAACCCTGAATAGAGCAATGAGCGTGTTGCAAAAAGTAAATAAATATACACCAATTCAGAGTATGCTTGATGCTTTATGATTTGGGTCTAATGATCAAAGAATGAAATATAACGTTTGCATATTGGTTTATAAAATGATTAATCGAATAACTCCAGAGTATTTAAGCAGAGAAATTTGTAATTCTAGTCGTAATTATAATACTAAATACAACGGCAACTTAGCGGCAATAAGAAAGAGAATGAAGACTGCGGAAAAAACTATTAACTATAAAGAATTTTTGATGTACAATAAACTTTCGAACGAGACAAAGAACACAGAAACTTTCATTCAATTTAAATTTAATTTGACAAAGGACATGAAAGATAGTAAGATTTGATAAAAACATGATGGCAAACTGAAGTCGACTACTCAAGATGTAATGAGAAATATACAATGTCATTGTTATGTTTTGTTAGTAATTTATAGAACTGA
>OZ024706.1:23100539-23129693 GCA_964016945.1 Microplitis deprimator | reverse complement strand
AACCAACCTAAAAATTGCTCTGATGATATAAAAAATTTCTTTTAACTGAAAACTTAAATATCTCTTAAACCGTTGAGTTTTTCCGAAAAAATCAAAGAGATCTCTGTTTTGTAGAGCGGCAAATCTCCAACAAAAAACTGTTAAAAGCCTGAGTAAATATCCATTTGCTGAAGAGATAGAATATTAATCGAAATCATTATTTTGTAAATCTATCAACTTTGAGCTTTGATATCACTTAAATGGTTAGATTTACAAAAAAAGTGTTAGAAACCTTTTTTGAAGAGCGACAAATTTCCTACAAGAAAATTTATAGCGCTTAATTTTATGTCTAGGTGTTAGAGAGTTATCAAATTTCAAACAAAAATCCTAATTTTTTTAAACAAATCAAACTTTGACCTTCAATATCTCTTAAGCAGTTGGATTCACGAAAAAAACATAAGAGGCCTTTTTTGAAGAGCGAGAAATTTCCTACAAAAAAATGTATTAGTCATTGCTGTGCACTTACTTTTAAGCAAGTAATAAAATTTTTCTCATTGTACTAAAATGAGAATGTATCATTAGTTAGGCATGGTTAAACGGCATTAGAATAAACTTATTTATTTTTTTTTATTATTTTTGGATCGCAAATAAATGATTTATATCATGGCCAAGTAAAAAAATCTAATTTGGTAAATAACGGACACCCTAATATATATATATATATATATATATATATATATATATATATATATATATATATATATATATTAGCTTGTCCCTGTATTCAAACCATTGATAATTTGAGTCAAATAACATAAATACTAGGAATTTTTTCCATTCAAATTTTTATGACAAAATATTTAAATAGTTTGTGCAGTATCAATTTTTATGCCTGATTGAAAGAAGATCTTTAATTATATTCATAGAATACAAATATATATTTCTACAAAAATGAATCCTTTAATTTATTAAAATCAATAAGAAAATTTATGGTATTATTAATTACTACGCATTGTTATGTTTATTATTGAACTAAAACTACGATTAATATTGTTTTATATAGTATAGCTTTCGGAATAATTATACTAATTATATTTTACTTGATATATTATTTAAGTACGTAAGTTTTCATCTTCGTCTTCATTACTGCTCAATTTGTTGTCGTCTGGTTCATAATATTGTTAGTCATCACAATATAATTCAAATATAAAATATTATTACTTAACTCATGTTTGAGAAAAATAAATTTAAAATTAGATTTAATGTTTAAGATACATAACAAGCTCATGTCATATTAAATTAAATACTATCCTTACTACCAATGGCTGTTATTTTTGCATCAGCTTTTATTTCCATGCTTTGTCACAAAGTTTTCTGACGAAGATTTCACTACACTTTTTACCACGCATTTTATTTTTGGAATTACTGATAAGGGGATAACGTCCTTTTATTAATTTTTTATTCACTCAATTAGCACATACACTGAAAAAAAAATATTGCTGTAATAGCAATACCGTTAGATTATAGTAACCATATAAAGTTTGGAAAATCGTAGATTGTTAATATAGCAATACTTTATTTGCGTAAAGGCTAGATTGCTATTTTACCCATACAATGTTTTGTTAAATCAACTATTTATATAGATGATTGCTACGGCAATACGTATTACTATATTAACAATACGTATTGGTATATTTACAATCCGCATTGCTATATTAACCATATGGATTGCTATATTAACAATTTGGATCGCTATGATAGCAATCTATAGAAATCGTTAAAACAGAAATACTAAGTATGGGGGACATAACCATAGAATATGGTTAAATTGACAATACTTTTATTCAAAATTGAAGATAGTCAATGCAGCAATCTGGTATTGCCAATTTAACGATACATTTTGTTATGAAAACTATCTACCATTAGCAACATTTTTTTTTCAGTGTACTGTCTTGTTTTAATATTTATTGTCAAAAAAAAATATTATTAATTTTAATCATCTTTAATCTTTAAATGTTAATTTTTAAATGACTGTTGTGTTTCCACTGTTGCTTCTAACAGACTAAGCGTTTGAACACTGAATGGCGAAAAGCGTAGCAACATTTTATTTTGTCGTAAAACTCCTGCACTACCGTTTAACCAAAATTGTATATACTTTTAAGTCTTTATACCTACCATGATTTCAAACTTTCAACCATATGTTAAGAATTACAAACATAAAATTTTATGATCAATTCAAGTTGTTTGAAAATTCTTTGACTTAGCTCGGATTATATTCAATAACCAGGACAGTACATAGAAAGGAAAATAAATTTTACTATTTAAAATATAGCACCTGGGCTCTGTAAGTGTCGAATGAGGTTCATGTGAGGCGTTTGAGTTTGAAATGAGGTTCAGTTTAGTTGCATGAGGTGTTTGAGAATGAAATGAGGGTTAGTAAACTTCACTGAGAGCGAGATGAGGCTCACTCAGCTGTTTTGAGGATGAAATAAGGGGCGAAACCCAAAAATAGTGTGAAATGAGGGCTAAAATTGGGACTCGGGATTACCACAGTGTCATAGTAAGGATTACCGCAATTCCATAGGGAGTATTCCGATATCATGCAGGAATAAAACCCATATTTACAGCTATGATTACCATACTATGAATTGGTGGTATGGGTGGCATGCGTAATGGGAACCATCCTCATACTATATTATAAAATTGCTAATATAAAGGACGCGAGTTAAATCCTGTCTTAAGTCAGCGTTATTAAATAATTATTTTGCAACGTTAAGATGTTTAATAACCCTGAGGTCATTGTTTTCGTTCAAAGAAGGAAGTACATGTGTTAATAAAACAGAGTGCTATCGTGAATCAAGTCGCTAGTGTCTCAAACCAAAACAATGAAATACTTGGAGCGAGAATATCGCATTTACTGGTCAAAGAACAAAATAATTTCGTTTGAATCGTTATAACTTTTGATTAGAGAATAAATTTCCTTCAACTGAGATTAAAATGTATTCATGCAGAATTTTCTCGTTTTTCATGCAAGCAAACATTTTTTCGAATTAAAAAAACAGAATGACTCAAAACCAGAATTCAATTTTGAATAAAAGAAAATCACTGATTAAACTTGAAATTTTTTTCTCTAAGTGTGTACATATGAATCTCTAGATTAGTATGAAAGTAGTGGGTAATAAAAATTTACTTTCGATTTTGATGGGATTGACTTTCTATTGTTTTATCACTAAATAATTTTAGAACCACAAGTGTTACTGGTATATTGTGATTATAATCATCTATATTTCAGGTACCAATGATCGCATAGTAAGTTGAAGGGCGGTGTTAAATACTTGAATAAATTCCCTACAAGAGCCTCTTATCATTTTTTGAAAAAAAATTTTTTTTTTATTTTTAACATCCATTAGAAGTAAGTACAAAAAAATGGCTTTTTTTGGTTTTTTAGTAAATCAACCGCTACTCTGCAAATATCGATAAAAAAAATAATGTTGCCAGGGACTTTTTTAGCTTAATGTACCTAACTTAATTTTTGTTATCGATATTTGCAGAGTAGCGGTTGATTTACTAAAAAACCAAAAAAAGCCATTTTTTTGTACTTACTTCTAATGGATGTTAAAAATAAAAAAAAAATTTTTTCTCAAAAAATGATAAGAGGTTTTTGTAGGGAATTTATTCAAGTATTTAACTCCGCCCTTCAACTTACTGTGCGGTCATTGGTACCTGAAATATCGATGATTATAGCCAAAAAGATCATTTTTTGTTTGAAGGTTGATATCTCTGCGACAAATCGTCCTACGAGGTTTAAAAAAATACCAAATTGAAGCTGAATAAATTTGCTAAACGATCTATTCATTGGTTTAGTTAAAAGAATTTTTCTGCGGTCCGTGGGCTCTTCGGAAAAAAAAAAAAATTTATAAATTTTTTGTCTCGCGATATTTCTCATGTTTGCGCGATAGCTGGAGCTCTTAAAAAATTTTGAAAAAATGCACCGAAACTAGAGGTTTCAAGCTATAAAATGCTTTTTTTAAAATCTCGATACGATTATTTTTCACCAAGTTGCAGCCTTCCAAAAATCACTAAAAAATATATAAAATTTTTCTGTTCCTTTAATTTTTTGCGTTAGTGTATATTCTTTATATATGACAAGAATCAATATTTTTTTGTATATGATTTACATATATATTGTATATATGCTAAACATATACGGACTCGTATATGATTAATTTTATAATTACTAATATAAAAAAAATGTATCAGAAAATGTAGTTAAATTGGCCGAATATATTTTCTGATATTTATCATATATTTTTATATATATTTTGACCATATATATTATTTTCATACGGGAGGCTTAGTTGATACGCCACTCTTCGTTTGTTGATTCGTAAATTACTAAAATTAATTTACGACTGATTATGATATTATTATTCTAGAATAATAAACACGTTCAGCAACTTTGTCTGAATCATAAAATATAATAATATATGGAATCATATAATATAGTAAAATATGGCCGACAACCTGCCATGTAACTACAGCAGCTGGTTAAATATGTTGCGTATAATCGCGATTCATGTGTAAATTAAACTAAAAAGGCTAGTGATTACCACCTCCCGCTTCTGAATATTCAAAATATCTACATGGAAAGAGTTTTATAGTAAAAATCACCCAAACGTTCAATTAACGGTAGAACGAACTGATTTTTTTAAGAATTTTATGACACTGAGCGGAAAAAATATATATTTTCAAGAAATAATGCTTGGTTTAAATAGTGCCAATCAATTATTTTCTTCAATGAAGTAAAATAATTTTTTTATTCAAGTATTTTATTTACTTGCTTAATACTAACGAAAACATTTTGATTTTGTCAAAAAAATATTCCTAGGCATACCTTTTCTAACTTTCCGCTAAGAAAATAGATGATTTGCGAAACATTCGCGAAATTATTGTTTTCACCCCATTTTGCGAAAATCGAGTTTTCATCAGATGTTGACGTTTTGAGGCCCTAGGAAGCTATTCTGACTATTTTCAGAATGATGTCCGACTGTTTGTATGTGTGTGTGTGTGAACGTTCTATAACTTTTTTACTAATCAACTGATTTGGATGGTTTTCGGGCAATCGAAAGAGCTTGTTAGCCATCAACTATCTTGTGAATTTTAAATTGTTCGATAAAATAGACTGTGGAATAATTAAGAAACACGTAAGAAAATTTTTTTTTGTTATTTTGAAATTTCTTAAAAATAACTTGATCAATCAATTCCAATATCTCATCTGCTCTAGAATTCAATAAAACACATTGACTACCGCAGAAGTCATCTCAATCGGTTAACCGTCCCTATTGTCACTTGCCAAGCTTCGGCAGGTGACCAATAGCTCAAGCCTTGACCAGGGCTTGGCCTAATGGTTTGATTACGTTAAACTAAGTCTTGGCAGCTGATCATTGGCCCGAGCCTCGGCCAAGGCTTGGCCCAGTATTCCTATAAAAGATTAGTCCAATATCCAAATTTTTGATCAGGTGCCCGATTTCATTTTTACCAGGGATATGTTAAATGACAGATAACTATAAAATAAAATATAAATTCAATTAATCTAAAAACTTAATAAAAAAAATTCGGTATCAATTAAATTCTTGAGAAAGAGAAGAAATTCAATCAAATGATGACCAACGAAATATAACACAATAAACTTCAATCTTGAGATAGATATTTCGATCAATATGATCAACTTGAAAAGTTATGAAACAAAGAAGATCGTTTTTATTTATGTAAGTTTTAAACCTTAAATTTATACTTTTAATTTATAGGGTTTAAGACTTGAAATTAATGCTATTTGGTTACGTGCGTTAATATCCCCGGACAAAATATCCCCCGACAAAATATCCCGACATTTTGTAATAAATATAAAACGAATAATTTCTAATCAATAATGTTTTTATATCACTTTTATCACATTTGCATCCGTTTGCAGTAAAATTGTGCCCTCTTTTCAGAGATTTTGGGTGTGTGTAATCTCAAAAATATATGAACACACATGCGTGCAATAGTACGTGCCCTTTTTTTCAGGCATTTTGTGTGTGTGTAAACACAAAAATATCTGAATGCATCGACTTGCAATAAAATTGTGCCCTTTTTTCACAAATTTCTTCATCGATTATTCATCGATAGGGATATTTTGTCTACACATATTTTGTCATGAAGATATTTCATCCTGAGATATTTTGTCTGAAGATATTTTGTCGCAGAGATATTTTTTCGCGGGGATATTATGTCGGGGGATATTTTATCCGGGGATATTAACGCGTGTCACCATGCTATTTAACCTTCATTGTAATCAAATCTTAAATGAATTCGAATTAAACCCCTTAGAATCGGTTTAACCATTCCGCAAGGGGCAATAGAATTCCGTACAATATCATTCAAATAATAGTGAATAAACATTACTTTTTCTTCGTTATATTTAGAATTCAGATAATTTTCCGTTAACCCAGGAGATTCTATCCTAAAATATTGCATTTAAATCTTTTGAGGTTTCTAAAAATAAGCACTTAGGGTTAATAGTGACCTCACAAAATTAAATCTGGAATATTTGAAGTCTTATAATGAAGAAAATAGTTGATTCAAAGAAAGTCGACCAGTATTCATTTATGCTTATTTCATAAATAACACGAAAAAAAAAAGAAACTTTAAAAATTAGTTCTTAAAATTATAACCATGAACCTGGGTGTCAATATAGGGAATTTTAATGTTCTAAACAATAAATTTTATAATACGTGTCATAAATTTTTAATGTTTAGGTTACGATTTTTATAGTTCAAACATCAATTTTTCCTGCATTGTCAATAACTTTTTATATTTATCTTATACACTGTAAAAAATCAAGTCAATCCAGAGTGAATACGGATTTTATTTCAATCCAAATTCACTCTGTTACTCGGAGTTAACTCCGAAGTTTAAAAAAAATCACTCCGCATGCGGAGTGAATAGGGATTTCTTTATGGGCGGAGTGATTTCGGAGTAACGCGGATTTTATTTCAAACCGCATTCACTCCGGTCCGGAGTTTGAATACTTAAGCAAATCAATCTTTAATAGAAGTGACTGTTACTCAGAAACATAATTACTCCATTTAATAATTGATTCAAATATTAATAATTAATTTTAAAATATTATGTTTGTAATTAATAAAATATTTTAGTAACTTACTAAATTGTATATATATATATATATATATATATATATATATATATATATATATATATATATACAATACATAGTGGAAACATTAATTATTGAATAGCTATAGTTACATAGTTCTTATGAGAATATTTTATATTTTGGTAAATATGAAATCTTATCTCGTGGTATGGTTGATGTAAGTCATACGACAGTTTGTGACTCAGTGGCATTATATTTGTTCAAGTTTTATGATTAGCTGCTCATAATTTTTAATAATCACTTCACGTGAACGTACGGAAAGGAAGCTTGTAATAATTTCCGTATTTGATGTAAATATCAAAATATCAAAGACCTGAACTCACTATGTAATAATAATGTCTTTTATAATTAATATTTTCCAAAATTACCCTCCGGAGTGAAATTCACTCCGTGGGGATTAACCCGTTGAGGACACACGTCAAAATATTTACATAGCGGACCCCATGCACCAAAATAATTCTCATTTGTGTTCTATGTTGTATATTGACTTATAATTGGCGCCATACTTTAATATAACATTCCCTCTAAATAACCCAATAATTATTCTCTATTCCTAATGATTTTAAAGAACTGAGAAATCGTTAAGAAAAAAAGCTCATGAAATTGAACTTTTTTTACAAAAAAAGTCGTAGAAATTTTGATTTATACGATATCGAAAGAAAATCAACGGTATTTTACTCGGGAAACAATATATTTTAAGAAATAACATGAATGTTTTGAATTTTTCCATAGTTTTGCCACACTAAGGATACACGAGGTCTACTGGATCCCACAAAAAAACACGTCCGCACTTATCCGACTCTGTAGATTAACGAACGCCATGGAGACCTTTGTGACGAGTTAAAACTTGTTGTATAGACTTCAAACAACAACAGATGGCACATTAAATCTAATTCCTAAAAATCCTAAATTTGAATCAGCCTCAAAGTTCGTCTGGGGTCCACTGGACCCCGTATGTCCTCGACGGGTTAAATAAATAAAAAATCATCCACTCCACTATAACTCCCATTCGGAGTGAATTTCACTCCGAAAAAGGAGTTAATAAATAAAAAGGCATCCACTCCGCGTTTACTCCGGATTCACTCCACAAATTTGTGACAGTGTAATGTTTTACTTTATAAAATAAAGATTTACTATTTAGAATGATAGTATTTACTGATCACTTTATCATTATATAACTTGTCGTTTTTCAATTTATATAGTTCATTTGTTTCCGTGTATGGCATCAGTTTCCCAAAATTGAGTTGTGACTTTTATCATTTAAAAGTAATGTAAGAATAAAGCTAGAGAAGTAAATTGTTCTGATGTTTTTTCTAGTTCTTAAGGCCATTTAAATGTTAGAAAATTAAGTATTTTTAAATCATCAGAATATCTGTAAGTCGTAAACCATTGTCTTAGCATTTTGATTCATAGGAATTTTTTAAAAAGAATAAAAATTCCTTCGTGATTTTTAATAATATATCCAGTGCACCTTTGTTAGTTTGCGCTTTGGAAGCAAAAAACGTCAATTTCATATAAGAATTGACTTTTGCAACAGACCCAAGTGAAATAGTTCGACGCATCAAACGCAACTGAGCATCAGAAAATTGAATAGAAGTTATTTTTTTATTCAATAGTTATTTTTACTGTGTTAAACTCGTGGAGATACGATTCAACTCGGAAATTTGTACGATTTATATGTGAGTTACATATTATATTTCTATAATACATAAAAAACATAGATGTGTCGTATTTATATGGTGTTTATTCTTAACATAAATACTGTGTCTGCATATATACATCGCATATATTCAAACAGAATATATACCGTATGAATACAGCATCAATTTGGTAGATAAACTGTTTTACAACCTATATAAAATTTGAATCGTATACGAAAAATCATTATTTTGTATAATTTCATATAATTTTTTAAAATCATTAATTCTTCCGTGAATTACAGTTTAATAAAAATTTTATCAGTTATGATATAATTTTATAAAGTGCTATAAAATTCAATAAAATTTGTTTAAATTTCTATAACAATTCCTTTTTGTCGCTTCATCCTTGAATAACTTTTGAGCCACGAGTAATAACTTGATTTTGCAAAATGAATTTTTAAGTTCGTACGATTAGCAATAATTTCCGCTATATAACTTATTATTTTGACGATTTCTTCTAATCATTTGGTGATTTTGAAATTTCGCCAAAAAAGTCAACTAAATGTACCTTCACAGGTTTAGCATCCAATTACTTTCGAATGATGACATAACTCATTTTTTTTTGGTAAAAAACATGTTGTAGCTTATAATATGAGCGTTGATCAAAACTATTATAACATGTATTTTAGTTTATTTATTAAAATTTAGTTCGGATAAACATCTCTACGGTTTTTTCAGCATTCAAATTATTGGGGAAAAAAATTAATATTTTTTATTTATAATCTTAATCACATAGTACTGTGAAATCTTAACTATACTTTATATTTAGTTACTTAGTGTTGAAATTAATTAAAATTGAATGTTCGAATTGACATGAAAAACATCATTTTTTATTCAGGATACGGACGGATGGCACTCTTTCAACGTTTTTGCTATTTGTTTGGTTATTTTATCGTTCGATATTCTGTTACAGAGCCTATATTTTTATTTATTAAATGAGTTCACATGATGTTATCGTTCGAAATAATATTACAGGAAAGAATTATAAAAAATAATACTATAAATAAATAGACAAACTAAATGAATTTGCCTATTACTTAATTGTTAAGTTTTTTGCGTGCTAGCGCAAGTGAGCTTCAGTAGAACGAGTTTTCATTAAAAATTCGGGCATAACAAGGAAAGTCAAAGATAAAATTAGACACATGGAAAAAAAATATCTTCGAGTAAGAAAATTATTTTCTTCAGAATAAAATTCATAGTTTAAGCTGCACTGTTTTTTTTAATTCGAGAAATACCTTTTAAATTAATTGATTAATAATGTTGCAAAGTAAATCAAATAGTTCTTTACTTGAGTATTTTTTTCTTCGTTGAAAAATATTTATTCTTGAAATAAACAATTGCAAATTTAAAAATGAAAATGGTATATTGTCTGAAAGTTAGAGATAGTACTCTGGTAATATGATGTTGAGATATTTATCCGGATAAAATTATTTTTTAAAATTAAAACAGTATTGTTTTGGTTTAAAAATTGAAAATTTGTTTAAAACGAAATGTTGATGGCCCGAACTAGAAGTCAAATCTACCCTGCTCAAACAAAAAAAAAAAAGATAGATTCTCACAGCTGTATATAAACGGACAAAAAAGTGAAGCTCCTCCAACGATCTAAAGTATAGCTACTCGTAGATCATTACCACAACAATACGTATACTTATGGTAACACTAACGTATCATTCCTGTAACTATCTATTAGATAGATGTGTCCTATACGACTTGCCGTAGTCGTCACTTCACACGGCACCTTCTAACCTAACTAAATAGCCATTTTCGCGCCAAATATTTTGTGTGTTGAGTAATTGTTGCTAGCAGACATTTAAAAAAAAAAAAGTGTAAAAAATAATTGCAATATTGAAATATGGACCGACGGGGAATTAATAAATTAACAAAGTGGTATATCTATAACTATGTTGATACATTGATTGATAAGTGTTTCTTATATGTTTTTTGTAATCAAATTTACATTGATAACCTAAAATCTATTTATATTATATGTAGTCAATATTTTATAACTTAAATGTGATACGTGAATAAGAAATAATAATTAGTAAAAAAAGTGAGAACGAAATTATTATTTAATTTAAAATTAAACTACCAATATATAAACCCAAAAATTAAAAAATATATTTATATTTATATTTGAAATTTATTTAGACTATAACTAATAAATCAATTGTATAAATTATTTTATTTAATCAAACTTATTTATTTATCATTTATTTATTAATGAATTTATTTAAAAATTTTTAAATATCTCGTATAATTTGCAATGCGCGTGATGCCCGGTAGAGCTCAGATCGTTGCAGTAAAAATCTAGTAGATAAGTAATGCGTATTGTTACTGTAACTATATAGTATTCTTTTGAGAGCTAGATTTTTTCTGTGTATATAAGGTTTATACTTGAGTATACCGTTTTCTCACAATACTCATTTATTTTCAAAATGTTAATGACAATTTATGAGAATCAGATAAGAATCATGCGTCAGTTAACTTTAGTACACTGGATACTTCTCTCGTTTTAGACTGGCTTAAGAAGTAATCTTTTATTATTTTTATCGTACGGATATAATTATACGGGTGACTTGATATCTGGTTGCTTTAACGATTTCAGCGTGTGTGTATGTGGGACGGAGGGTCTATGGTGTAGAGGTTACGTTTTACTATACTCACTAGCACCCTTTTGCGGTTTTAGTGACACCATGGAACCACTGTAAAAATACGGTTGGAATACAGTGGAAAAGCAAGGTGTTTTTTTGTGCAGTTGTGACACTAGATTCACACCGTGTTTTTACTATATTTAAGCCCCCTTTTCACAGTACTTTTACAATGTTTTTAAGTCCAAATATTAATGTCGAAAAAGATAGGGAATAATTACAGTTAGATATTCAGGTAGTTGAAGTGTTAAGGATAGTTTCAAGGACCTCTAATTAGTCATTGTAATCGATAAAAATTGCAGCATTTGCTAAACTCAATCGTGAACATTTTGGGTTTGAAGTCTGAGTCGTTAAGCACAGCGCTGCACGACGTGAGTGTTTGGCTGGTATTCATTATATTTATTTCGATGCAAACGAGCTTATGCGAATATAAGACATCAGTCAAATGATTGACTCTGTTATTTATATTGTATTAAATCATATTATTATCTGCGGGCATAGTATACATATAAAGTAGGGTGATCCGAAAAAACCAACCTATCGAATTTATGGCTCAAAAAGGACATATATACCGAGAAAAAAATTATCCCATTGGGCAAAATTTTTAGCTCAATTTTAAAAAGTATCGGTAGCCATTTAAAATTTCCGATTTAAATAACATGTAAGCAAACTTTTTTTCATTAAACATATTTTAACTTTTGAACCGTGTCAGTTAAAAATTCGGCTCTGAGATATTCTTGTAGGGCATTAAATTTCCTAAAAAAAAGTCCTGGGAGTAAAATTTGTAAACTTGATATTTCGTATACAAACAGGCCATCAAAGTCTAGAGTAAAATGAATTATACAAATTTAAGACTTTATTATTAAGAATATCAATACGACGAGAAAATTCTTGGACTAAAATGTAATGAAGTAATCAATAAATTCGTTCTACATGTAGTGCAATTAAATCACCAGCAATATCCACATTGTAACGAATAATAGTTTATTCTGTTCACTCTAGACTTTGATGGCCTGTTAGTATACGAAATATCAAGTTGACAAATTCGACTCCCAGGACTTTTTTTAGAAAATTTAATGCCTTACAAGAATATTCGAGAGTAAAATTTTTATCTCACACGGTTCGAAAGTTATAATATTTTTAATGGAAGAAAATTTTTTTCTGCCCTCCGGCCGAAAAGTGGCAACTTTCGGGCTGCTGCCTTGAACGAAGTTGCAACTTTCCGGCTCCGTCGAGCAGAAAAATAGTATACGCACCTTGGCCAGTAAAAAAGAAAGCCTCAGACCATATGTTTGTCAGCCTCGGCATCGCCTCAGCCAACAATTACATGTGGTCTGAGACTTTTCTTATTTTACAGGCCTAGGTATGTAATATACTATTTGCACCTTATTTAAATGGGAAATCTCAAATGGCTACCGACACCTTTTAAAATTGACCTAAAAATTTTGTCCAATGGGATAATTTTTTTCTTGGTATATAGATCCTTTTTAAGCCATAAATTCGATAAGATGCTTTTTTTGGATCACCCTAATATAGATTGTATAAAGATTAAAAATCAGAATCACGGCATTTTGGACAGTCAATAACACAACGATCAAACAATGATTAGAAAAATGCAACGCTTACCATATGATAGAGGAGGGAGGGGGGGGGGGGGTAAATAACTTCATAATTACGTAATTTAGTTTGTATTTTGCTGTTAAGTTAGTTGGTGGCAGTAATCACTGTTTAAATTGTTGTTTCTGATCGTCATTTACTTCAAAAACGTTGTCATGCCTACAGCTTGAAGCGATTTCGTAACTGTTTCACTTGGAATTATTACTTTTGTTATTCTTTTAACACTAGTACAGAAAATTATTTAATGTTGAGACACCATGGATCGTTAATTGACGATTGACGTTTATTTTAAACGATTAAAATTTTTAAGCATTTTGAGTACTTTAAAAATTTTTTTTATATATTATAGTTATGGTCCTTAAAATTATCAAGTTATCTATCTTTCGTCTCAAAATCTATTTCATGATCACACTAACTGATCTTCAAACATCTAATGAACTGTTGGGCGTTGAATAGCTAGGTACTGTTTAGTGATATCTCTTACTAATAATGAGCAGTTTATAGCAAGTACCCATGCAGGAGCGGCCAGAGTTGAATGAAGGCCCTCCTTGGCTCAGTACCGGGGAACTTACTTAACCTTATAACGTAGACAAGTAGTTCAAGTTATCACTGTTTATTGACTCAAAACATCGGATTACTTTATTCAACATTGTAACTTTCTTGTACTGAACATTTATATTTTTTGGTTAAAGTAACAAATATAATACAGTAAGAAACAATACTTATTAAATCAAGAAATTTAAATTATTTAATTAAGTAACTCAACTGTTGAATCAATCTTTGAAGATACATTGAGTCAAAAATATTTTTTCTTCTTTCAAGATTTAAAATTCGAGAAATTTTTTTACTACCGTCAAGAAAATCTCGGTTTCCATTCCATGCCCTCAAAAGGTTCTCGTCTCACGAAAAATTTCTTTGAGCCAAATAATTTTTTTTTCTGTGTGTTATAACATTTTTAGTAGATTTCATAGAAATCTAACTTTTGTATTAGGGTTACAAATAAGTTTCCGCCGTTTTTTAATACAAATTAAATATTTATTATAGAAGAACGGTAATATAAATTTATTTAAAATATTGCCCATCACTTGCAACCACTTTTTCCTATCTCTCAGGCAGCATTCGAATCCCACGTCTGAAGAACTCCTTGTCTTTTGAGGCTATCCACGAATCAACCCAATTTTTGGTATCCTCATAAGATGTGAACCGCTGAGCCGTCACAGCATGTGCCATGGACCGGAACAGGTGATAATCCGACGGTGCAATGTCTAATGAATACGGCGGGTGGGGTAACACTTCCCAATCAAGTGTTTCCAAGTACTTTTTCACGGGAGCCGCAACATGTGGACGAGCATTGTCATGCAGAAGAATAATTTTTTCGTGTCTAGAATAGTATTGAGGGCGTTTTTCCTTCAGAGCTCGGCTCAATCTCATCAATTGTGTTCGATAGAGGGATCCAGTAATTGTTTCGCTCGGATTAAGCAACTCATAATACACTACACCTAGCTGATCCCACCAAATACACAGCATAAGTTTTTTTCCGTGAATATTCGGTTTTGCTGTTGATGTTGACGCGGGGCCAGGTAATCCCCATAATTTTCTTCTTTTTGGATTGTCATAATGTATCCACTTCTCATCACCAGTTATGATACGATGTAAAAAACCCTTTTTTTTATGTCTAGCTAGCAGCATTTCACTTAAGCATAATCGGCGTTCAATATCTCTCGGCTTTAATTCGTACGGAATCCAATTTCCTTGTTTATGAATCATTCCTAATGATTTTAAACGATGTGAGACTGCTTGCTGAGTGACTTCTAATGTTAGAGCAAGTTCTTTTTGTGTTTGAGATGAATCTTCCTCCAATAATTCCTTCAATTCTGCATCCTCGTAAATTTTTGGCCTTCCACTGCGATCTTTGTCTTCTACGTCGAAATCACCGTTTTTAAACTTTTGAAACCACTCTCGACACGTTCTCTCACTCAAAGCACCCTCACCATATGCTTCTACGAGCAATTGATGCGCCTCAGCAGCAGATTTCTTTAAATTAAAGAAGTAAACTAATATTTCCCGCAAATGACGCTTACTTGGCTCAAATTTTGACATTTTCAACTTATAAAAATTATATTTTACCAATATAAAATCAATGATATTAATAGGTTATGTTGTTCTTGAATGTCCAAACTATTTTTTAAGCCGGTTATCATCTGCGAAAGCTAACCGAAACTCCGTACCGCGCCATCTACAATAAGACGGCGGAAACTTATTTGTACTCCTAATATTTGTCCTCATGATGAAATTTTTAAAAAATTTTGCTACCTCTAAACTCAGCTTGACGAGCTGAGTCAGAAAATACATTTGGTTCATAAGTTTATATATGTATATATATATATATATATATATATATATATATATATATATATATATATATATATATATACACTATATATAGGTTATGTTGTTCTTGAATGTCCAAACTATTTTTTAAGCCGGTTATCATCTGCGAAAGCTAACCGAAACTCCGTGCCGCGCCATCTACAATAAAACGGCGGAAACTTATTTGTACTCCTAATATTTGTCCTCATGATGAAATTTTCAAAAAATTTTGCTACCTCTAAACTCAGCTTGACGAGCTGAGTCAGAAAATACATTTGGTTCATAAGTTTATATATGTATATATATATATATATATATATATATATATATATATATATATATACACTATATATAGGTTATGTTGTTCTTGAATGTCCAAACTATTTTTTAAGCCGGTTATCATCTGCGAAAGCTAACCGAAACTCCGTGCCGCGCCATCTACAATAAAACGGCGGAAACTTATTTGTACTCCTAATAATTGTCCTCATGATGAAATTTTCAAAAAATTTTGCTACCTCTAAACTCAACTTGACGAGCTGAGTCAGAAAATACATTTGGTTCAAAAGTTTATATATGTATATATATATATATATATATATATATATATATATATATATATATATATATATATATATATATATATATATATACACATATATATATATATACGATATAACGTGCCGTTCTCCAACGATAGCGTCCACAATTCTACACCGATCTTGATAAAACTTGGTATACTTATTCTATGGACGATTACCTTGGATGAGTTCGAAGATGAGCCGATTTGGCCAATAAGAAGAAGTTATAGTTAATTGAAAATTTGTAAAATTTTCAAAAAAAAAATTTTTTATTGATTTAACTGGATGTAACTTTTAAATTGAAGGAGATAGCTTATTTTTGTTTGTTCTATGTGAAAGCTCGTTCGATTGCCTTCAATTCCCCCTATACAACTCATTGATTTAACCATTTTTTCTGATAGATAAATGGTTTTGAGCATTTACAAAATATAATAAAAACTAATTTTGTGTAGGTTTTCACTTTGATTATAGCTACAATTTTAAACCGATTGCCTTGAAACTCAGTATATGTATTTTATGGGTGACTGCCTTGATTTAGTTTGAGAATGAGCTCAATCAGTCGATTAGTTAAGAAGTTATAGCATTCCAAAATTTAAAAAATGTCAAAAATTAATATCTTTACTTATTCTTTCTTCAATATTTTTTGAATTTTATAACTTATCGATTTTCTATAAAATTGATCTGACAGCTCTTTAAATAAACTTTCATTGTTATGTATATATATGTGTCTAGACCGATGAAATTTTTTATTCTACCACTCATTAAATGAAATTTTGCTATTGCATTGGTTCTCCTACTCTCAATACATTCCATAGAATTCTAACTACTGTATTCATTAGTGAATTTATGAACCTGATTGAATTCATATTATTGCCTTGTAACATTCATAAAATCTAAATATCTCAATTTAAGTGTGTAAATTTAATTTTGTTTTATTGATAGTGTTAATGCTTGATTTCAAGTATGACTTTAGATCTATCATACACAGAAAAAAAGGATATCTTGGCGCAAGAAATTTTTTCTTGCCGCAAGAACATTTTTTGCAATTTTGAATGAAAACGAAAATTTTTTTGGTTCAAGAACAAAATTTTCTTAAATTTAGTCATCTTGGCACATGATTTTTTTTTATTCAACCGATATAATATATGTTTCTTGAAGTAAGAAATATTTTCTTAAAGTGAGAACAATAAATATTTTGCCCCGATATGTAATCAGTTGTCCGAAAAGTAAAGTATTCTTACTTGAAGAATAATTTATTTTGAATCGAGATGATTAGTGACTCAAGTCAAGACATAAAAGTACTCGACTTGATGGTAAGAAATATCTTGGCTTAAGTATTTGTTATGTTGCGGCAAGTCAGCGTAGACGTTTGAACCAACAGCAACTGCGCTCACGGCTCAACGCAAAAATTCTATTGGGAAAGCTAACTGTACTATACTAAAGTGGCGGTTGTGTAGACTCTACATTGTACAGTGTGCTTTCTAGATATGGGTAAACCCAGTAAACACATTGACGTCTGAGTGACGTTACGCTTTGTCATCATTTACGTAAGATATGAGTCATAAATGAGTCAGGTTTGAATCATTATTTCACACTTTTTTACGTCAGTTTATGATGTAAAACTAATGACGTGAACATGACGTAAATGTGATGTCTGTGTGACATTCGATGACGTCAATATGACATATGGGTGATGTCAAAATTATCAATCCGGAAAAAATATTTTTGAAAAAAAAAAAAGAAAAAAGAAATTGAAATACCGAATTTTTGATTTGATTATTACCGCGCGAACGCATTACACATTCAAAAACAAGATTTTCTAACTATAAATAATGAATAAATCCTGGGCGTCGCCTGGGTTCGAAAACGGCTCCTCTTGGCTGGTAGTCCTGAACGTTGCTCACTGGTCCACAGCACGAAAGTTCAAGTCTAGTGCTAAATTAATGTATTTAGAGTAAAATGCCGGAAGAGACAGAGTTCATAAGTTTTTGAGATGGATTTTCATAAAACTTTAAAAAACTCCATAAACTTGTATGAAATTTTATAAAAACAATATTTGTCGGCCTCGATGATAATTATATAAGATTTTATAAAGTTTCATCAAATCCAATTTAATATAGTGGAAACCTAAACATGCAAACCTTTTCAATAAGACAATTTATATATAAATTGAGAAAAATTTAGATAGCCCGAACTGGGAATCGAACCCAGACCATGTCGGTATCGCGCCGAGTGCTCTACCAGTTGAGCTATCCGGCATTATACTATATACCGTTCAATTTAATCTATAACTTATTGAGCCACACCGTCCATCGTACGGTAATACACCAATTTAATATAGTGGAAACCTAAACATGATTTTGTAGTTTTTTGTTGTGATGTAAAATTTCCAAAATCTTATATCAAATTTTGCGAAACATTGAATAATTCCACAAAATCGTATGAAATTTAATCAATTGAATAATTGCGACACTAAACTTTATAACTTTAATATTAAAAGATTTCAAACTGTCGTAACATTTTCTTTGTCATCCTAAATGATATTTTCGGTATATCATTTAAAAAAATAAAGTTAATTTGTTTATGCTCACGCTAATGATTTAATCTAAAACATCTAAATAATTTATTATCTAAAATATCAACTACTTTGGCTCCAAAAATATTCGATGTTTAGATGTTATTTACACATTTTTGAAAATTCATTCTATAATTGTTTTATTTTAATAAATAGATGAGAAAAAACTATGACTCGAAAATTACATCAGTATTGCGTAAAATACTGACTTGTCACTGATGTAAAGAAATTATTTAAGAGCGACATCCATATTACGTATATCCGTGACTTTGCTACTGACATAAATGTATGATTTTAAAATTACGTCATTATGATGTACGATAATGACTTTATTACAACGTAACAATGTAATGTAGACTTTATGTCAAGCGTACGTATTACATAAGTCATAACTGTGACGTCATGCAAGAGTCATGCTTACATCAATATGATGTCACAAGTTTTTACATCATACTAAAGTCATGTAGAACGTCAGATTGACATCAAATTTATATAAGATGCCGTGACATTGCTATGACCTACGTATGACGTCAAATTAAGGTCATGTGTTCACTGGCAAGTGAACGAACATTCAGGAAATGGTTGAGTAGCATAACTGGTAAAGCTCTCGTGTGATGCTGAATCGGTCTGGGTTCGATTCCTACCGTGAGCAAACAATTTATTTTTCTCAATTTGCTCATAAGCCATTTAATCGAGAGAGTTTATTCCTTATCCCCTCTACTGCTGTATTAAGATGTTCTGAATATACGCATACACTTTCCTGCTTGACAACATTTAATATTTATATTAGGTTAAATTCACTCAAAAATATAGGTCGATATATTTTTTTAAGTAAAGTCATTTATTTTCTTGAATCGAGACTACGTTTTTTTTTAAGTCAAGAAAAAAAAATCATCAATGGGAGAATTTTATGTCTTCCGTTAAGTAAATATTTGCATGATTCAAGAAAAGTTATTTTATTAAGTTAAGATTATAATTTATTTAAATCAAAATTAAAATTTTCTCATTCCAATAGACCGTTGTCTTGAGTCAATAATGTATTTTTCCCAAACTGAGAGTAAATGTTCTTCTTTCACGCAAAAAAAGTTCTTGGTTTGAGATGTTGATATATATTGTGACAATTTACGATGCTCACTAACCAAGACAGAAAAATATCTTGTTTTGATAGTTTTTTTCATTTGGTCAGAAAGAAAATAAATTTGACTTAAAATAAATATTCTTAAACCAAGATTATTTAACTTTAATTAAAATTTAATTATTCTTGATACAATATTTTTATGATATTAGTCGAAGAAAATGTCCTCGGATTAAAAAAACCTAATTACTCAGCCCAAGAATAAAAAAATGAAGGCAAAAATTATCTTGGGCTGAGTCAACCTTTTTTTCTGTGTAATTGAAATTTCAACTCAAATTATTTTATTTAATTTTGTTTTAACTATTATTCCTATGGTAAAAAAGACAGACTACTTTTTGGTAGATAATTTGATTTTCTTTAACTTCAATTTTCGTTATTCAACTTACCATTCCGATAATTATTTTAATAATTCTCAAATTTTTTGCATTTAACTTTTAATTTTTTGACAATTGTTTTTTGTTCCATAACTTTGAGAATTTTTGAGAATTTCAAAAAAAAAAAATTTGTTTTGTTATTCATGTTTATTTGAAAGGTTGAAATAATTAAATAATGAAAAATCTACTTCCATTTCGGCTGCCGAATGGCCTTTTTTTAAATATTTGTTAGTTCAGCAAATCAAAAGTATATAGCTTTTGCTAATCATTTGTTTGAATGCTTGAATCATTTTGGAATAAATAATCGTGTGCTTAATCCCAATAACTTGGGGCATTCTGGAAATAGTCATGTCAATTTTTATGAATCAAATCGTATGACATTTTACTCGTCATTAACTGACGGCATACATCACAATGCTCCATGTATGGCCATATATGCTTCACATATGAACTATATACGGCCATACATGGCCATATATGTTTTATTTTTCACGGGTTTGGCATGTTGTTGGTTCCGTCGAAACCGTATAGGAATCTACGCTGGATTCCCCCATATGGTTATTATTGATAGGTATAATAACATCGTCTGACGTCATACTCTGAAAAATATAAAATTAAATGTAGATTAAACACAATTATGACAGTGATAGGTTCGAATTAATATTTAATTATATTTGTTACTTACCGTCCCTGATTGAAAGAAACAATTCGAGACGATTTGCAATGTTAAATGCACATGAGAAGGGCGATTCAAAAGTATTCAAAGTATTCGAAAGCATTAAAAAGTATTTAAAAAAATTTTTTTTTTATTGTTTTAAACCGTTTTTTTTAATAAGGGATGATATTGTTTCTCACAAATACTATGAAAGAGTATATTGTTTAACTATTGTTTATTCACTTTGAGAAATAATAAAATTAACCAAATATTTAAATTTTTAATGACAACAATAAACTAAATCACATTGCTGCGAGCAAACTTGATTATGCACTGTCTGATATTTTTGAGATACGAGGTTGCGTATGACATGTTTTCACCAGCTGAAATACATTGCATTTTGTTAAGGTAGTTGTTGCGTGGATTAATTGAATGTAGGATTTTTATGAAACTTCACGTGATTGTTCTTTGATTGACTACAAATCTTATGAGACTAATCTGAGTAAAATTGACTACCCCAATGTTATGAGAAACGATTTCAAAATATTGAAATTTTAACACGGGCTCTTATGGAGAAAAGAGTTTTACGGGCGATTTTTTTTTTTATTAAAATCAGAACACAATGTAGGAACTTTCTAAAAATTTGATCTGTTATCAAAACTGAAATTATAAACCACATAAAAAAAAAAATGAAAATTATTGACCACGCCATTTTTGAAATATAATTTGTCAAAGCTCAAAGCTTTTTAAAAATTTTAAAGACGTACCCAAACAGTAGTATGATGTGGCAGCAGCGCTTATATTACAACAAAATAAGCGCGCGAAAATACAAATAGGGACTTAATATAAAAATATGACCAATAGATAAAATTAATTAATTATTCTATTATTAATAAAAAAAATTTTATTAATTTATTAACTAAATTAAATATTTGTAAATATTGGAGACAAGGTGTTGAGGAAAGCTGGAAAAAATCAACGTTCAATTCTTCCTCAAGTTATATTAGCCACTTGTTTTACTTTATTTACTTACACTTGTTTTTATAAATCGATTTTAATAATATAAACGTTTTGAAATTCCTAATAATTTTATGATTAACAACTCTGTTTATTTTGATGGTTACTTTGGTTATGTCTTACGAATATAATAATAAATATCACTGAATGCAAAAAAGGTGCGCAGGAACAGTGAACGTTGTTGCCACGATCACTTCTCGAATATTATGGATGTATGTGTATATAAACGTATCGATACTACTTGAATGTATGTGAGAGCAATATGACTGTACTTATACAAAAGTTTTCAATGAGCGGCGTTAAACTAACAGCTTTAGTTATGTTATTTTTTTAATCCAGTAAGCTATACTTTCGAACGTCACTACCTTGAAACAACTACCTTAAATAAAAAAATCGGTCTATCAGTTGACCCTGCAGGCCAGCCCCAAAACTTACCACTATTTTCGAGCTCAACGAGCTCGAAAAAATTGTTTTCAATACATTTTCGAGCTCGTTGAGATATTTATGTATGCCTTTGTTTTCGAAACAAAACGTTTTTTACCATTTTTTTTCGCCAACGATATCTCTCGAACGAATTAACCGATTGAGACGGTTAAGGTGGCAATCGACGCGTTTTATTGAGTTCTACGGCTGATCAGATTTTGAAATTGATTTATTCAGTCGTTTCTGAGAAATTTCGTAAATACTAAAAAAAAAGTTTTTTTTTAATTCTTTCGACAACGGTTTCTCTTGAACGAATGAACCGATTTTGATGGTTGAGGTAGCATTCGACGCGGCTTATGAAGTTTCAGAGCCCAGTTGATTTTGGAATCAATCCATCGAGCACATTACAAGTTATCCGAAAAAAACATTATTAAAAAAAGTTTATTTTTGGAATATCTCTGAACAAGATCTACCGATCAAGCTCAATTTTTCACAGCTTCTAGATATTGACAAACCGCGTCGAATGCTACCTTGACGATCAAAATCGGTTCATTCTTAAAAAAGTTACAGATCTATACATACATACGTACGTCCATTCATACATACATACACTTGGACATCATCTTGAAATTAGTCAAAATAGCTTCCTAGAACCTCAAAAGGTCAAGATCTCTTAGAATTTCAATTTTCGAAAATTGGACCGAAACCTATAACTTCCCAAATTTTTGAAAATTTTTAATTTTCTTAGCGGGAAGTTGAAAAAAACTATTCAATATTTTCATTTACCACTTTATAGAAATATGCGCGGGCATTTACCGATTAATTTATCGGCAAAAACTCAAAATCGTCAAAAATCGAGTAACAAGGTTGCGTCAGAAAACCCTCATATATGTTTTGTGTTGGTTTGAAGTTTTTTTCTAAAGTCTTTTACATTTCTCTAATAAAAATGTCGCCATAGATTAAGTATCTGATGTTTGACATTATTTGATATGAAATAAAAAATAGTATATTTATAAATTGAGCATTAAAAAATAATCAATTATAATTTGTTTATCAACCTTTTCAATTCTATTATAATTAATTATCGAGAAAAATTACCCTGAAAATATATGTCTCATAAATTAAAAAAATAAATATCACTGGTTAGAGCTATAAGACTCACATGCCACAATAGTATTTGTTGCTATTCAAGTGAGATTATTTGAATTGTAACTCATCAGCATTTCATGGTTGTCCAGCCACTATTAGCTACCTAGATAGCAAAATAACGTCTTGATATGTTCTGAATGAGTTCCTATTTATGATTTGGACGTCTCATTCAACATTCTGAAGTCTTCAAGAAGTTCTCAAGATTACGAATGAGCCACCTAGCGAACTCAGTAAGACGTCCTTAATAAGAATTCTCAAAGAATTTTTTTTTCTGACTTCGCAAATAAGACTTTAGAATGAATTCATTTTTATGACTTTACAAAGTAGACGTCTTGAAGAGTTTTTTTTTCTGATTCGGTAGAGTAAGTTCTTGTGGTGCTCCTTTTTCTGAAATCATAAAAAAGACGTCACCAGAATATCCTTTTCAAGAACTTATAAATAAGACTTCTTTTAGAGTTCTTATTTGAGATATATAGTAAAAAATTTCGTGGGAATTTGAAAAATTAATTAATAAAACAAAGAATTAATTTTAATTAGTAACTAATATATTTTTAAACGAAGAAAGTTACATGTTAGACATAATAGTAGTTTATCTATCGAGTGTGATCGTGTTTAAGACGAGAGGTGTGAAGGTTGGTGCCTGAGCCGAAGGCAAACCCTTAAGTTCCCGCTGATTTCAAGCTCCATGAGCTCGAAAACATTATTGTGAATACATTTTCGAACACGAAAAGTTATGTCTTATCTTAAACTATGAAAATTTGAAAAACCCAAAATAATCAGGAACCATAGACCTTTAAGTTACTGTGTATGATTACTTTTAAAGAAATCTATGAATTTGGGCAGAAGTAAATGTAATTAGCAAAAATAAAGGGTAAAAGGAGATTTGAATTAGATCATAACTTCGACATAAAAAGCTTTTATTTCTTTGGGACCCTTGGCTTTTTTCTTGCACTGCAATAAAACAGCAGATGTTGAGGGTTTACTCATAAACACAAATTTTCAAATCTTAATCCCTAAGTCCCATAAATCATACTCTTACATTTATTACTTAAGTGTCCTTTAGTGAAAGTTTCAAAAATATAATAAAATAACATAAACAAAAACTTAGAATCTTTAAAAAAAACACATACACTTGCGTATTCAAAATATTCCACGATATTCCACGATCCTACATTATTATTCGATATTAAAATATATTAAATGTATTTAATCCCTTATCAAGACTTGATTTTTGCGTGTTTACTCAATTTTTTACAAGGTACTTGATGGTTGAGAGATTTAATACTTAGTACTTGAGAGAGAATGAGAGAGAGAGAGAGAGAGAGAGAGAGAGAGAGAGAGGGGGGGGAATGCACAGGTATATTGAACAATGAAGAATATAACTGCCCTATAGTGTCATATTACCAAAGTTCTTATTGTGACCAACATTACTTTGATATATTTTACGGTGCTACATACTGTATTTCAACCCTCATGCTTATAGTTTTTCGAAAGATTCTACTTTGTGACAATATGTATATCCCGTTTTTTTTTTTTTTTTTTTTTTTTTTTTCACTTTATTACTGATAACTGACACCATAGAATATTGATATGTTAAGTAGGGTGTAATCGAGTTTTCATACTGACGATAAGATTTTGTAATCAGATCCATACATATCACTAGAATTTTTTTTTATATGGATCTCACACCTTACACAGATATTATTTAAGTTAATATGGTGATGAAGTATTAACATATTGGTTGATTTATGCTTTACAGGTTGCATTGAGAAGACAGCAGGCACAAGAAGAAAGTGAAGCACGAGAACTCGGCTTACAATTGCAGTATAATAACGGTAATTGTTCAACTGGTCCTATGCTATCCACAACTTCAGCAGCTGCACCCACAAATGGAAGTCCGTCACATCCAACTCACGTTTCAAGTCCAGCTGGTCTGGCTATTGCTGCTGCTGCAGCACAGATACAGACCCAACTACATCAAAAACCAGACTGTGGACTTCTCCAACGGATGAGAGTTCAAGCTGATGACTATCGAGACGTGAAAACAGAATGCAGTTCTATAAGTTCATTATCAGGTAGTGTGACATATTAAAAATTTCTTTTATAGTAATATAATTTAGATTAAATTCGTGGATCTACCTTATGGTGTTATAATTCAACAAGAAAGCCAATCGGCTATTCTTGATTGGAGTATTCTTAAGATGCAGGTGACTTTATATCATAAAGGGTAAGTGCGACTTGAGTTTGCACGCGAGCCCAAGGGTTTTAACGAGCTAAGAGTCTCGAGGGTTGAAGCGTGCTGCTATTACTGACGATGAAGATGAAAAAAAAAAGAAATAAAATAAAACTGTCAAAACTATCAACGTGCTCTTAGTCGAATGCTTAACTTATAAAAGTGCTAAGTTATTACTTATGTCCTCTGGCTATTGTTAGAACACTTCTTAGCTATTTGTTCTGACGTTTTTGATAGGATTAAATTAACGATTAGCTTATGACTGGATTACTGCTACCGCATCTCTATGAGATTGTATCTAACTCGGATTTCGTTAATTACGGTAGATATTTATTCTCATTGAAAGATCCAAATGCTAAACAAAGAAATAGAGAAATGGTGTATAAGACTATAATCTAGGAATCTACGTTTTTATTTTATTTTTTAATTTCCCGCTAAGAAAATTGCAAATTTTCAAAAAAAGGGAAGTTATTGGTTTCGGTCCGATTTTCGAAAATCGAGTTTTCATCAGATGTCGACGTTTTGAGGTCCTAGGAAGCTATTCTGACTATTCCTGGATGGACGTCCGTCCGTCCGTGTATGTGTGCGCGTGTATGTGTGTGTGTGTGCGTGTGTGTGTGTGTGTGTGTGTGTGTGCGTGTGTGCGTGTGTGTGTGTGAACTTTTTTCTGTCCGACCATATCTTTGGAACGAATCAACCGATTTGAACGTACTTGGTGGCAATCGAAAGGGCTCACCAAAACTTAGAATTGATTAGATTTTGGGGTAGATCGGTCATGTATTTTACGAGTTATAAGAAGAATTTTTTTTGTTGTTGGTTTTTGCGTCAACTTATAAACCACTTGCCCGATTCACCTCAAAATATAATCAGTTTTAAGTCTTTTCGAGCTCTTTCGATTGCCACCAAGAACGTTTAAATCGGTTCATTTGTTCTAAAGATATCGTCGGACAAAAATTATAATTTTTCAGTGAAGGTATGTTTTACCGACCTAACAAATTTTTGAGCTCGAAGAGCTCAAAAATTCTCAAGTAATAATATTTCCGAGCTCCCTGAGCTTGGAAACAGCGGGAAGTTTTGGGGCTGGCTCGCAGGGTCAGGCGGTTTTCTGATTTTTTTAAAATTGTTATAACTCCAAAAAAAAAAACGTACACAAATTTTCTGTTTACTGTACAAGTACAATAACGAAGTATCGTTTGTCCACTTGAGGATGACAAAGAACACGACTTGACTTGTTTTATTATTCCTGAATAAAATAAATGTTTAATGGAATTTATTCTTTATCATAATACTGTTATTGTATTAACGAGTAATTAGCAAAATGGTGATTAGAATAATTCAGCTTGAATAATATTTAAAAGTTCATACACTTCTAATCACTTTAAGCCTGTATCCCATTTTTTTTTTGAATTGTTACGGCAGTGAATAAATGAAATATTAAGGAACAGTTTTGTTTTTACGATTTTATTATTTTTAACTAATTTACTTTAATTAACATACAAAAAATAAAAAAAAAATATTTTTTGCAACTCATGGTAAGAAAGCACGTCTGTGATTGGTTAAAAACGACACGGCAAAGAATAAATATCGCGAAGAATGTCCATATTGTTCGTGAAAAATATGACAAATCTACACTTTTTATATATTTATATATGTATATATATATATATATATATATATATATATATATATCTATATATAGGGGAGGGGGACAAAAGGGGGTACACCTAAGGAAATACTAAGTTTTTGAGGACTAAAATATGCTAAATCTTTTTGTTTTGAATGATATTCACGGTAAATAGACAAAATTTTTAGCTGCCGTTAAGAAATAAAATTTTTACTTTTGGCAGGCAATATGAGGTATCCTTAAAAAAAACTGGAAAAAAAATATTTCTGAAAGTTGATCAAATTTCATTAAATTAAATTTTTTAAATGTAATGTACCTCAAGAAAAATTACATTTCACATCATTGGTGGATACGAAGGCAGAAAAATTTTTTTTTGTGAGGCAGAGAGGCCCCCCTTTTAAACAATGATAAATTTTTTATTTTTTTATTTTTTAAATTGTTTTTATCATTAAGAATGTATTTCTTTCTGTCGACAACTATTTTTGGTTTTAAAATACTCGAAAAATATTTTTTTGGGTGTAATAAATCGTTCCTCCTCGATTAACTTTTATTACTAATTGTTATTTAATAAAAAAAAACAATTTTATATTCCTTATTTGTCATTATTTTGAACCCAAAAAACGTTGTTTTTGATTTTTTAGATTACAGATTATTTTGCATTAATAAAAAAATTTTATCAATTAAAAAATAAAATATTATTTTTAAATATTTTTAGCAACCTAATTTGCCCTAGATATAGAAAATCAAACGATAAATGGATTAATATATTAATTTTTTTTTTCAATTTAACGATAAAAATATGAAAGAATCATTTTCTCATAATTTTTAGCTGGTCCATTTTGCGTCAGGTGTAATGCGTAGGTGTGAAAATGTACAAATATATCGGATCTATAGTAATAAGATGAAAAAAAAAAAATTTTTTTTTTTATAAAATTTTGGGGGTACCCTGTTTTGCCTACCCGACCACCTTTTGCCCCCCCCGCCCCTATGTATATATATATATATATATAGGGTGTTTCAAAATAAACATTTCTTTTTTTTTTCAAGTCTTATGGTTTTGAAAAATAGTCTTAGGTATTAGAAAAATCCTCCCAAAAGAGTAGCTCGGAAGCTCAATCCTGCTAAGAGCTCAACGCATAATAATTTTCTCATTTGAATTACACGTAAAAAAATTTTTTTTGTTTATTATACATAAAAATATTTGAGAAATTTTTTTTCGAAAATCAAAGTACGTGGTCTTGTAGGAAATTAAATTCTCTACAAAAAAGCCCTCATGTATTTTCTTCGTACATCTAACAGAAAAAAAAAAATTATGAAGCTTTAAACAATAGTGAATTGAAAAACTTAACCAAAGATAATTTCCGGATTTTCTTACGTGTACATGTTTATACGGTGAATCTATATACTATGTATTATCAGTAAGGTGTTTCAAAAAGACTTCTGAGATCTTACTTATTTTCTGTATAAATTTCGAAAGAAAAATATTTTTTTTAAGAATTATAATTTTTTTTCTTTCTGTATTTTTAAATTAAAAAGAAAGTTCTGTTTTGAGAGTAAGGGAAATTTTTCTCATGTGTTCAAAAAACAATTGACAGATAACATTAGCTCAGATGAAAAAACCTAAATTTCTATCAAAAAACTGGTTCTTATAATGGAAACATGAAGTTATACTATCCAATATAGTTTAAAGCTTCATAACTTTTTTTTTGTTAGTTCTCCGGAGAAAATACACAGGAGCATTTTTGTAGAGAATTTAATTTCCTACAAGACTGTGTACTTCGATTTTAGAAAAAAAATTTTTTATTACTTTTATTTTCAAAAAACAAAAAAAAAATTTTTTACATGCAATTTGAACGGGAAT
>OZ024706.1:23044023-23100339 GCA_964016945.1 Microplitis deprimator | reverse complement strand
CGCAGTTTTGAGGACATGATTGTGCCTACAATTCTCGTCGGATCCTAATGAAATTTTCTACACTTATTCTATGGGTAATTATCACGGTTAAGTTCGAAGGTGGGCTCAATCAATCAATTTATAACAGGGCTAAGCTGCTACTCTGGTCGTCCTTTATCAAGGGCGCCACTGGAAGTAATAACGGCCTCCCAGAGCCGGATCTTGGATCATCAGGGTCGGTGTAATTTTATTTAATTGTAAGGGAAATAAGAGGGAGGATAGTTTATAAATAAATTTAGATTTATTTAATTAACAATTTTAACCTTTTATTTAATAAACCTTTCTATATCTTTATAAACCTTGTATCACTTGTTAACCTTATAACTTTTATAAACCTTATAACTTTTATAAACCTTATTACTTTTCATCTTATAAACCTTATAACCTTTTATTTGTTTAACCCGCATTATTTTACTTAACCTAATTTATTTATTAACCCGCAATTTATTTTATTTAAAACTATTTCATTTAACGAGATTGACCAATTACCTTTGGTATCTTCACGCACACACACTCCCTTATAATTACTTTCATTTGGCCAACTACCTTTGGCATTTCTTTATTTTAAAACCTTACTTAAAATTAAATTAATAGCTTTCCTGCCGTTAGTTTATAACACACACACACATTCACTTGGTCCCCTGGACTTATTTTACACACTCACTCTGAATTTAAAATGGCGTCTTGCCGCCAGCAACTGATTTCCCGCCAAATTTAAAATAATTAAATTAATTAATATAAAAGAATTGAATATTTATTAATTAATTTATTCTAATTTTCCGTTCAATTTATTATTCCTTTTCCACTTCCACAATTATTTAATTTAACTCTACAACTAGAGGATTCTTGCTCTGTTATGTCAGGACTATTCTCCCCAAATACCCAATGTACACGTTTTCCTACGCGGCCCCTTTTTCAGGTACTTTTATCACACTAATTATTTTACACTTAATTTATTAATTCACTTTCCTTAATTATTAATTTAATTAGTTATTGTCTTAATCAACTAACTTAATTTTACTTGATTTCTCATTTACCGGAGTTCCCGACCGCGAGACTCTTTATAATTACTACCGAGACAATTAATTTTATTTACAATTATTTTCTTCGTTTTATCATTTAATTTAATTGTAATTAATTCATTTTATTTTGACTAGAAATTATAACTAGAGCAACGAATATTTCCGGTACACGGGTTACACGATCTATCTGGAAATCTCTGGAATATTTTCGGCCACCTGCCTGGAAATATCTACTCAATAACTCCGGCTACCCGCCTGGAGTTTATTAATTAATTTATTTTATAAAATTTATTTACGGTTAACTTAGTTAATTTTAATTTACGAATTAATTAATCGCGGACACTTAATTTCGTGACGATACAGGACGTACGACTATGTATTTGATAAAATTTTCCGGCTTCCTGCCTGGAATAATTTTAATAAATACCCTTACAGCTTTTAAGTCTCCTTGATCTATCCTCGTCGCGGTAGTATTGTCCTGGTCTCGTAATTGTAAATTTTATCGTCCCATTCAATCTCGTTATGCTCTCCTTATCTCTCTCAATCTCCTTCCGAACCTCAATCTCCTTCACCTGCTTAATCAGACGCAATCAGTAATATTCATAGAAGATACCGGCTACCTGCTTGGTATCTTATAAGAAATTTTAATAACTTATCACTTGGTTCTACAATATGAAAACCAAGTCACAATTAATTAATTACCTGATAGTTTAATCACGGCGTCTATTTCCCTGTTCGTTGTTTTCTTAGGTCCGTCTGGTCCAAATGTTCCGGTAACTAATGTCGTTTCTCGTTCCGGTCCCCGTTTATAATTCCTTACTCCCCACATGACTTCGGGCGTCTTCTGACTTCAGTCACTCCTACTTAATTCTAATTGGGGACTGACGGACGAGCATTCGAAATTTTCACTACCGGTCGATTAGTCGCATCCTACCCTGGATAACCCTGGGTGGTTACGTCACGTGATCGACAGTGCGCCTAGTAGACTTTATTTTGACTCAAATTTTACGTGGTAAATTCAAATTGACCCCGTTACAAATTAGCCTAAAAGTTGTGGCTGTTTGAAATTTCCACGATTTTTCGATAAAATAATCTTTTATCCACTCTCAAGATCATATAACTTTAAAACTAATACTCATAGACAATTCTATGTCGAAGTCTAGAGTGAACAGAATCATACAAATTTAAGGCTATATTATTAAAAATATCAATACTACAAGAAAATTATTGAACTAAAATTTAATGAAGTAATCAATAAATTTTTTCTACATGTAGTGCAACTAAATTAACAGCAATATCCATATTGTAACAAATAGTATATTATTATCGATTGAAATTATAAAATCTGTCTACCTGTAGACCCTGCGGGCCAGCCCCAAAACCTCCCGTTGTTTTCGAGCTCCTTGAATATTTCGAGCTCGAAATAGTATATTTATATGAGTATATTTGTATGAACGTATTTAACGCTTCAGACATGAACAGATATGAACAGGCTTGAACAGGCATGGACAGGTATGATCAGGCCTGAGCGTATTTAACGCTTCAGACTTGAACAAATATGGACAGGAATGATCAGGCCTGAGCATATTTAACGCTTCAGACATGAACAGGCATGGGCAGGAATGATCAGGCCTGATCATGTCTAATTTCAGGCCTGATCATATATGAACAGGCATGGTCAGGTCTGATCATTTTTTCCCGGGTTGTTTAATAAGCTTTAATTTTCTACCTTAAACGTTATGTTTTGACTACTTCTTCCAATAATTTTATATTCCTGAATATTTGGACAGAATCAATAAAATTTAGAAATATGGATTTTATTCCTGATAACTTATGCATTTCTCAGTATAATCGAATTTTATCAGCTATATTTTATTGTGATCTTTTAATTATAAAGGTGCGTACACGGAAAGAAATTTTTCGGGGATACCATTATGCTGTATGGGTGTTACACGACCATACTGTATGGTAGCAAGCATTTTTTCATTCGTTTAAGAATTTTATGCATAAATGATTTCACCATACGGGGATGGTAATATTCACAATAGTCATGGCGTATGAGTCTATGTTGTAATGGGTCCACTTATTTTATTAATTAAATGTGGTCTTAATAAAACAAGGGCCCACTCATATATAAAACTTAAGGTGTTTTATGTACCTGTCTAGCTGTGCTCAGTGAACCTCAGGACGAGGATAACCCCGTACTGGACCACGCAGTATTAAAATTAGAGAGAGATCTTATACTTAACTTATCAGGAAGGTTGTTATTAATTCATGAAGTATAAATTTAATATTGACAAATGAAACTATGGCATTTATTTAACGAAGTCGCTTTACAAATAAGAAATTGAATGAAACCATGAACAATAATTATAAAATGACTGATGAAACTGACTCGACTTACTTTAACAAAATATTACTGACTCGACTAAACTTAAAACAATTGACTCAACTAATTAATTACATAAACGACTCGACAATTATAAAATATTATTTTACAAAGAAAATAGTTAACCCGACAATAAATAAACGACTCGACTTACTTACTCCAACAATTCCAATTCAAACCAGTCCTTCTTTCCACCGAACCTTTTCCTCCATGACCAAAACCATAACCAGTCCTTCCAAGTCCACCAATCCATTCCAATCCTTTCCAAATCCACCAGGTCCACTCCACAATAATTATTAATATAATTAATTAATTAAATTAAACTTAAATAACTTAAGTAAAATAAGCTTTCACGAGTCGTGGGCTTATATGCTCTTGGCCCATTTTAAGTACGACTGTCAGCACGTGTAGTAGTAGTAGTAGATGGTAGTCGAAAACCGAGATGGTAGCGGTAGAGCACGTCCGTCCACGGCAGTTGCTGCGAGCCAAGAGAACGACAGCTCGTCGTCTCTGGGCCTCGTACCTCTCCACTCAGGTTGACCAACCCCTAAAACCAAATTTCGGGACTCGACCGTAGCGACCCCGGCGCGTCAGTGACTGTATTTTCTCAAATGTTGACAGTTGTTGAAGGAGGCTGGCTATTTTGGCGCGAGTCGAAATTCGAATTTAAACGCAAGGTGGAAGCATTTCACCCCGTTACAATGTCAGTATGGGTGTCAGGTCCATACTGCTTGGTGGTATCCACAATGCTTCTGGCAGAACGCTATTCGATATTGTGAAATTGCGTATGCTTATATTACAGTAGTACCAAAGCTTATTGAAGTGAAAAAATAAGTTATGTTTGGTTATAGTTTTAAATATACTGTCCACCAATCTTATAAGATTAAACCCTATATTTATAAATAGAGAAATATATGAGAAGAAAATATTAATGATAAATCTATGTTATTATAAATATTAATTATTTTCGTTATAAAGTATATGATTTTTTATTCCCGATTGAAATCAATTCATACCAATTAAAAATTCTCGATGGGAGTCAGTGGAAATTAAAATATGATACAAATGTTCTGAAATATATCGATTGCTTTAAATAATGAAAATATATCTTTTAGAAAAGTTAATTTTTAAATTAAGAGGCCTTATTTTTTGTAAAATTTGAAAGATGAATAAGAAATTAAACTACTAACTTTTTTTTCAAAATTATTTATTTATGATTTTTTTTTTAATTTGATTAATGTACAGCATTATTGATATTAATAAAGATTATATAAAAAAAAATTAGCAAATCCATCTACGCAGTATTGATGGTAATCCGATAGTGTATTGACTACTCCGCACAGATCAATTCCCAGACAGCATTCAAGTCGGAATGACTGCTTTACGACGTCGTATTGAAGGAAGTTTTAAGAAGTCTTATGATGACTTCTTAAATGTGTCATTTTCAAGAACTCTTAATTAAGAGTTCCTGAAGACTCCATAAATAAGACGTCAGTTTTTTGACGTCTAAATGTATTCTATTTTTAACTTCTTTATGAAGTCAAAATTAAGAGCTCATTAAAGACGTTATTGTAAATTCATAATGAAGTCTTATTTACGAAGTTAGAACAAAGAACTCTTTGAAAACTCTTTTGAAAAACGTCTTACTGAGTTCGCTAGGTGGCTCATTCGACATCTTAAGAACTTCTTAAAGACTTCTTTAAGATGTTGATGAGACGTCCAAATCATGAATAGGAACTCATTCAGAACTCATCAAGACGTCATTTTGCTATCTGGGTTGTGACCCACCCTAGTGGCATTGTCATTTCTTAAATGCTGTATGGGACTCTAGCCCATACTGATCTAGTCTATCCTGCTGTACAGACATGTAACCTACGCAAAGATTTCTGTACTTTACAGTATAGTAAACAACGCCATACTTATGGTACTTGCTGCAATACTATAATAAGTGTATGGTGATAAGCACGATACATTTCTTTCCGTGTATAACTGAAAATAAATATTTTAGACAATTTTTACCTAATGTATCTTAAAGCTGACTTGATAAGCCTCAACTTTGTACCTGAAGCTTGAAATTTTTACTGTTTTATGAGTTTTAAAGCGTTAAGAATTTTTTCAATATAGAAGCGGGTTGGTTTTAAGTCTTAATCACTTATACGTTTTACATTAAAATCTATTTCTGTCAAATTGTTCTTGTCGCTAAAAAAATAATCTTTTAATTTGCTTATACTAAACGATAATATTTTATTAATAGTAATACCGTTAGGTTTTAGTAACCATCCAAAAATTAAATAAACACTGCAGATTATAGATATAGTAATATTTTATATGCGTAAAGGTTATATTGGTATATTATTGATATAATGTTTTGTCAAATTAACTATCTGAAGTTCTTCGAAAAAGTAAGTCGTTGTCCTTTAAAAAAAAAAAAACGCACCTTTCATTTGTTTGTAGTGTAAATAATAAATATTTTTAGTTTTAAGCCTCTACCCGACTAGAAAGTCCTGTGAAATCGCCCAGAGTATACATGTGGACCTCATTGGGTTCCAATAAGGCATGCCCAATAGGGAAGTCCATATGATGACTCAATAAAAACCCAACTGGAAAATCCTAATCGAAAACAAATTAAATTATTGTAAGTTTTATCCTATTGGGGCTTGAGGGGATTCTTAGTGGGAAAACCCAACATGAAAATAGAGAATGTCATTTTTTCCCACTGGGTTCTTTGTAGGACGTAAGTGAGAAAACTCAACGTGAAAATAAAAAAATTGATATTATTTTTTGTCATTGGGTTCTGTGTGGTTCAATTGATCCGTTGATGACGTCACTATTAGGACGATTAGGTATCTTTTTTACCAGCTGTGTCTTATCTAATGTTTTCAGCTGCCAGATATAGGCGCTAAATGACGTACATTTCAAGTGTCTGTCACAAAAACATATATTTAAACTGAGTTTTTTACACTTTCAACAATAATTATATCATGCTCACTTTAGTCAATAACTTACTAGGCCTGATTTTAAATTTTCTGCCCATTTATTACAAATAATATTTCAAAGAGTCCGTGCTTGAAAACAGTTAACATATCTTGCATTGTTAACGTTCATCAATTGTTATACGTCAGTGAAAATACCTGAGTACTTTTTCGAAATTTTAATTTCAAAACTCTAAATATACTGTGTTTAATGTGTGGTTTAGGATTTTAAGACGACCATATTAATTTTGTCGCTTTAATCTTTTAATTAATCATAATACTTAATGACTAACTTATTATAGTTAAAAATATATAAATTTGAATAAGTTAAAAACAACTTAGAAAACTCGCAAAAAAAATCAGACGTCTTGATTAATTATTTTCACTTATAACGAGACAATTTAGCCTTTTTCTTCACTGTGAGATTTCGAAAAATTATCAACGGATGCCGCGAAATTATAAAACTGATGATAAAAGTCTGAAAAACATCAAATAAAATTGAAAATTCGACAGTTTTAAAAATTCATAGCTCCAAGACCAGGACAAAACCTAACTTGAAATTTTCAGGGCTTTTTCGGAATAGGATGATGTGTAATCTCGGAAACTTTTTTTATTAATTTTTTTGAAATTTCTCAACGACCAGAATAATCAATTTCAAAATGTAATCAGCTGTAGAAATCAATAAAACGGCTCGATAGCCGCCTCAACCATCTCAATCGCTTAATTTGTTCGAGAAATATCTTCGGAGAAAAAAATGGTAAGAAAAGGTTTTCGCGAATATCTTTGAAATGACTGCACTATCATTTCCAAAATTTAAGTAGCTAGAAAACTCAATAAAACGCGCTGATTGCTGCAATAAACATCAAAATCCATCAATTAGTTTAAAAGATATCCACGACAAAGAGTTGAAAAAAACAACATTTTATGTCATTTTCCCCGGAAAAATCATGATACAATGTACTATAATTTGTTTGAGTTTGAAAAGCTCATAAGAAAACAGTGACATTCAAAAGTGTTTTTGAGCTCGAAAATTTATTCACAACGATGTTTTCGAGCTCAAGGAGCTATATCGTCGGTGAAAGAAATGTTAATAAATGGCTTTTCGTGAATATCTTTAAAACAACTAAACCAAATGTTTCCAAAATTTGATCTGCTCTAGAGCTCAATAAAACGCAACGATTACCACATTGAACATCAAAATCAATATATTAGTTTAAAAGATATCGACGATGAAATGGTTAAAAAATAAAATTTCAGATAATACATGCACAAAATAAATGCCGTTAAATGCCTAACCTCGGCCTCATAAACTTTTTTAATATACACTCATCACTTCTGATTAGTCAAATGCAGTGTTTAAACTTTCTTAAAGCATTTGTACATCCCTTCTACTGCAAAATTTGACGAAAATAGGCGTGATATATCCCTACTCTATAATCCAAGTTATCAAAATATTCAATATAAGTAAATAAGTATTCAATTTCATTTTTAATAATCAAATAAATAAATAATTAAGTAATTTTTTGTAAATAAATAAACTGAACCAAAAAAAAAACATTGATTTCTATGAAGACAAATCATTAAAATGATCGTGACCGCATAACGCCAACATTAAGCATTTAACGATGTTTTAATTTTGAGCATTTATTATATGAAATATCGTAGAAAACTAGTGACATCAAGTATAATACTCTCGTTCGGTTGGTAACACTTGCTTCGCTCGTGTTCCCAAACTCCGAACTCGAGTATGATACTCGATGGCACTAGCTATCTAAGGTACTATTATGTTACTTTTCTCGGTTACATAATAATACAATTTTCTCTCACTATAGTTAAGAAACTTATTAATATGATGAGTACATTAATAAATTTGAAACATATTTAGACTATTATACGTAATGAAATATTTGAAAAAGATATAAAACAGTTATTTCAAGTAATTTTCATGGACTATACCTCTTAATTAAATAAATCCGCGAAAAAAAAAATTCGTGAAGCATTAAATAGGTTTATCAATACAAAAATCCTGATAAAAACTTTTGGACTAATCATACAATGAATTACTAATTATTCAGTAATTAAGCATAACGAAAATCGTTAGTTTTTTAAATTTTCGTTAAAGGATTCTCATGAACAAATAATTTGATGTAAATATGACTAGTGGTATTCTACGGAACTATTGGAGCACAGTAAATTAGATTTCAAATAACAATCTGTTTAATTCATACGTTATGTAAAAAATAATTTCTCCCAACTCTTAATTTTTGCAATAACACAGAATTTACTTGGCCTATAAAACTTTTAACAAAATCATCACAAAGAATTAATTTTAATTTCATAATTGTGTTATTGTTTTTTAAATAGTCGTCCCATATACAATCATTTTCAAGACACACTATACAATCTAAAGATACCAAACTAGAAGAATAAAAGGAAGTTAACTGAAGAAGTTCAGTAGTAATTGAATTTCTCGGGCCAGTGCCACTTGAACCGTAGGGGAAGAGATGGCTGGTTGATTTTAGTACTTGGTTGAATTTAAATGTTGTATAAAGGTACATAGAATATATATATATATATATATATATATATATATATATATATATATATATATATATTAGGGTGCTCCGTTTGAAACGAACATTTTTTTCTTTTCGCTCCCCATCGAAAATCTTGTTCTATATGTTAAAAAAAAAATTCAGTCCAATTTTGAGCTCTTAATATTAATATTAACCACTGGAACAACATCGTTGAAGTTTTCCCATGCTAAAAGCACGTAAATTTAGTTTTTTTTCTTTTCAATTAATAAAACTCAGCCCCACTTTTATATATCGTATGGGTCCAAAGTTTTTCTTAAAGAGAATTGTATGCTCTTCAAAAAAGCCAGTACCTGCTTAGCTCTGAGTTCAACTCTAGCTCTCCTGTGAGTCTTTAATGTCAAATTTTGTATCAAATCGATGGTTTTTTGCTGTTAACTCATGAACGGTTGAGTCTAGAGAAAAAACGTAAATGACGTTTTTGTAGAAAATTTAATTGTCTATAAAAAAGGTTTAATGACTTGTATCTCTAAAACTATTATTTTTAAAAATATATGAAGTTAAAGTTATTAAAATTTTTAATTTTAGCAAAATTTCGAGATTAATTATTTTATAATTAAATAATATTTATATTTTAAGTAGTTTTTCGGCTTATTTTATTAATTACTTACCAAAAAAAAAATCAAAATTTGTAAGATATTCAAAATTATGTATTTACAATCTATTTTAGGAATAAATTCGAAATTAAATGGGTTCTTAAACTAATTTGGATGATTATTTAAGGGTATTTTTTATATTTTGTATATTTATGTATTAATCATTATCTTCCATAAATTACTGATAGTATTTTAATTATTAAATCAAAATAATCATTAATTTAACCGAAAATGATAGCTTACTTACATACATTTTTGGCAGTCTAATGATTTTAGATAATAAAATATGCTTTTTATGTTAGTCTTTTAATTATTAAGCAGCGCTTACTAGTTTTTAAACTATCGCTACAGCAGCGTTTAGTTCATCAGCTAATTATGTTTTTAGAAAAAGGTTGCTTTCGTGTGACCTTGACTTAATTGGTTTAATTGCCACGGCAGCGCTCTAGACATTTTTAATTATTAAGTAAGAAATTAAGACAATTTAATAAGTGGAAACCTAAACATGCAAACCTTCTCAATAAGACAATTTATAGATAAATTGAGAAAAATATAGATAGCCCGAACTGGGAATCGAACCCAGACCATGTCGGTATCACGCCGAGTGCTCTACCAGTTGAGCTATCCGGCACTATACTATATTCCGTTCAATTCAATCTATAACTTATTGAGCTACACCGTCCATCGTACGGTAAAAATATAAATATTATTTAATTATAAAATAATTAATCTCGAAATTTTGCTAAAATTAAAAATTTTGATAACTTTAACTTCATATATTTTTCAAAATAATAGTTTTAGAGATACAAGTCATTCAACCTTTTTTATAGGCAATTAAATTTTCTACAAAAAAGTCATTTACGTTTTTTCTCTAGACTCAACCGTTCATGAGTTAACAGCAAAAAACCATCGATTTGATACGAAATTTGACGTTAAAGACTCACAGGAGAGCTAGAGTTGAACTCAGAGCTAAGCAGATACTGGCTTTTTTGAAGAGCATACAATTCTCTTTAAGAAAAACTTTGGACCCATACGATACATAAAAGTGGGGCTGAATTTTATTAATTGAAAAGAAAAAAAACTAAATTTACGTGCTTTTAGCATGGGAAAACTTCAACGACGTTGTTCCAGTGGTTAATATTAATATTAAGAGCTCAAAATTGGACTGAATTTTTATTTTAACATATAGAACAAGATTTTCGATGGGGAGCGAAAAGAAAAAAATGTTCGTTTCAAACGGAGCACCCTAATATATATATGTTTCTCGTAGACTTGCAACGTATTTTCGGAGCTGAACAATTTCTCATCTCTGTTACATGGATATTAAAATAGAAAATAACTTCATTTTAAACTTACAGGTATGATGATGGTGATGATTGAATACACATGAATATATAAACAAGAAAGATCGACTAAGAAAGCTCTTAAAACTATAAATAAAAAACTAAGTTCAGTCAACTCGAAACTGCTCTTTTCTTAAGATTTTGTAGATTAATGTACCAGCACTATTTTCCATGATGTTTTGTCATGTAGAAGTTGGTGTTAAGGATACGGATGATGAACTACAAAACGAGACAGAGATATTTTCTCGTTTAACGATGAAGATCGTGCTGATATTACTTTGCTGCTGCGCCCACCGGGCATTGTACTACTACTACTATATTTCGTTATGCCTAGGGAAAAAACAATAATACGAACTTGCGACTGAGCAACCCAGAAACTTCGTCCTATCATATATCTGTTCGAGACGTCAGGAAATTATTTCTTCCATATTTGTTAAAAAGATACTGGTTTTCATGGAAGTTTAATTGTCCTATCTTTCTAAATATTTAGTTCGAAGTTAATTTATGTCTATGCACGTAAACATTAAGGCTATTCAAAGAATCCAATCAATTTTTGCTTTCTTAACAATTGGAAAAAATAATTATAATTGAATAAATAATAGTCACCAAGTCAGTGATTGGTATTTTTCCATTCTGATCCAAATTTAAAAACATCGAGCTCTTTCAATTGAAATCATTCTTCTTTTAATAAGTAGAGGATTTTTTCTTTTGCATGTAATGAATAGTAATAAAGCTACTTACTATCTGCGTTAATTCATAAGTAGTCTACACTATAAGCCCGGTAGACGTATACAGAACGTGTATGCGTGAATTGTTTAGCTATATGAACATTGCAAATTACACATCATAACACGAGGTTATTTTCAAAATCGATAGAAAAGCAGTTCATGTAAAAGATTTCATTAACATTAATAATTCATGGTAAACTTTGATACATAAATATATCTTGATTCAGATATAGATCGATTGATTTAAAATATTATTTAGCGTCAAAGACTAAATAACGGCGTCAAATGTCACTTAAAATTCCAAAATCGGTTAATCTGTTCGTAAGATATCGGCGGTAAAAAATTAAAAAATAACAATTTACTTTATTTTTCCCTGATAACGCAGTAGAGTCATGGTCGGCAAGTAGGCGTAGTGGGTAAGTGTGGGCAAACCCATGCATTCCAGTCCGAAATGAATGGGTTTGCGCACACTTACCCACAGCGCACTCTTGTCCCACATGACTGTAAATTATCATATGTTTCAAAAATTATACCGGCCCTTTCCTTTTATACTGTTTGATGATCGCTAGATCAATTATTGCAGTGATTTCGCTAGTTTAAATAATCTCATCATCGAAAATTGAAATAAAATTATGGATTCCAGTGATTTTACAGTGAATCACGGTAAAGTTACACCGTGAATAACTAAGATTTTACCATAAATTGGATTCGCTAGGGATATTCTAATAAAATTTTTATCTAAATTGTTGAAAATCTATTGGATTTCATAAAATTTTCTAAGTAGCGTTTATTAGGCTGACTTGCTTTAATTGGGATCCGTTTAACCCAAAAAAGTCAAACTTGAATGGTTTTGGGTTAGTTAATGTAAATTTAATTCAAAAAAGTACAATTTTAGTTATTTTTTTTCAACCTGGGAATAGATAAATTCATCTACTTGGAATCCGTCATGCATGATCAGGTATAGCGTGTCAGCCAACTAGAATCCTGGTTAATCAAAATGAGTTTTGAGGCAGTCACTAACGCAGCGTTACTAGCTTGCAGATTTAGCTTATAACGATCTCATCGTTGGTTCATTTTTTTTCAAGAATATTTTTAGCTCACCGATATCTCATGAGTGAACAATATTTATTATTATTTACAGATGGTGCTGTACAAAAATTTAATTCTTACACACCATTGCCTCACAACTGGCTCAAAATAATTGGTTATCGATAGCGCTGTTTTCAAATCAAAAGATGGATCACAATAAGCTGATAGCTGGTCGTTATCTATTATTTACAGATGGCGCTATATGAGAATGAAATCTTGACTCATTATTCCATTATAGTTGGTTTTGAATAATTATTTATAGATAGCGCTGTTTTTGAATCAAAAGATGACTCACTGCAAGCTGATAGCAGAGTCATATTCAATCCTGCATGATCATGAATAATAATGTTTAGCGGGAAAATAATGGTCATACATGACTAAGTATGACTTTACATGATTGTATACAAGCATGCATGATTCATACACCAAGCTCAGAGTAGAGTTTAATGGATCTTGAAATACATCTTCAGGTGTATCAGTCAACGAGATGAATCATGTTGGACCCAAGATACAAGTTGACATCAGTGATGTACTGAGTAGAATTCGTTGTCACCGCTATTTGTTCACTACAGACGTAACTAAAATGTTACGTCAAAGTGTAGCTGACAACGAATATCACCATTAACAGTGTATATTCTGGTTTGATGAAGAAGTCATACCGACAGTATTCACACTCGCTACTTTTGCTTATGGAATAAATCAACTCAATATCTTGCTGGCAGAGCACTTTTACAACTAGCTATTGATGAAAGAGAGAAATTTCTTAAAGCTGTTGTACCGCTGATGCACGCTATGTTGACGAAATCTATGTAGGCGCAGATGAACTCTCTGAGGCAACCCAAGTTTCTCTTGACACAAAAAATATGTGTGTCACTGGATGTTTCCCGCTCGCTAAGTGGGCAAGTAATTCACCAGAGTGACTCGCTCAAGTCGCTCTAATTGAAAAACAGGAAGACTTACCAAGAGAACTTAGTGATACTAGGATAAAAATGCTATTCTTGTCGGTTACTGTGTTTTAAACTTGAGCGGCCGAGATGTTACTGGATAAAAGGTGGTCGAGTTTCAGTCAGAGCATTTTTTGTTTGTGCACAACAATTAATAGGATAATCACCAATCACTCGTGTAAGACCAGCCAAGGCTTTCTTACACACTGTGTTGGTTTATTGCACTGAATTAATTTAAACAAAAACCAATCTTTTATATATATTATTTTATACCTTTTATGTTTATTTTTTAACTATTTATATAAGCTTATATAAAATTTGATCCTAAGTTTAAGAGTATGTTTAAGAGAAAAACACATAAAATAAATACTAAGAATGATGAATGCATGGGTGAAATTATTTATTCTTTAGGTATACGTAAGTGGACCTATGCGACCAAATAAATGGTGTTGGTCACTAAGATTTTGATTGCAATGGATTAGTCTGAAAGCATATGCCTAATGAGTAAGATATTCTTTCCAATTGCTATTGAATAAAGTAACATTAATAATTGATAAAACTGAGTAAAATAAATTATTTCCGTAGCCTTATTTTTAATAAGTTATGGCCAAGTTACTCCATACATAGCATATATTGTATTTAGCAATCTTATTTGCATTTAAATAATTATTTTAATATAAAAGAATCAAGTTAATTTCGTGGTTCAACTTATCAGTACTTTCTATTATGGAAAATTTAAAAGTGAGAAGAAACATTGTTCCATTTAATGGTGAAAGATATAGTGCTTGGAAACTTAGAGTGCGCTTATTTTTATCAGAAGTTGATGTGATTAAATTTATCTTTAAACCAATTCCTCAAAACCCGGACAAGAAGTGGAAGAAAGCTGAAAGGATTGCAAAAAGTATTATTGTTTCACATTTAGCGGATTCTATGTTAAAATTCGCAGAATTAAGAAATTCAAAAGAAATCTTTGAAAAAGTAGATGCTATTTACGATCAAAAAAGCCTTCCAGCTCAGTTAGATGTGCAAAAGAGACTAACAGATTTACAGTTAACAGGTGATATGCTTCTTATGAAGCATTTTTCAATATTTGATGATTATATAACTGAATTATCAGCAGCAAACTGAAATTTCTTGAATTCAACAAACATAATGATTATTCTCGGTTAAAAATAAAAAAAAACGAACATATTATCTGAAAATTAACAATAACTAATAATAATCAAATTACATTGATGTTCTTGCGTACTTTTTTTTTTCTCATTTTCGCCATGGTCACAAGCATAATAAAAATTGTTTATTATGTCACCATGAAATACGCAGTTTTGAAATAAATCAGGTGGATTTTCATTAACAGAAAGATATTTTGAGTTATGTTCATTTATATGATGCTGGGTTCCACTTCCAATAGCTTTAGTTTGTTCTTCTGGTGGCGTATTCTCTGATTTTTTTGAAAAAACTGTAACTGGTGGTTTTTCCAAAAAGTGCGTAGGGTTTGTTGATCGGTTATTGTGGATAACAAGTATTTTTTTGTTGTTAGCTGTTGTGATAACAGGTGTTGGTGACCTACAATTAAGTTTAGGTTGTTCTTGTTTATCAATTTCAAGTAAATCCTCCTCGTTGATCTCAAATCCATCAGAGAAGTGTTCGCATTCCATTTCACCATCTGGAGATGTCTTGTCATTCGTTGGAATTATCACCTCAGCTGCAATGATGTTTATTAATGAACTCGTTAACGCATGTGGTTTAGTTGGTTGTGGATCAGTTGATGTAGATGGTTGTGGCTGAGTTGATGTAGATGATTGTGGATCATTTGATGTAGATGATTGTGGATCAGTTGATGTCGATTGTTGATGATTAGTTCGAGAGAATTCTGATGCATGAGTTATGTTCTCATACATTTTTTCCCGATTCTTCGTTGAAATTTCCACACACCCTGTAAATAATCAAATTATTTATGAATAAAATTTGCATTTAAAAAAAAAGAGCATTATTAAGTTATTCAAATAAAATTTTGCAATTAAATAAATAAAAAGTAACCTTGAGCGATTGCTGTAGACTTCCAGCCTCCGAATCGTTTTAACATTGTCTTATTCGCACCCGAGTCAGACAACAGAGTTGCACCAGTTCTTCGGAAATAATGCCCGTTATATAATGTGGGATTAGGTAACTTCAAATGTGAAGCTATAGCGCTCGGTATCTTCGCAATTTTATTTCTGCCGATTACTTGTTGGTGAAATTTTCCATTCTGATATTTGATGAAAAATCTGTCGGTGAATGATTCCTTGGGTCTCATTGTAATATATTGCTTGACTGAATCGTAAAAGGGTTCTCCGATGATAAACTGACGAGGGACATCATTTTTTGTCTCATTGATAGAAACCAGGAACTTTTTGCCACGATCTTCGACATCGTGCACTTTAATTTTGCTGATCTCGTCACATCTCAGAAGACCACAACCTCTAAATATCAGTATAATTTTGCATTATTAGAAAAATTAACATATAAATTAATAAAAAAATTATTATAAATACTAACCTCTGAAACGAAATGTTTGTTATCTGGAGCTGTTTTTATAAATCTTGAAATTTCATCCCTTTTTTGACTAGGCTCTTTAAATTATACAATTTAGTAATATCAATATTCTCTCGTGTATACAATGTTTTTCTCAGCATCGACCACAGGCTCCATAAAGTTTAAGGTTTAAGTTTTTTACTCAAGTCTTTAAAATATACAACTAAATTTATTTCTTCTGAACTTGATAGAGAACCTCGATTAATTAATTGCCAATTTTTATAATTTTCGTAAACTAATTTATACCGAGCAGCTGACTTTTTTGGCAATGTATCTGATTGTATAATTAGTTCCGCGTCATTATCGAAATTTCTCACTATCTCCTCTTCGTCTGCAGATTCGTCAGTTGAGATCATTTTTAACTTCCCGCTAAGAAAATTGAAAATTTTCAAACATTCGGAAAGTTATTGGTTTCGGTCCGATTTTCGGAAACCGAATTTCTGTCAGATCTTGACGTTTTGAGGTTCTAGGAAGCTATTCTGACTAATTTCTCGATGATCTCCAAGTGTATGTATGTGTGTATGTACGTACGTATGTAAATATCTGTAACTTTTGAACGGATGAACCGATTTTGATTATCAAGGTGTCATTCGACCCATCTTGTTAATATCTAAAAGCTGTAAGAATTGAGCTTGATCAGTGAGTGCGTTCAAAGATATTCCAAAAATAAAATTATTTCAAAAATATTTTTTTTTTAAATAACTTTTAATGTGCTCGATGGATCAAATCTAAAATCTAATCAGCTTTAAAACTTTATAGGCCGCGTCGAATGCCACCTCAATCATCAAAATCGGTTCATTCGTTCAAGAGAAACGAAAGAATTAGAAACAATTTTTTTTTTTTTGGTTTCTTTGAAATTTCTCAAAAAAGACTAGATCAATCAATTTCAAAATCTGATTAGCTTTAGAACTCAATAAAACGCGTCAATTGCCACCTTAACCGTCGCAATCGGTGAATTCGTTCGAGTGATCGTTGGAGAAAAAATGGTAAAAAACGTTATTTTTCGAAAACAAAGGCATACAAAAGTATTTTCGAGCTCGAAGATCTCGAAAATGTATTCTCAACGATGTTTTTGAGCAAAAGGAGCTTGAAAACAGCGGGAAGTTTTGGGGCTGGCCCGCAGGGTCAACTGATAGTCTGATTTTTCAAAATGATTCTTTAATTAAATAAAGTTAATCTTTTTTACACACGTCACTGTCAAACTGTATCTTAGTACCATCAATCGTAAATAACCAGTCCAAGCAAAACATAGTTAGTAACAAATGACTAATTTCAGTCGGGGTAATGAAAGAATTTTTTGCTCCCACTGTTACAGAGGGTGAATGTGTAGCTTTACCAATGCACGAATCTTTAACTTTCTGCCTCGAAATAGGTGCAAAAGATGCGTACTTTCGACCGAGGTATAACGAAAAGTTAATTAATTCGAAAATTTCTAAGAGTTCATGACCCATCATTATTTCAATACGGTACTAAAAGGCCATTCATAAATTTTGTAAAGCATTTGAAAGGGGAAGAGTATACACCGAATATTTTTAATTCTCACTATGGGTAAGAGGGAGAGGGGCAGAGAATCTGATCATACAAAAGTTTTTGAATTGAAAAGTATACTGTTTTCGTGCTAAAACATGACGGAGTTGGATAGCGCCATCTGCATCTAGTTCTCAGACTCAGTCTCAAATTCTACAGAAATTATATCGTTTCGGTATATTTAGATATTCTTTAATTTATTATCTTGCTGACTGGGAACTTCACTAATGCTTGAATTTTGAAGAATAATTTTCATTTTAATAATTGTTTATTAAGTCTAAGATGTCTTAATATTTACATCTATTAGCATTTAAAGCTTGGATAGAAGGTTATCCAAGCATAAGTCTACAGATTCGTCAAGGAGTCAAATTTATTCTGGAAAACTAATAAAGATGCTTTTAAAAGCAACTTCAGTGTTGTTGAGACGTGTGTTTGTCACAAAATGAGTAAATTAAAACCACTTGCTTTTAAAAAAAAGTAAATATGTTTGCTTATTTTCTTAAGCAGGTAAGTTTATACTTTTTTTTAACTATATTGTTAACGATTTCATAAATTTTATGGTTGATTCGATTCATTCAATTTTACGTAATCAACACTGTTAGAAATTTCTATTGTAAATTTACGAGAAATAGATTGGAATTTTTTATCCAAACTTTTTTGTCATTAATTTTCCCATTCAACTGACTATCAAAATTTAAGACCGACTATTTTAAATTTAAGTGAGGATTTGTGAATTCAATACCTAAAGACTAAATTTAAAACCTTGATTGAAAATTCAAAACCTAAAGACTTTAAATTAAAAACCTTGATTGAAAATTAATTACTCAAAGATTTAAAATTGCAAACCGTGATTAAAAATTCATATCCTAGAGACTTTGAATTTGAGAAGCCAACGACTTAAAATTTAAAATCGTGATTGAAATTTCAAAACCTAGAATACTAAAATTGATAATACAGTGATACTAATTTTTGTATATATATATATATATATATATATATACATATATCTGTATAATATATATAGTAAATGGTAATAATGATAGAAGCAATAACATATAAAATATTGTTTTCATTTTAACTTTCACATACAAAACATGCTTAAATTAGTGTCGTAAACTGTCTTTTACTATTTTATACGGTACAAATAATCAGTTCATTACCTAATTACACTTATATCTGAAGTATTTAATTTAGTAGACAGATTGTGTACTCGAATCAAATGCATTTTTAGTAAATTTTGTTTGCTATAAAATCTCGAAAAGCCATTAAAACCATAATGATAATTTTTCGAGAGATTTTTATGACATTGATGATGATTCGAATGATTTAATAACTTAATAGTCTTAAAGTCACAAACATTGCGTGAATACATTATGACACAATGTGAGAAAGTTGAGCATAGAGGTTATGTAAATTATGATTTCTAAAACTAAACGATTATTAAATAAATATTAATACTGTGTATAGTATAAAAGAATGATATAAAATATTATACATACGTTTGATACCATTAATTTCTTTTGGTTATATCAATATTGAATAATTTATTTTCACTCGTGTTATATTTTAACCTGTAAAAAAAAGATAGATGATTGTGAAGTAAGCTAACTAACACAAAGTTTGAAATCAGTATCTCTATAAAACAAATATGACGTTTTTTTAATGAAACGGAAAATCAATTTAATTAAAAATTTTTAATCACTGTAGATATATTTGAAAAATAAATACTTTATTTTTTCAAAACAAATAAAATATTTGCGTAAATTAAATACTTACAGTCCTTTGCAAGAGTAGATTAGCGTCGGTTTTATCACCACTCTTTAAGAACTTTGTAATAGTTCTTTTAAATTTCGTGGTTTAGTTTGGAAATTTCAGTACGACCGTGAATTTCAAAAAGATGGGATTAAAATCAGATCAGATATTTTAGTAACGCTTTGAATTTTTAAAAGATGTTATCAAAATTCAATACAATTTTCTAAATTTTTCATAATGATCAAGGATTTTCAGCAGATTTTTTTAATTTTACAAAGAATGTTTATTAATTCGAATTATGGTGGAAGGATATGAATTTTCAAGTACAATTGCACATTAAATCGATTGAAATTTCGAAACATTTTTAACAGTGCAAACTTATTACTAATAAGTTATTAGCTATTTATACCTTTGCTTGTACATATAATAAACTATAATCAATACCATTTTTACAGCACAGTGTCTCATGAACTCAGAGCTTTGAATAACAGCATACCTAATAATTAAACAAAGTCTTCTACGGCATTGTGTATTAGAGAAGTAGATAATTCGAACATACTTCCTCCAAAAGAATATACTTTTAAGGTATGAATGAAACAAAAAAAACTTAACAGATTACCGGGAAAAAAGTACATATCTGGCTATATATAATTAGATATGACCATATAAGATCATATATGATTCATATAAGATCATATATGATTCATATATAAAGGAAAAAACATTTCTTCTAACTTATAGACAAATCATATAAGATCATATATAGTTATGTATGATCATATATGATACAACATAAAGTATTTTTACTCGACATTGTATCCATATGAGATCATATATGATCATGTATGGACATATATGAAGGAAAATAAAAATGTTTTACACGATATTCAACTCATGTTAAATCATATATGGTCAGGTATGAAAATTATGATAGGACATAAAATTTTTTTACATGATGTTCAACTCATGTAAAATCGGATTTGGTCAGATATGAACATATGTGAAGAAAGATTAAAAGTTTTTTACTCGTACGTGGAAATAAAATCCATATCTGTGAATATATCATCACATATAACCATATACTTGAAGCTTGAATTTTTGTGCCCAATTCATCTGAGCATTATATATCAATATCGTGAGTGATACTGTAATACCGCTGTAAGTATATCTTGCAATACCCCGTGTCTACAACAATAGCAAAACTGAGTTCTTGTGTTTACGTTACGTTGAGCAATTTTAAATTTATTCGAAACAAAAGTTTTTGTTTGGATTTATTTCGACAACGGTATCTTCTGAAAAAACGAAGTGATTTTAGGAATTACCAAGCCGATTCAAATGCCACCTCGACGATTCAAATCCGTTGATCCGTAAAAGTTATTAGTATATTGTGTGGCAAGGGATGAAACAAGACGATTGCAGACCAGGGTGAGGTTGGCTGCCCAAGCCGCAGGCGAGGGCTGACATCACCCGCAGTCTGAAATCGTGTTTTATCCTGAGTCACACACTATATTTTTCATGATAACTTGCATCGGGACTTCAAGATTCAGTGTCAGCAGCCAGTAAGTAACAAGTTAATTTCAAGCCGGTGATGCGGAGAACTGTTAGAAAATGAGAAATATGTGATTTACAGTCACTTATTAAATAGTAAATAAGACAAAAATATTATTTTCACTCATTTTGTAGTAATTTTATTTGGTTAATTAAAACTGTCACTTAAAAAATGAAATGAGTAAACTGAAGTGACAAGTAAACAAATGAGAGTAATAAGGCTTCAAATGAACATTAAATATAACTGACACAGGGCAGAAACTATTGTGTTTCTTCCCAAGGGAAGAAACACGCATGTTTCTGCCCGCTGTATGAAGTTATTTTTGAATAACGAATTCGCTAGCAGTTGTTTGCAGCATTGGCGTGAAATTATCTTGTTTCGACGGGCTGTAGAGACACTGAAACTTCAAGTTTTGATGCTGTTATTATGAAAAGAATATTTACATACGTACGTACGTCCATACATACATACATATTCTTGGAAATTATCCTGAAATTAGGCAAAATAGTTTCCTAGGACCTCAAAACATCGAGATCTGTTAAAAGCTCGATTTTCGGAAATCGGACCGAAACCAATAACTTCCTTTATTTTTGAAAATTATAAATTTTTTTTAGCGGGAACTTTAAAAAATGAGACCTTAAGTTTAAATTTTATTTTTTTAATTTGTCGAAAATAAAAAAACTTTCTATTCTGCATTAGAAAACTTAAACTTCTCAAATACTATGTAAAATATCAATATAAACGTAATGATTGGTGAGAGATTTCTAAGATCAATACATAAACCTATTGAATAGTCCCGATTGTTGAGTGGTTTGGCAAAGTGGTACAAGCTTCAACAGATACGCAGAAGGATCCAGGTTCGAATCTTAGAAAAATACCAAATACTTTTTCAACGATAGAAAAATGAATAATTAGTGAACAATAACTATATATAAATAAATTTCAATTAATGTTAATAAACAGTAAAATCAAAACATTATTTTTTTAGGATAAATAATTTTTGTGAAACCTATATTTAATCATATATAATCATATTTAATCATATATGATCAGACATGGCCAATTTTCATATATGATCATATATGACATTATATGTATGCTCATATATGGCCAGACATGAACTGTTTTTTCCCGGGTTATACAACTCAAAATTTCTGTATATTTAATTTGCAGAAACCACAGTTTTGCAGAACGCCAGCACAGGGAGATTTTAAGAAGAAAATTTCTGTGATGGAAAGTGAGCACAACTATTTTACCTCACGACTCACGCCTTAGAGGGTTAACAATCAACCGAGAAATTACAAAAATACAAATAAAATCTTGATGGTACTAAAAAACTACTCAGAAAAAAAAACTTAATGCTAAATATCAAAAAGCTTTTAGAACAAAACTGCGAGCATGATTGGAAGGTGTCATCGAAATCCCAGCAGTAAAACAACAATCAAATATGGACGGAAAGGTTGGTCGTCCTCGTTTAGGGAATGCTCAACTTAAACTTTCAAACGTTTTAACTATTATTGCAAGTTTTGGAGGTGGTGCAGATGAAAAAAATCGAACTGAAATAGTAAGAAATTGTAGAACATTAGATGATTTAGTTAAAGAACTACAGACATTAGGTTTTAATCTGTCAAGGAGTGTCACTTTATCTTTTATCTCGGTGCTCATCTACAACTCAGAGAAAAAAAACACAGGACCGGTGAAGTTAGCTAGAGCAACGAATGATGATTACGAAAGTCATCCAGATGCTAAATTTTATACTGCATCTTTCCGAGATTTCAAATCTCTTGCTTTAATGCTCGACCTAGCTCAAGTTTTTTTTATAGCAAGACGACGAAACGCGTATACCTATTGGTAAAACTGCTGTAGAAAATAAGCACCATTTCTGAGGCATATGGAGTCTAGAGTCCGCCTGTCAGATCATGACTGGGTTGCAACGGAAAAAAAAAAATTAATATTTTCCTTTAATGCAGGTATTCAAATTACTCCTGAAGAAATGGACAAGCCGGGCGCCGTAATATACAGTGGACCTACGTACATTTCAGTCACATCAGAGAAACATTCTTCATCATCTGCGCGTTCTCATAGTATTGATTTTGAGCACCTCATAGAGTTGAAGGAATTTCAAACTAGAGTCAAAACTGATGATAATCACGTGAAACCAGTTGTAATCATGACTGTTGATAGAGGACCCGATGAAAGTCCACGATTTCCTCAAGCTACCTGCCATGTGATTTGTCATTTCCGAAAATGAGATCTTGATGCTATATGTATTGTCGCTAACGCTACGAAACGAAGTTGATACAATCGAGTGGAACGTTGATTTATTCCATCGAATGGATTGATTACAACACCTTGTCCTCTTCGACAAACAGAAACTTCAGAAATCCCACTTCCAAAAGATCGAGTAAATGTTAATTTTTGCCCTTTATTTGTGAAATTATCTTTAAACATTGAGATTTCTAGTTGTTCAGGCTTTCTTTTAACATCATATGACTTTGATTGTCTAATAGTCCAAACACAATTGATTGGATGAATATGTCAATTATGTGGATTGTACTTCGCATCAATCAAAAATGTTAGAATTCATCGTCTTTCAGTTTATAAGTATCAGTCTGCTTGAACTGAGACAGTTCAACGGATTGAATTGATTTGTCGCTGAGCTGGACAGAGTTTATGTCTCACTTCATACTCTATATAATATTCATGATGTGGAGTAGTACGTCAACGAGGGAACTGATATTGAAACATTAGAAGAACCTGAAGAACCAAATCATAAACCACATATTTCAGTCATTAACTCAATATCATACTGATTAGTCAGTCTACGGACGAATATTAATAAAATTTGGATAAATTATCAATTTTTCTGAATAGTTTAGTAAACACTAAACCTATTCTTGTCAAATATATGATGTACTTGCATTAAAAGAGATGTAAGTAATTGATAGATAATCACAATTTAAATGAAATATAAGTATATTAATGTTATAAGCATACATATTTATATATTTTATCTAAAGTATTTTAATTTGAGAATAAAAAATTTAAAAAAATTGATTATAAAATTGCAATATATAATAATATTATTTGATTAAACGGCTCTTATTTTTTTGAAATGTTCAGTTCTTACGGAAATTTCTTACTCAAGGCAAGTAAGGAGTAGTTTGAATCTTACGATATCTTACACTAGGGAGGAGAGGGCTAAATTAGTCTCAAAAACGCCTTACGTAATTTATGAATGGCCCAATAAAGAGATAGGTATGTAAAAGAAAAGAAAAGGAAGATAGATAGAGAAAGCAGGCTATTAGAAAGAGAATAAAACATTTGATGTACATACGTAAATTCGATGTCGAATAATCGATTTTGAGATTTATTCAATATAATTAAGTAAAAAAAATTACGAGCATGATTTTTAAAACAGTTCTTGCAATAAATAATACAAAAAAAATCGGTCTGTCAGTTGACCTTGCGGGCCAGCCCCAAAACTTCCCGCAGTTTTCGAGCTCCTTTTGCTCAAAAACATCGTTGAGAAAACATTATCGAGCTCTTCGAGCTCGAAAATACTTTTGAGTGCCTTTGTTTTTGAAAAATAACGTTTTTTACTATTTTTTCTCCAACAATATCTCTCGAACGAATTCACCGATTGCAACGGTTGATGTGGCGATCTTAAAAGTTATTCAAAAAAAACATTTTTGAAAAAAGTTTATTTTTTAAATATCTCCGAACGTACCTTACCGATTAAGCTCAAACTTTCAGTGCTCATAGTAAATAACAAGCTGCGTCGAATAACACCTTGACGATCAAAATCGGTTCATCCGTTCAAAAGTTACAGAATATTTACATACGTACGTACGTACATACATACATACATACACTCGGACATCATCGTGAAATTAGTCAAAATAGCTTCCTAGAACCTCAAAACGTCGACATCTGTTGGAATTTCGATTTATGCTAATCGGGATGAAAACAATAACCTCCCGAAATTTTTGAAAATCTTCGATTTTCTTAGCGGGAAGTAAAAAAAATCCTCCAAGTTTCAGGTCTTTATTTTAATTTTAATCCGTGCCGCACAGCAATGTAGGTTTCCGTTTAAATAACATAGGGTTTTTGGTATTGAACGATTAATTTTTTATTCCGGCCAAAGTAATTGTTCAAAAAAATTGAAACTCTGTAGACTTTATCCTTATAATAGTAGCTACTTGTCACACTTTTTACAGATTTTTAGCTACTATAATTTTGGAGGTATAGCAAGATGAAAAGAAAGAAAAAAAAAAATTTTTTTTATTCTTATCTAATTTTTTTTTAAATAACAGCAAATCGCTCTGCATCGTTATCAAGAGTACTTACTTTTTTTCATTCTCACTCCTACGTGGGTAAACGGCATATCTATGTTGCACTCCCGGGAAAAAATTATCAGACCTGATCAGACATGAACAGGCATGAGTCTTCAGGCCTGATCAGACATGAAAAATGACCATGTCTGGCCAGGCATGTTCAGGTCTGATCACGTCTGTTCGGCCCACCCGGGTATAAAAAATTATAGATAAAAAATGGCCCTAAATAATAATATATAATTATAGATAACTATATTATACAATTATATATTATTATTTCTATAGAAATAAAAAAAAATTTCGACCGTGTGCATGATTTGAACCGTAGACCTTGCGCTTGGAAGTTCAACCCGCTACCCGTTGACCTAAGAGATTGACTTGAAAAGATGGTTTTGTATGAACTTTGAGTATTAAAAATCTTATACGTGATAGATTCTTGGTCAACAAAATTTTATATCTTATACATGATAGATTTTTAGTCAACAAAATTTTATATCTAATTTATTAATTATTGATTAATAGTTTCATAAAATTCTGTATAAGTTATATATATTTATAACTACAGTAGCTATATATAATTATAACCAAGTTAGTTATATTTAATTATAACTAAGATTCTAAATTTAATCCCATATATCAGACTTGATCAGACATGGACAGGCATGGACAGGTATGATCAGGCCTGAGCGTATTTAACGCTTTAGACATGAACAGGCATAGACAGACATAGACAGGTATGATCAGGTCTGAGCGAATTTAACGCTTCAGACATGAAGAGGCATGGGCAAACATGAACAGGCATGGACAGGTATGATCAGGCCTAAGCGCATTTAACACTTCAGACATGAACAGGCGTGGGCAGACATGAACAGGCATGGACAGGTATGATCAGGCCTGAGCGTATTTAAAGCTTCAGACATGAACAGGCATGGGCAGGTATAATCAGGCCTGATCATGTCTAATTTCAGGCCTGATCATACATGAACAGGCATGGTCAGGTCTGATCATTTATTCCCGGGCTAATACAGTTATCAGGAGCTTTGGCCGAGTTTTTCTCATTAACAAACGAATATTTCAAACAAATCAAAGGGCACTTCGCTAGATGAGACAGTATTGCAGCACTGTGCAGCAGAGTGGTTCTCAAAAGGATAATTTTTTTAATTTATTACGATCACCTCTGAAACAATTCTAATTACGTAAGAACAATTCTCTTAAAGTTTGAGCTTTTAGTTCTAACGGGAAGACGTGCCGCAAAAATTTTTTTGAGATTTTTCCAAGAAAATTTTTTTTAAAATTTTTTTTTTGATTTTGTGTCTTTTTAAAAGATATTTGATGCTTTCAATCGATATCTGAGATCGGTATATATATGCACCTAATCATATTATGCCTTATCTTAACATTTAATAAATAACATAAACAAATTAAATTCCTTTTAATACTTGCCGAAATAAATTAGTCACGTTTAAGTTTATTATTTGGTTTTAGCAATAAATAATAAACAAAAATTTTGAAATTTTGTGTATTATAATGTCGAAATAGTGATTTATTTACAATTTTCTAACTATAATAAATTAATACCAAAATAGATCTATTTATAAATAAATATAATAAACTTAAAACATCGAAAAAAAAATATGCGGCACAAGATCCCGTTGGAATGAGGAGCTCAAACTTGAAGGGAATTGTTTTTACGTAATTAAAATTGTTTCAGAGGTGATCGTAATGAATTTAAAGAATCATCCTTTTGAGAACCACTCTACTGCACAGTAATGCAATACTGTCTCATCTAGCGAAGGGCCCTTTGATTTGTTTAAAATATTCGTTTGTTAATGAGAAAAACTCGGCCAAAGCTCCTGATAACTGTATTAGTACAACATAGATATGCCGTGTACCCACTTGGGTGTGAGAATGAAAAAAAGTAAGTAATTTGCTGTTATTTAAAAAAAAAATTAGATAAAAATAAAAAAAAATTTTTTTTTCTTTCTTTTCATCTTGCTATACCTCCAAAATTATAGCAGCTAAAAATCTGTAAAAAGTCTGAAGAGTAGCTACTATTATAAGGATAAAGTCTACAGAGTTTCAATTTTTTTGAACAATTACTTTGGCCGGAATAAAAAATTAATCGTTCAATACCAAAAACCCCATGTTATTCAAACGGGAAACTTACATCGCTGTGCGGCACGGGTTAAAATTAAAATAAAGACCTGAAACTTGGAGGATATTTTTCTTTATTCATTTGGAACCACATAAGCCTCTGGGAGCATAAAGATTCGAAAATGTCCAAAATAAGGACCACCCCAATATATATATATATATATATATATATATATATATATATATATATATATATATATATATGGGATAGAACCGACTTTTGAGGACACGATTGCGTCTACAGTTCTTATCCGATCTTAATGAAATTTTTTACACTTATTCTATGTGTGATTACCACGGTTAAGTTCGAAGATGGGCTGATTCGGTCGAATAGTTTAGAAGTTATGGCTGTCTGAAATTTCAACGATTTTTCGAAAAAATCAATTTTTAATCACTTTCAAGTCCATATAACTTTAAAACTACAACTCATAGATAATTTCTGCAGGTAGTATTTTAAAGCGTGACTAATGAGCTTTAATTTATGACCTTAAACTTTATATTTAGACCATTCCTTCCAATAATTTAATAGCCTTGAAAATTTTATTGGAATCAAAAAATGTTGAAAATATGGTTTTCATTCCACATAACTTATACTTGTCCCATTATAATCCAGTTTCGTCAAATGTATTTTATTGTGCACAAAATAACCTGTAAATTTGACTGCTATTTTATATTTTAAAAGTAATTCTTTTATTATTTATGATGTATCAAATGTACCTCTACTCCCAATGACTATCACTGGTCTTGTCGTTACGATAGCACGCACAGTTCTTATCAGATCTTAATGGAATTTTTTACACTTATTCTATAGGTGATTATCTTGATCAGGTTCAAAGATGAGCTGAATCGTTCAATTAGTTTTGAAATTATGACTGTTTGCAATTTTCATGATTTTTCGTAAAAATCATTTTTTAATCACTGCTAAAGCTCATATAACTTCAAAACTAATATTCATAGACAATTTCTGTAAAAAGCATCTGCAAGTTTGACTAATAATTTTCTATTTATGACCTTAAATTTCATGTTTTGACTATTTCTTACAATAATTTGATTGCCTTGAAATTTTTAATGAAATCGAAAAATGTTGAAAATATGGTTTTCATTCCACGTAACTTATGCATTTCCTATTATAATAAAATTTTGTCACGTGTATTTTATTTTGAACAACATAACCTGTAAATTTCACAGCTATTTCATATTTTAAAAGTATTACTGTTATTTTAACTGGGCTTGTCATGGTAACAGCAATTACAATTATGATCTCATACTAATTAAATTTTCAATACTTCATTTATGTGAAGGTTAGTTCTGTACATTACCTATATAGTGTTATGTCAAATCAACTATCTGAAGTTCTCTAGCGAAAATAATAGTTGTCCTTTTTTACCTTCACTTTCAGAAAATGAGTCTAATTTCATATCATGACTATACACTAACAAGATATGTATGTATAAAACTATTTTTTTATATTGATTAATTGAAAAATCTACCTTCCATTTCGGCTGCCGAATGGCCTTTTTTTTATCTAATTTTGAAATGAACTTAAAAAAGAAGGCAACGCAATTCAAGTTAAGGAGCATGCGTTCTCAGCTCATTATCGATGCGCACGCAGCCCACATTAAAACACTGGGGGACAAAATTTATTATATTTTATTTTGCCAAATCTTGATAAATAATTAAAATTGACGAAACGTGATTCAAGCATTGATTATGTATTTTGATATGAGCTAAACGATTTCATAATTTCTTTAGTTCGAACGATAATAGTTTTCCTGTAAATCAAGTTTCAACAATTAAATTGTTTATAACAAAAAAACTGGATCACCGTAAGACTTTATAACTATCAAAATCGGATTTCTTGCATTAAATTATGTACTTACACGTTGGAAAATTTCATCAATCTTACTCAGCATGGAGCCGTATCTATAGTGGCAAAAGGACTAAACCAACGGTTGCGCAGATTATTTCTTTTCTATAACATTTACGATATCTCTTACTCATAAATTTTGGTACTTTTCATAATCTACGTATTTCTTAAACATTGGAAGATTCAAAAATTTATTCTATCATTTTATCTTTGACTCCTAGGTGACCAAAGTAATCAGTTTGCAGTAATACTTCAAGAACTTCTTTAATCTACAGATGTACTTCTGGAAAGCCATATCTTACAATGGCATTTTGAAAATTTTTGCCAAAAATACAATAATTCTCTCATCAAAAATCTTTACTGAGTTCAGAAATATACGGTAGGATATCGTAACTCAACCTAAATTTATGCAACTTATCAGTACGTCACCGTGATTTTATCGTAAATTCGGCAGTTAACCATAAAAAACAGTGGTCCGTGGTTTTCGCCGCATTCTTCCGGAATTTACCGTAAATTCCGAAAGATCGGTATTTTACCGTATTTAAGGTCAACAAGAGAGCTCTTTTTTGTTTGTTGCATTTGAAATTATTAGTTGCTATTTAGTTCAATGATTTAATTTTTGTTGGTAGTAAAAAAATAGTTTTCAAAAATTTATAAAATATCACGAAAACTAATTTTTCATGCTCTATTACCTCGATGTCTCCCAAAATGTTTCACAAATTACATTAAAACTTGGCACAGTTATTTTTTCGTTAAATAAAAATATTCACCGAAAAACTGATTTAGATACTCTGAAACAATTCATAGAAAATGGTAGTGATAAAATGAAATTCATGTTACATCAAACGGAGTTTATGTTGTTTAACGTCATGACTTAATGCAAAAAATATTTATATAAATATTAATTTACCACACATGTTACAATTTTTGCATATTTTTAGTTGAAAAAAAGGCCATTCGGCAGCCGAATAGGAAGTAGATTTCTCATTATTTGATTATTTTAACCTTTCAAATAAACATTAATAGAACAGTAAATTTTTTTTTGACATTCTCAAAAATTGTCAAGGTTATGGAACAAAAACGAAATTCCCAAAAAATTCAAAGTTAAATGCAAAAAATTTAAGAATTGAGATCAGAAAATTAAAATAATTATCGCAATGGTAAGTTGAATAACGAAAATTGAAGTTGAAAAAAATTAAATTATCTACCAAAAAGAATTCTGTGTCTTTTACCGTAGGATTGATAGTTAATACAAAATTAAATAAAATAATTTGAGTTGAAATTTAAATTATGATAGGTCTAAAGTCATACTTGAAATCAGTCATTATTACTGTTAATAAAACAAAATTAAATTTACACACTTGAATTAAGATATTTTGATTTTATGAGTGTTACACAGCAAAATATGAATTTAATTGGTTTCATAAATTTACCAATGAATACAGTAGCTAGGATTCTATGGAATCTATTAAAAGTAGGAGAACCAATGCAATAGCAAAATTTCATTTTAGATTGGTAAGATAAGAAATTTCATTGGTCTAGACACATATATAGGCATGAAAATTAAAGCTTACTTGAAGAGCTTTTAGATCAATTTTATAGAAAGTCGATAAGTTATAATATTCAAAAAATATCGAAGAAAGAATAAGTAAAAATATGAATTTTTGATATTTTTTTAATTTTGAAATGCTAGAACTTCTAAACTAATCGACCGATTCAGCTCATTTTCCAACTAGAGCAAGGTAGTCACTCACAGAATACGTATACCAAGTTTCAAAGCGATCGGTATAAAATTGTGGTGGTTATCAAAGTGACAACCTGCATAAAATTAGTTTTTAAGATATTTTGTAAATTTTTAAAACCATTTATCTATTAGAAAAAGTGGTCAATTAAATGAGCTGCATAGTGATAATTGAAGGCAATCGAACGAGCTTTTAAATAGAACAAACGAAAATGAGCTATCTCTTTCCGTTTAAAAGTTACATCCAGTTAAAGCGGCAAATAATTTTTTTTTTTTTAATTTTACAAAATTTCAATTAACCATAACTTCTAAACTTATTGGCCGAATTGGCTCATCTTCGAACTTATTCAAGGTAATCGTCCATAGAATAAGTATACTAAGTTTCATTGATCGGTGTAAAATTGTGGACGTTATCGTTGGAGAACGGCGCGTTACATTATATATATATATATATAAATACATATATAAAGTTTTGAGCCAAATGTATTTTCTGACTCAGCTCGTCGAGCTGAGTTGAAATGTAGGAAAGTTTTTCGAAAATTCCATCATGAGGACAAATACAATAGTTACATTTCTATGAAATCTACTGAAAATAAAAAATTTTTATGAAACGAAAATTAATTATAAACATTTATGTTTTACATTGTTAATTATATTCGAGGTGAAATTAATTTACACCAATTACAATAAACTCAATATATTTATTCAAAATACAACACGTGTCACTTCTTTAACACTCGCTTTTATTATATCTAATTATAATGATAATATTGCAATAATAATAATATTGGATATGGATGATTTTGGATCAGGACTAGACTAACTTTATTAAAGGAAGATGTTGTTAGTATTGAATTCGAAGCAGAAGTATTCTTTCGAAGATAATAAAATGTAGGTCACTGATTTGTAATTCCAACAGCCCTCCTCAAATCGTGGCTGGTGATCATTTTGCATGCATATCTACCACCCCCAACTTCTCTGCACAGAAAATTTATTTTGGTTCTGGAACTTCCTTTGTCAACATATCGGCAGGCCTTTGATCTGTCACTAAGTACTCCAAAACAGTTTTCCCATCTGCGTACGCTTCCCGAACAAAGTTGTATTAGATCTCAACGTGTTTTAACTTGCTGTGAGACGATTGATTCTTGCACAGGCCTAAGGCATCTAGATTGTCTCCGTAGATCTTTACGGGGGTACTCGACAGTTCGAGTTCACTTAGAAGATTTTGCCAATACATCGCTTCCCGAGCTGCGGAAGACAACGCCTTGTGCTCTGCTTCTGTACTTGACAGAGCTACAGCTCGTTGTTTTCTAGTTTCCCAGCTATTGGCTGCTCCACTCATTATGAAAGCGTACCCTGTATGTGAACGTCTATTCTCTGGATCTGATCCCCAATTTGCGTCCACTACGCCATAAAATGGTATTTTGCTGTCATAAAATTTCAATCCTCGTGTCTTTGTTTGTCACAAGTAACGTAGAACTCTTTTTCCTGCCTTCCAGTGTTCCGGGCCATAAGCCGAGCAAAATTGGCTCTAGTGACTTACCGAGAACATGATATCTGGTCGGGTTGATGATATCTCGTCAGCCTTGCTCAAGTAAACTCTTGGCTCGATCGGGGTACTGGCTGACTTGCAATCCTCTATTTCAAATCGTTTCAACACGACGTTGGTGTAATTGGTCTGGTTCATAGTAATAGTGTTATCTCAAGCGTTTTGGCAGAATTCAATGCCCAAACAATATCGAATTTTTCCCAGGTCTTTCATTTCAAAATGTATTCCGAGCTGATGCTTAATATCTCGTAGTCATTGGCTGTCATTGGATGCAATTAGAAGGTCGTCCACATGAACAGCTAATAACAACAATTTTCTTTTCTCTTTTCTGATGAATAAGCATGGATCAGTATTTAGAGCTGTTAGTCGCAGGCTTCTGAGTTTTTGGTCAAGTCGTTCGTACCACTGTTCCTCCCTGCTTTAAGCCATAGAAAACCTTTTTAAATAGGCATACCTTATCACTCTCCCTCATTCTTAATAGCGAATTCTTCGCAGTGTCTTTTATAACGGATGAGATCGGCTGATTCACGATACTTGTCTATAGTACGTCTTCCAGATACTCTGGGATTTCCATGTACACGTGTTCATATAGCTGTCCACTGAGCTTCGCCGCCACGACGTCCATTTGGTGGATCTCCAGCTCAAATTTTACGCTCAGGGCCATCAATAACTTAATGGAGCTGGATTTTACTACTGGTACATATGTTTCATCGAAGTCAATGCCTGGTTGTTGCGCACAACCTTTTGCAACGAGTCTTATCTTTTTCTTGATCTCATCCTCGTTTTCGTCATACTTGACTTGCAATACAAGTCGACTCTTGATAACCTTTCTCCCATCCGGGCACGGCACGATTTCCCATGTCTCGTTTTTCACTTGGGCCAAGTATTCATGTTGAAGTGCATCTATCCACTCGTCTTGGTCATCCTGATTCAGGGCATCGTCGAACGTTTCCGGCTGGCAGTCATGAGCAAAATTTGCAAATACGTTATCGTCTTGCTCGGTTTCTTGACCTTCATCCTCAGGGCTACTCGGAGCCGAAGCGAAAATTTTTCTGGGTCGTCCCCTAGACCCTAGTCTCAACAGTCTTGGTCTACCTCTTCCTCTTTTTGACTGCCCATCTTTTCTTAGTTCATTCACTTCATCACACTCGAGAGTGCTCGCCTCATCTGCTGTAGAACTCGACTTCTGGCGTTTGTTTACTGGTGCGTGGTGTCTGCCATTTTGACTGGGCTGAACTTCCTCAGGTGAAGTCAGGTCTTCCCATATTGACTCAGCTTGTCCAGACTTATACCGAATTTTACATCATGGCTGATAGCGATCTTACGTGTCAATGGTATCCATACACGGTAAGCCTTAGCTGTGTCCGAGTAGCCAACGAAGATACCCTCGATGGCCTTGGAATCCAACTTTCCTTTTGTAGGGTTTTTATCGAGGATAAAACAGGGTGTACCGAAAATACAGAGCATTTCGTAGGACGGTGTTTTTCCATTCCAGATAGTGTAGGGTATCTTATCCCCTAAGGATTCGGTTGGAGATCTATTTCTTATATAATTTGCTGTGTTCAACGCATCTACCCATAAATATAGCGGAGATTCGTGCTCTCAGTAGACACCTGGTCATTTCAAAGAGTGTACGCATCTTCCTTTCGGCAGTCCCATTTTTTCGAGGCGCATGTGGAACTGCCAGTCGCCTCCTGATCCCGTTTTCTTTTAGAAATGTGTTGAATACTGCATTGCAGTATTCTCTCCCGTTGTCAGTTTGCAGACTCTTGATTTTTCTGCCGGTGTGAGTCTCAACTAGAATTTTATATTATTCAAATGCATTGAAAACTTCATATTTATGCCTTAGAGTGTACACTTTGCTCCACCTAGAAAAATCATCTATAAACACGACGAAATATACTGCCCCATTCAACGTTTTAGTACGAAACGGCCCACAGACATCGCTGTGAACAATTTCCAGTAATTCAGTGGTAAAATTTATACTACTTTGTTGAACATCTCTACCCAGCTTTATAAGGTCAGCATAATTCAAATGCCCCAATTTCGCGTTCCATGACGTTATTTCATTACCTGAACTCGCAAGGGATGCTTGCTCAGTTTTTATCATATACAAGTTTCCAATACGAGATGCGGATGCAACAACATTGTTGTCTTTGATAATTTTGGCATAATCTTTGTTAAAAAAAATCTTTGAAAGCGCGGTCAGTGATTTTTGAAACAGACATAAGATTAGTTCTTAAGCTTCGAACGTGAAGTGTACTCCCCAAATGAATAGTTCTTTCGGTATCATCAACTAAATTAAACTTTAGCTGTCCGACTCCTAGAATTTCAGTGGTATCTTGGCTCACCAAGTTAAGTGGGTTGCGAGTCTCTCTTAAGCTTTAGAATGAGCTCTTGTCATTACACATGCGTGAGGTGCATCCTGAATCTTGGTGTGCATTCTCAACTGATTCTATCGGCTCCTCGTATTCTTGAAAATCATCTTCGTAAGTTTGCCTGGCTGATTCCCGTGGCACCGGTGTTGGGGCCCTGCACTCGAATGCCCGACAACCAACCACATGGCAACGATTGCATTGATACTGACGATTTTCCTTCTTTTTCATGTTATGACGCTGAGTTCCTTTTGTATTATATGAGCGTTTCACGTAGAACGCTTCTGTGTGTTCCGGAGTTTCCTTAACATTTCGTGCTTCATACTCTTCGATTATCTTTACACTGAGTGCCTCGGGTTCTGAAAGCACGTCTCTCGATTCGATAGCACATCTAAAATTTTCAAAATTTTCCGGTAAACTGTACAGTAACATAATGGACAGTTGCTCTGGATGCATCTTTATATCCATCTCTTCAAGTTTGTCCACTGTATCAAAAAAATCATTGATATGGTCCCTCAGATTTTATTCCTCCTTCATCTTTGCTAGAGTTAATCTAGATAAGGATGGTTTTGGATCAGAACTAGACTAACTTTATTAAAGGAAGATGTCGTTAGTATTGAATTCGAAGTAGAAGTATTCTTTCGTAGATAATAAAATGTAGGTCACTGGTTTGCAATTCCAACATACATTATAAATCATTTGAATTTATATCACCCTGATTAAAAGAAAGGATTTCAAATTATTTGCAATGTTAAATGCCCATAAGAAGAGCGATTTAAAAGTATTCAAAAGTATTAAAAATTATTAAATTTTTTTTTTTTTCTAATTGTTTCAAATCGTTTCTTTTAATAAAGATACCCCATAGGGGTAGTATTATAATAATAATATTATGATAATTTTTAGCGCAAAAAAAATTCTATCATTAATTACAACTATTTTTTTATAAATTATTTAATTCCCTCTAATTTTTTAAAGGAAACTGTAAATATACCTCATCTAATTAAATTCTACTATTTGTTAAAGTTATCAGGTTATAAAAACCGTCAACGTAAAGCGTTTATGCTCACTTTTTACTAAATTGTCTTAATTAATAGTTTATCAACAGTTAACAAATATTTATGAAAAGTTGATGAATGTTTATTAATAGTAAATAAATTGTAGTTAATGAATGAGTTATTAACTATTAATAAATATTTTATAATTCCGTAGCGGACCTAATTAACGGGAATTTATCGTACTTTACGGCAAATATACCGTAAAAATTCAGTAGAAATTACTGTAATTACCATAAATTGCAGTAAATTGTGATAAATTGCCGTAAATTACGATGGGTTAACCTATTTGATGGTAGTATATCGTATTTTGCAGTAAAGTATACCGCGGATTTATGGTAAAGTTTACTATGGATTTGCGGTGAATTTCACCGTAAGTCCACGGTAGGTTCACTTTAATTTTTAGTGAGCCTTAGCGTATCCCCACGGACCAAAGTTACCGTAAATTTACTGTATTTAACGGTAACTCTTCCGTATTTCATGCCATACTATGATGTGAAGTTCACAATAGAAAAAAAATTTGACAAATATCCGAGTTTCCTCTTGTGGATCCCTAAATGGGTGTACGAGAAATTTTTAAAGTTTTTTCGTTTTCAACAGATCATAAAAGTACGCAAATTGAAAGTGAATTCGGTACAAATAAGAAAATTATTAATATATACTCTAGTAACACATGATTGAGCAAGATTCTGATGCCAGTGCCTTGAGCAAAACCCCTAGTCACTAGTGTATTCTTCTACGTGTGGGTATTTCGCAAGATTCTTTCGAAAGAAATCGTCATCAAGACTTGTGCGTGACTCGGTCAAGGCATTGTACACAAGAATATTGAAAATATCTAAGATACGGATAACAGCATGTAAAATACAATGAATTCACCGTAGAATGTGGTAAATTCATCATAAAACTGTTGGGAAATCCAGTGTGAAATATAAAAAAACCGTAATAGGACAACAGGTAAATCCACTGTAGAATAACACTAATCCGCCGTAGAAATGCAGGGAATCAATCGTCAGCTACGGTAAATCCACCGTAACATAGGTAAACCCACCGTAAAGTACGTTATAGTCTCCGTCAAATACGTCAATTTCACAGTGGTACGAGTGAAAAATCCATCGTAAAATGGTCACAAATAACGACAGAATAACGCGGAATCGTTTGTAAAATTCGATGAAACAACCGTAATTTACGGTAGAAATTTACAGTGAAATACGCCGTAAATTAACCGTATAACACGGTATATTATGATAAGCTGGTATTTTTACGGTGGATTACCGAATAAACATAATTTAGGTGGATTACCAAATTACCGTATTTTATGCTGGATTACTTAAAATTACGTAAAATCCACCGTAAATTAAGGCGAATTCACCGCAATTTACGGTAAATCCGCCATAATTTGCGGTAAATCGGTATTTTACGGTGGATTACCGTAATGTACAGTAGATTTACCTAACTTGGGTCCGTTAAGGCTATTAATAAATATTTATAAACTGTTAATAAATCGCATTTATTAATTGTTAACAAATATTTATTAAATCATCTCCTGTTAAAAAATCATTTATTTACAGTTAATAAGGCTTGTTGAATAGGGCTGCACTCAAGATCGAGATTATATTGATCTTGTCTTAATCTCATCTCGACTTATCAAAACGAAACCAAGACGAAACAATAGATTGCATTATCGAGACCAAGACGAAGACCATCGAAAATCTTGCAATGTCTTAACAAGAATCAATACAGTGTAATAAATACATGTGTAATAGTTTTATCAAGATTTTGTACTTATACATGACTATAATTCGATAGTTCATTTGGATCTATTGACTTTTCTGAAATACTTTAATGTAAAGTAGAGATGAAACTTGAACTTAATAGGATTATTTATATTTCTATGGATATAAAGTGTCTCAGTATGTTAGTATGAGAACATTTAAATGTATACTAGTAAATTCATATATATTTGGAATATCATTATACCGTTAATTTCTAGCACTTAAAAGAGTCACTACATTGTCCTTTATTTTAATTTAAATAGAATTAATTGTAAGTCAATATACTGGGTGATTCCTTTTACAAAATAATTTGTAAAAAATATGATTGGAATGAAACAAAAAAGAGATGAATCAAATAGTGATAATAATAGTGATAGTGCTTTTACACTTAACTATCTATCTAATATTTATTTAAATTTACATATTTTATTGGGAAATATTAAATGAATATTTCAGTTTTAATTTCTGAATTTTTCGCATTAAATAAAGCAGAATTTTCATCTTACGATCTACTAGAAGTGCCCCAGTAACACGTCTTTGAGCATGATTGTGGAATAAGTATCTGGAGTAAGACCCCTAGCTGCTAGTGTCTTTTTATACGTATGTGTCTTTCTCAAGATTCTGTATCAAAAAAACCTATGTCAAGATTTGTGTATGTCTTGCTCATGGTATCGTACGCAAGAATATTAAAGATATCATGAACACGCGCAATGAAATAGTTTTTGACGCATTTCTTGCACCAGTAACTTACAATAGGTACTTACGAATAGCTTGCTCACGATCTGCTCAAGGTTCGAGGTCGATTTTGAGACTTGATCAGATCTCGAGCAAGCCATACGCAATTATTTTCAACGATAGTCTTCCTCCAGAATTGAGCTATAATCTGACAAAAATGTCTCGTGTAAAGTTTGCACTAGGCTTGCAATTTAAACTTGGTCACAAGTATCTGCAGCAAGAAACATATGTAGTAAAAGACACTAGCACCTATCAATCTTGAGAGCAGACTTGTCCAAGAATTGAAAAATATTGTTATAAGAGTGGAGAAAATGATTTATTATGAAAATTCGTTATTTAGTTTATTACTTATAACCTTCCCAATTATAAAATACAAACCAATGAAATATAATTGTGTTGTAGTAATAATTAAATAAAATACATGCCAGGACTGGTTAGTGGTTGGAATGTTAAAAAAATACGCATATTTAAAAATATAGCAATATTATTATTTGTCACAGCACATAATATCACTGGGTTACAAAATTAAATCGTTGACTTAATTTATTAATACTGTTAGTTGTTTGAGCTCATGAATACGTAATTAGTTGAATAAGAATTATAGAATTGAGCTTAAGTAATTAATTGAAATAATTGAGATAATTAATCTGAGTCTATTTGAACACTGAATTGATTGCAAAATTGTCATGATAATAAGTAACATGAAATCAGAGGTTACCGATCGAAGTTAATTAATGAAAACTTTAATAATTATTTTTAATAGCACCAAATGCGTAAATATTTGAGTACATTGAGTTCTGATAATGATGATCACTTAACTGAGGTGAGTTGAATGAGCTTGTAATAAATTACACTGAATTGAATGTACTCGTTGAACACGTGGTAGCATTGGCTACCGAGCGAGAATTAACTTTTAGTTTAATTAAAATATTGAGCATAATGATAATTAAAATCATTTTAATATTGAGTCTTTTATTTATTCAAGCACTTGTAATAATTATTTATTTAATAAATAGGCACCTGTAATGTTTCCCGTTTGAATAACCTCTTGAGAAACGTGGTTGATGATCGCTGGATTATTGAACTCTTGATGTATTTTATTTATGAGCTCTGATGCCCAAAATTATATAAATAATTATATTTCTGATGAGCTTGATGATTGTTTGCTTTAATTGAATTATTATCTTAATCAATTATCTCTTAATGAGTACAAAATGATACGATTATATAAAACACGTTTTATCACTTGAATGAGTATTGCGAAAGATAATGGCGTCGTTCTTCTCGACACGAGGCAGGGAACAGTCAATGCGCGTACACTGCACTGCGCATGATCAAGTTTAAAGTTACAGACTAGGCCCCAGTAGGTGCTGCTTCTATCTGCCGGAAGTGCAACTACATTTGAATTCACGTATAGTTGTAATTACGCTACAAATTGTGTAAACTATGTCAAATGATTTCAAGAAAAATTCAGAGTAATTCAAGACCAAGACAAGATCTTGACAAGATAAGACAAGACGATATAATAAATTGACTGATTTTCGAGATCAATACGAGACTTATATTTCGAGTTCTAGATCGAGACGAGAAGGAAAGTGTCAAGATCAAGACAAGATCGTTCAAATCTTGTCTCCTCTCGGCTCGAGTTTAGCCCTACGATCAACTACAAAATCTAATCAGCTCTAGGACTTCATTAAATGAGTCGATTGCCGCTTAACTATCTTAATCGGTTAATGCATTCGAGAGACATCGTTGGAGAACGAAATGGTGAAAAACGGGTTTTTCCGAATATCTTTGAAACGGCTTAACCGATCGATTTCAAATATTCATTAGTTCTAGAATTCAATAAAACGCGTCGATTGCCACCTTAAACGTCAAAATCGGTTCATTAGTTCGAAAGGTATCAGCGTTGAAAAGTTAAAAAGATAACATTTTATGTTATTTTTTCCAGAGAAATCAATATAATGTACTAAAATGTGTCTGAAATCATACCAACTGTAATAGCATTTTCGAGCTCGAGGAGCTCGAAAACATTACTGTGAATATTAAGGTGGCGCAAAAAAACCGACGATTTTTTTTTTTTTTCGATCCCGCATGAAAATTTGTTGGTTTACGATTTTTTAAAAAGCCTCTCCAAAAATCAGCTCGATAAAAAATTTTTAAGAGGTCGCTCACGAATTTTGAAAATATCAAAAATGATTGAAATTCGGATTTTTGATTTCAAAATTTTTTTTTTCTCGTAGCAGCAATAGTTTATATTTGTGAAATCATGACTACGCTGAAAATTAAAACCCAAACTCAAATATTTAAACCTCGCTCAAGAATTTTGAATGTTTCCGAGTGCTGTCTTTTGGACGTTTTCAAGCGACCCTTGAATATTAATAATAAAGCTTCTCGATTTTTTCACCATCAATTTGCATGACAATGAATGGAAATATAACCCGAGAAATATAAATAATAAGTTTTTACATACTTTTTTATTTTTTAATTCAATTTTTAGATTTTTTCGCTTATTCAAAACTTACCAAATTTTATTGTTAAAGACTGTCATGTATATTTTTGGTTCACAAAAGTTATATTTTACTGAAATGACAATAATTGAGTTATAAAAAAATACAAAAACTAATTCAAACTATTAGTTACATATTATCAGTTAATATTCAAAATTCTTGAGCACCGTTTAAATATTTGAATTTTGGGCTGAAATTTTTAGCAGTCATGATTTTACAAATATAAACTATTGCTGCTACGAGAAAGAAAAAATTTTGAAATAAAAAATCCGAATGTTAATCATTTTTGATATTTTCAAAATTTGTGAGCAACCTCTTGAAAATTTTTTATCGGGCTGATTTTTGGATAGACGTCTAAAAACATCGTAAGCCAACAAATTTTCATGCGAGATCGAAAAAAAAAAAATAGTCGGTTTTTTTGCTTCACCCTAAGTGATTATATTTTCAAGCTCCTTGAGCTCGAAAATACTATTAAAGCAATTGTTTTTTATGAGCTTTTCAAGCTCTAACAAGTTACGTTTTATGCTAAAGTTTGTAAATTTAAGAATCGACAATCATTAATAAGGGAGCGGTTTTTAAATTTTTATTCCCGATTATGTTCAATGAAATAAACATATTGAAGCAGAAATCAATGTCATTGATCAAAACCAAGATTTGAATAAGTTGTAACTCAGGGCAGAGCAATAATATATGAAATATCCGAGAAAAATATTAATAACTGTGTTTTTTTTTCAATTTTTTGCTGGTAATATGATTTAAACTATAGAACAAGTCAGATGACATTATATAGTGATTGAAAAATACTATGAAGAGGAAGAGTTGGTATGATTTCAGACACATTTTAGTACATAATACTTTGATTTATCCGGAAAAAGAACAAAATGTTATTTTTTTTTAACTTTTCAACGCTGATATCTTTTGAACTTATTAACCGATTTCGACGTTTGAGATGGTAATCGGCGTATTTTATTGAATTCTGGAGCTAGTTGAAATTTGAAATCGGTCGGTTCAGCCGTTTCAAAGATATTTGGAAAAACGTGTTTTTCACCATTTCTTTCTCCAACGATATCTCTCGAACGCATTAACCAATTGAGATGGTTGAGACAGCGATCGACGTGTTTTATTAAATTCTAGAGCTAAACAGACTTTGAAGTCGATCGTTCAAGCCGTTTCTGGGCAATAAAAAACAAAAAATTACAAAAAAAACTAATTTTTTCTGTTTCATAATTCGCAAATATTTTCGAGTCTACTTGATCAAATGATCTGAAATTTTCAGGAAAGTTAATAACAAACATGATCATTCGATTGCCACCTTAACCATCCAAATCGGTTCAGTAGTTGAAAAGTTATAGTGTTCACATCCTCACACACACACACACACACACGCACACGCACACACACACGCATATGTACAGACACTCGGACATCATTCTGAAAATAGTCAGAGTAGCTTTTAAGGACCTTGAAACGTTGACATCTGATCAAAACTAGATTTTCGAAAATCGGAGTGAAAACAGAAATTTCCCGAATTTTTTGAAAATCATCGATTTTCATAGCGGGAGGAAAAATCTGTTTATCGGTTTTCCAGGGGGAGAGCCCTAAAAATTCCTGCTGTTTTCTAGCTCCTTGAGTTAAAAAACATTGTTGTGAATACATTTTCGAGCTATTCGAGCTCGAAAATGTTCTTGTATGCCATTGTTTTCGACAAAAAACGTTTTCACCATTTTTTTCTCCAACGATATCTATCCAACGAATTGACCGATTTTGATAGTTGAAATGGCTATCGAGAGGTTTTATTACACCCTAGAACTAATTAAAATTTGAAATCGATCAATAGATATTTCCAAGATATTTAGGAAAAACCGTTTTTTACCATTTCGTTCTTCCGCGATATCTCTTGAATGAATTAATTGATTTTAATGGTTGAGATGGCAATCGAAAGATTTTTTTGAGTTCTAGAGCTGATTATATTCTGGAATCGATCGATCGAGTCATTTCTAAGAAACTTAAAAAAAAAATTTTTTTTAATTTTTTGAACTTCCCGCTAAAAAGATTGAACGTTTTCAAAAATTCGGGAAGTTATTGGTTTTGGTCCGATTTTCGAAAACCGAGTTTTCATCAGATTTCGACGTTTTAAAGTCCTAGAAAGCTATTCTGACCATTTTTAGGATGATGTCTGAGTGTGTGTATGTATGTGTGCGCACGTGTGTGTGTCTGTATATGTGTCAACTTGCTATAACTTTTTAACTAATCATCCGATCAGGACGGTTTTTGCGACAATCGAGGAGCTCTTTGGCCATCAACTTTCCTGAGTTTTTAGTTTTTTTTTAATTTCTCAGAAATATCTTTATCGATTGATTTCAAAATCTCGTCAGCTCTAGAACAACAAAATCGTCGATTGCTACCTCAACCATCAAAATCGATTAATTCGTTCGAGAGATAGCGTTGGAGAAAAAAATAGCAAAATCGTTTTTTTTTTTTTTCCGAAAACAACGGCATACAAATGTGTTTTTGAGCTCGAAGAGCTCAAAAATGCATTGACAACAATTTTTTTGAGCTCGGGGAGCTCGAAAACAGCGGGAAGTTTTGTGGTCGGCCCGCAGGGTAAACCGACGGATAGACTTTTTTCCGTATTTCTTTTATAGCTTAGTCTAATCGATCGATGGATCTGAAATTCTCGGTAAAGTTGATGGCCAACAAACTCTTTTGATAGCTGCAAAAACCATTCTGATCGGTTAATTAGTTAAAAAGTTATAGCAAATTTACACACATACACACAACGCGCGCACGTGCACACACACACACACAGAAATCATCCTGAAAATGGTCAGAATAGCTTCCAAGGACTTCAAAACGCCGACAACGGATGAAAACTCGGTTTTCGAAAATCGGACCGAAACTAATAGCTTTCTGAATTTTATAAAATTTTCAATTTTCTTAGCGGGAAGCTAAAAAACAGAATAATTTTTTTTCAATTCTACATCCCAGTTATTTGGTGTTTTTGTGATTTCTGTTTTTTTTTTTTTTTTTTTTTTAAATTATATTCCATTTAGTATATGATAAATTTTAAAACGAACACTTGGCGAAACTTTTTACAGAGAATCTGATTTTCGTAAGATTCACTATTTTCATAAACCCATTCATTATAAATAATCATGTATCCATGGCTTGAAGGTCACGTGATGTTAAACTTATCCTTTATTTGTCGTCGGCTATGTACAGTAGCAGAATCCATAGCAAAAATAGAACGTTTTATCTCTAAAATCAAGTAAGCGACAGAATTTAAGGATGCATTGTCAGGTATCCCAACGTCCTCAACCATCACATAAAGCGACTGGGAAACAAAATCGCAGGTAAAAACGGTCCGTGAGCCCGGGGCTTTAGTGAGAATTTTATTTCCCCATGCTCTAACTTTTCAGTCTAAGAGAAAAAATAAAAGTATAAATGTCATCTAGCAGCCCAAATAGTAAATAGATTTCTCAAATGAAGTTTTTAAAATTTTGAATCCTCATAAACTCAATAAAAGTCATTATAAAATTGAAACGAGCTAAAGAATCGCTATGAAAATGTCATTGACATACAATGCCAACTGCATACATGCTTATAAAACTTCATACACAACAAAGGTCACATTTGTTTATGAAATAGTATGAATCACTTGAAGCTGCTAATCATTAACTAAACAATTTTTTTTTTTTTTAACTTAAATTATTTTTTTCCAATACCTTGGTCGACAGTACGTATTTCCGGAATCAATTTCGAGGCAGGAAGTTTAAGATTTGCGCATTGGTAGAACTACAAATATGTCATTTGTAACAGCGGGTGCAAACGTGTTTTTGTGCGCACCGATACGTGAAGCTACAGCGGTTGCCCCGACTGCCGCCAGATATTAGTCGCTATGTTTACGCTGGTATCTATAAAATCTGCGAATTTCATAAGAATAAAGTTAACCATTTTTATTATTTATATGATTGTGATAAAAATGATAAAAACAATAATATGCAATAAGATTCATCGTAAATAATTTAATATTCTTATTCGTGATTATTTAATCATAAATAATATACTCCCATGTCACAAAAAAAAAAATTGTTGACTTTTTTTTTTAATTCAAGGTGATACTTTCTTATCATGTAAACGATTGTGAATTTAAATTTAACAAAAAGTCAACAATTTTTTTCGTGCCGGTTGGTCTTGTTTCTTTATTTATAACCTAAAATTAAAAAAAATTTTTTCAGTTTGAATAATTACAATTGCTTTTTTTTTTAACTTCCCGCTAAGAGAATCGATGATTTTCAAAAATTTCGGGAAGTTATTGTTTTCACCCCAATTTTCGAAAATCGAAATTTCATCAGATGTCGATGATTTGAGGTCCTAGGAAGCCATCCTGACTATTTTCAGAAAGATGCCCGAGTGTCTGTATGGGTGTATGTGTGTGTGTGTGTGTGTGTGTGTGTGTGTGTGTGTGTGTGTGTGTGTGTGTGTGTGTGTGTGTGTGCGTGCGTGTGTGTGTGTTTGTGGATTTAAACACTCTATAACTTTTCAACTACTAAACCCATTTGGATAGTTAACGTGGCAATCGAAAGATCACGTTCATCATCAACTTCCCTTAAAATTTCAGATCATTTAATCAAGTAGACTCGAAAATACTTGCAAATTATGAAGCAGAAAAAATTAGTTTTTTATTTTATCTTTTGTTTTTTATTTCTCAGAAACGACTTGAACGATCGACTTCAAAATCTAATCAGCTCTAGAACTTAATAAAACACGCCGATTGCCGCCTTAGCCATTACAATCGGTTAATTTGTTCAAGAGGTATCGAGGGAGAAAGAAATGGTAAAAAACAGTTATTTGCGAATATCTTTGATACAACTCAACCAAACAATTTCAAACTTTGACTAATTTTTTCGCGATATATCGTGGGAGAAATAAATACTAAAAAAAGGTTTTAGCTCAAGGAGTTTGAAAACAGCGGGAAGTATTGGGGCCGGTCCGCAGGGTCAACCGATAGACAGATTTTTTTATGCCTACCCCTCGACAAGCAAATATCGAGACAGGCATCGCCAATACATAAACATTTTTTATCGTACTTTCAACCGACTATGAAGAGTAATAGCATACACCACACGGGCGGAAAGTTTAAAATTCCTGCGCTGCGCAATATACCACGCAGTGCAGGAATTTTAAACTTTCTGCCCTTGTAGTGTTACATTCTATTTTATTTTTCTACATACAACTGCTAGATTGGTTGGTTATTCAAAGGACATAAACATTTAGAAGTATACAATAAACCAATGTGAATCCGACAGGAATAAAATCAAGTCGGAACTTAATGCTTTTTCGAGCTCGAAAATACTTTTGTATGCCTTTGTTTTCGAAAAATAACATTTTGTACCATTTTTTCTCCAACGATATCTCTCGAACGAATTCACTGATTACAACGGTTGAAGTGGCGATCGAAGCTTTTTTATTGAGTTCTAGAGCTGATCAAATTTTAAAATTGATTTATCAAGTTGTTTTTGAGAAAATTCAAAAAAACTAAAAAAAAATTTTTTTTTTAATTCTTTCTTTAACGGTTTCTCTTGAACAAATGAACCGATTTTGATGGTTGAGGTGGGATTCGACGCGGCTTATAAAGTTTTAGAGCTGATTAGATTTTGGGATCGATCCATGGAGCGAATTAAAAGTTATTCAAAAAAAACATTTTTGAAAAAAGTTTATTTTTTAAATATCTCCGAACGTACCCTACCGATTAAGCTCAAACTTTCAGTACTTATAGTATTTAACAAGCCGCGTCGAATGACACCTTGACGATCAAAATCGGTTCATCCGTTCAAAAGTTACAGAATATTTACATACGTACGTACGTACATACATACATACATACACTCGGACATCATCTGGAATTTAGTCAAAATAGCTTCCTAGAACCTCAAAACGTCGACATCTGTTGGAATTTCGATTTTCACAAATCGGGGTGGAAACAATAACTTCCCGAAATTTTTAAAAATCTTCGATTTTCTTAGGGGGAAGTTAAAAAACGATAGGCCCAGGCTTGGCCGAGGCTTGGCGAAAGATTTATTAACTCTGGGGAAAGCTTGATATCCAAGCTTGGTCCAAGTCTGTCTAAGCATCGAAATGATAACACCGAGCCAAGCTTGAGTGACAGTATTGTGCCAAGACTGTAGCTGAGTAATCACCGATGCTTATTAAAAATAAATAAAAAAAAAATATTAGTAGACGTGAGCGAAAAAATGATTGAATAATTAATTATAATTCATATTAATTTCGTTATTTTGAACACATAAGAGAATATGAGTTTTCAACTACATGCAAAATACACTGTGAATTTGAAGATATTCCATGATTTAAATAAAATATTTTCAAACTTTAAAAGAATTAAAAGTAACTAATATTGCTGATCTAATATTTTTTGCTGCTCAATTAAATTATAATTAATAATATATGATGTGTTTGAGGGTCAGGGCAAGAAGGTATTTGAATAACTGAGGTTAAGTGAGTAGTAGAAAAGAAGTAAACAGGCGAGAGAGAAAAAGGAAAAAAAATATATCGAATAGAATTGAGGCGACGCGAAAGCATCAAGAGCATGACGCCGTTGACGGGAAAGTATATAAACAAAAGCTTGAACCTAGCGCGAAACAATTAAAAACGTTTTGCTCGATCGCGTCCACCCCCGTTGAATATTGACGACATTACGAGTCTCTTTCTCTTCTTTTCTCGTGGCGATAGAACTAAAAGAAATAATAAAAACAGCTTAACCTGATTACCCTGCATCCCTCCGACGATAAAACGACGGCAACGACGTTGTTAAGGGAAAAAAAATATAAATAAATGGGTACCAGAATATAAGGGTAGAGAAGAACAAAGAATTATAAATCGGCGACGATTTAATGATTGATCGTTGTTGCTCACTCTGTTTAAACGGTCTTGTTGGTTGTTTACCTTCTAAATAAGAATTTCCTATTTAAAAATTTTATTCTCTTAGTTTGTCTTTCATATTACTGGGTCTTGTACTGTTCATATACTGATCTCTCGGTTTTCTTTCTGAATACCTGTATTAATGAGTTTATAAGGATCCCTGTAAAAGCAAGTTTTTAAATCATTCAACATATAATAAAAATAACTTTAGGAAATCTGAATTATATGGAAAATTGTGCAAATCATCAAATAAATGAAATTTGATATCTCTTAAATGTTTAATATTAAGAGCTAACATTTGTGAGAAAATTTGAGCATAATTTTAGCTATGAAAAAAAATTGAGGAATTTTTAATGAGTGTTACCCTACATGAAAAAATTTTATTAAAAGTTTGTTTGATTTGACATGCCCAAGAAAAAATCAGTATGAATGACCATCCTTGATCATGCATGATTATAGCATGACCATTCATGAATCAGCCATGGCCAATGTTTTTCAATAAGTCATGCATAATTGATACAAATCATGCCTGGTAATGCGGCCACATTCAATCATGCTCGATCATAAATGATTTATGCGAAATGATTTATGATTCATATTAAGTGATCCTTGTTCCCGCATGGTTGATGTAAAATCATATTCAGTCATGCATGGACATGTACGTCGGAGAATGGAAGGTCGTGCATAACTGAACATAAGTTTGCATGATCATACATGAGCATGAATTATCCAAATACAGTTGTGCTTAATCACGCATGATTCGTGTAAAATCATACTGAATCGTGCATATTCTAAAAAGAATAGTCCTGCATGAGAATGTATGATTGAGTACAACTTTACATAAATTCAAAGACGTAAAATAATATTCATAAGTTTAATCATCAATACATTGACGTCCCTCCAATATTCAATCAATACTTGATTCATTTACTTAATATTCACAGGAAAAAATATATTATTATTTATTGCAAATAAAAAAAAAGTCAAGAACTTAAAGATGATTTTTTAAAAGTCCTAAAGTGCTAGACACGAGATGAAGATCTAGTGATCGGTAAAATGGAAATTTTATCGATCACTAGAGCCTCGCCCACACCGAAAACTGAATTGGCATAGGTTTTCTCTGTGGTTTCCCCATGCCACTACACTTTCACCGCGAGGTGGGGTCGTAGGCCATCATCGTAATGATGCAGTACAGTAAGCACAAGTCGGGCCACAGCCGCGTAAAAAAGGGATAAAGAGAATAGGAAGTATAAAAGGAAAGAGCTTAGGGCAATAGAAGGTAGAACATTGTAAAAAACTGTTAAAATTGTACAATTAAAGCACACTAATATATAAATATCATATCGGAGACAAACATTAGTCATTTTTTATAGAAAAACTACGATGAATATTTTACATAAAAAAATATTCCAAGATTGAATTGTGCGTATTAAAAAAGTTCATGCGTATTAAATTATAGAAAATATAAAAAAATTTAAAGTTACATAAAAAAGAAAGATTAAATTCGATTGCAGATATAGCATCTGATAATACTCATTAAATTGATACAGTATGAATGTTGAAACTCTTCACAGATATATTCTCCAATTTGCGTGTGCATGAACACATACTTTTCTACTTCACAGCGTTGTTTAATATGATTTAAATATCCTACCATAAGATGGACGGTGTCGCTCACTGAACAAGTAAAATTAAACGGAATACGGCATAAACCCGAATTGAAGTCCAGATCTGAAAACCAGAAACTTGAAGCTACAATTTGCTTTTTTTTTATTTTTTCAGTACGACCATTTTCCTCCGAGTTACAGCATGTTTAAAATCGCTCAAAAATTTACAATATTTTTTATATCCTTTAATTTCTGTGACCAGTGTATTACAACGTCTTATGGAAACACGAATAAATATAAATATTTTGTGTTCGTGTATAAACTGCCGATAACTTTTTAATGAATTAACCAATTTGGATAGTTTGATGAGTATATTTGAAAAAGCTCGTCAGCCCCTCCCTCCTTTGTTGTAAATTTTAGATCATTCGATCGAATAGACTCAAAGATAGCTAAGAAACACAAACAGATTTTTTTTTATGTCCCGGGAAAAACGGATTGTATATACAAGGGGAAAATGATTCAGATCTGACCAGATATAATTATATCTGATGAGTTAAAATCATATCTAGGCAGATCTATTCATATTTGATCAGATCTAATATTTAGACATGATCAGATCTCATTATATCTGAGAATAATAAAAATGTCTAATATTTAACAAAAAAAAACGTAATTTTTTTTCTGATTGTGAAACGAGATATTAACAATCAAAAAGTGCATAATTAACATGCTGAAGGTCTACCAAGTATTGAAAAATGCATAGTTTCCTATGTATCTCGGGAACAGTTCTTACCATTTTTTCAGAAAACTTATGAACTGTTGAATGAAAGTTAGAAATTTTTTGGAAAAAAATTCAGAATTTCTAGACCGATTGGTTTAAAAAATATTGATTTTTAAAATGTAAATTATTTTAAAATACTTGATGTACGGTGGGGCACAGTAATCACAACATGGCAACGTTACAATCATCATACTTAACCGGCGGAAATTCACATGGTAGTTAGTTAGGTTAATTATTGAACATGAAAGTATTTGAGGTTAAGAATTTATTTAAAACTTTTTCGAAATAATTTTTAAGAATATTAAACAATTATTAAATGATATTAAGCAAACAAAAAAATTATTTTTTGATACTGACATACTTATAATGACTTTTTTAATAGCTTTAGAATCCTAAAAAATTATGATACTGAAGGTAACATGATATCTGAGAATTTTATTGTTTTAAAAGCAATTTACTTTTACATAAAAAAAAAATTATTATAATAGGCACAAAAATTTATTTCATCCAAAATTTGTGATTGTCAACAATAACAAACTGTATACATATTAAACTCACACCATATTAAGATTGCTACCTGTACGTTTAATCCGTTTAATCTATAGACTATTCAATATTGTAATATTTGCGGCGTTGCCAGATTTATTATCTTCATGAGTGTGATTGTATTAGTGTATACCTGTATATTTAAAACTAAAATGTATAGGATACAGTCTCGTACAAAAATAAAATATTCTGGCATTGAGTATCCCTCACTTTTTTAGTTACGATTACGCTATACGTTGAGACAAATCGCTTTTTGTCTTCGCGATTTTTACCAGCAGCCACCAGAATTCGCGGGTTGAACCGTGGCTTAGGCTGGCCTCTAACAAATTTTTATTTACTTGGACAGAGCAGTGGGCTGGGGTTCTTGCAAAGCAAAGACCCGCACTTATTCAAACTCGGCAACGTATGTAAAACTCACTAACTTACCTCACGGCTTATAGATTACTTTCTCATTGTTGGTTGAATTATCAGTTATGGCCTAATTAATAATACTTTTATTAAACTATTTAATAATCTTACCAGTAAAATAGGATATAAATAGGATGATCAGTGATAGATAGCGTAAAAGGAATTAATTAGAAAAGTACAGAGTTATTGCCAATTATAATAAAATTCAGTTACTTACAATAAATGTTTCCGCAAGATACAATATCAGAACCGTCTTGGTATACGCTGAATATATAATATCTTTCCACGTGGAATAACGCAGTTATTGCACTGAATTTATTATTTATCTTAACCATTATTTAGATTGCAAGTATATTTGCCGGTAACGTACAGTAATATTTCATTTATTTAAACTTTGTTTATAATAATTAATAACTAAACAGTAAAATATAATGGCAAAACGATTGCCTGATTAAAAATAAATTATTACCAGTAAATTACAGAAATTGATACCGAACAATTTATAGAAAAGACGCCTATACGCTAATTGATCCAGGATTGAAGTCATTGACAGATAAATTTGGGCGTAGAACTAGCCTCGGGACTTTGTCCCCACTGCACCCTTACGGACATCCGTCGACGTGATAATTAGTCATGTGACCACGGCACTATGACTTTTGTAGTTTCAGACGGCAGCGAGACGGGGAAAAATGAGAATCGCAAGGCTGAGGATGACGAAGACAATTCACATTGTCTCAACGTTTAGCTACGAATGTCGCGAGTGAACTACCTTAAAATCTCTTTTGATCACTAGATTATTAGTTGTAATCATTATCAAATATTAATGCACAGTTTATTAGATATTTATAAACGGCTTATTAAATATTAGTAAGCGAGTTTATAAAATATTAATAAACAGTTTGTCAATTATCGATTGGCGGTTTATCAAATATTAAAAAATAGGGACTGATCTATAGCTAAAGATTTTACATATATTATATAATATCGTGATATGTAAATCCAGAGAAAAGAAGTTCACATCTGGCTGTATATAATTAGATATGACCATATAAGATCATATATGAATCATATATGATTCATATATGTTATATATGAGTCATTGATGTTCATATATGACCATATATAAAGGCAAAGAATCTTCTTTTAACTTAGACACAAATCATATAAGGTCATATATGGTCATCTACGATCATATATGATACAACATTAAGTATTTTTCTTTGATGTTGTATCATATAAAATCATATATGGGCATATACGAACATATCTGAAGATACATAAAAAGTTTTTAACCGATACACAGGCAGTATAAGATTATATATGGTCATGTATAATCATATATGAAGAAACATAAAAAAAATTTACATGATGTTCAATTCGTGTAAGATCAGATATGGTCCAGAATGAACATATATGAAAATGCATAAAATTTCTTACACGTTGTTAAACTTTTATAAAATCAGATATAGTCAGATATGAAGAGAGATGAAAAATCTTTACACGATGTTTAACGCATATAATATCAGATACATATGGTCAGGTATGAACATATATGAAGAAATATAAAAAATTTTCACTTGCACGTGGAAATAAAATCAACTTTTCAGCTGACTACCAATTTCATGTGGAACTTCATACTCGGCTTTACAATTTGATGGTATCATGTCTTTCAATGTCTATCAATTCACTTGTTAATGTCTTTCGTGAAAAACGAACACTTCTAAGGGGTCCAGGGGCGAAGTCCCGGTAGGGTCTAGGGACAAAGCCCCGGTGGGGGTTGGGGGGCGAAGCTCAGATGACAATAAAAAAATTCATTATTTTGCAAAGGTAACAACAGACGTAGAGAAAAATTTTTTCTATTAATTTGTTATTGTTATATGTTTAACATATCATTGATTTTGAGGATGAATTTGAGGTTTTGCTCGTTTGTTTCTGATTTTCAATAATTCTTTTCAAGATGATTTTACGTTTAGTGAGTAAAAAAATATTTTCTTAAATGAATGTTCTGATAAAAAAAAAAAACAATCACTGTTTTATTGATATATATTTTTTCCTTTGAATCTAAGTATAAAAAAAAAGGCCATTCGGCAGCCAAAATGGAAGTAGATTTCTCATTATTTGATTATTTTAACGTTTCAAATAAACATTAATAAGAAAATAAATTTTTTTTTGACATTCTCAGAAATCCTCAAGGTTATAGAAAAAAAAAATTGTCAAAAAATTTAAAGTTAAATGCAAAAAATTTAAGAATTGAAATTAGAAAATTAAAAAAATTATCGGAATGGTAAGTTGAATAACGAAAATTAAAGTTAAAGAGAATCAAATTATCGACGAAAAAAGTATTCTGTGTTTTGTTACTATAGGATTAATAGTTAATACAAAATTGAATAAAATAATTTGAGTTGAAACTTCAATTATGATAGATCTAAGTATCATACTTGAAAACAGTCATGAGCACTGTCAATGAAACAAAATTGAATTTACACACTTGAAAGGAGATATTTCGATTTTATGAGTGTTACACAGCAATAATATGAATTCAATAAGTTTCATAAATTTACTAATGAATATAGGAATAGTATAGTTAGGAGTCTATGGAATCTATTGAAAGTAGGAGAACCAATGCAATAGCAAAATTTCATTTAATGAGTGGTAAGATAAGAAATTCCATTGGTCTAGACACGTATATAGGCATGGAAATTTAAGTTTATTTGAAGATCTTTCAGATGAATTTTATAGAAAGTCGGTAAGTTATAGCATTCAAAATATATCGAAGAAAGAATGAGTAAAAATATGAATTTTTTATATTTGGAAAATTGTGGAATGCTAGAACTTCTAAACTAATCGACCGATTGAGCTCATTTTCCAACTCGATCAAGGTACTCACCCACAGAATACGTATACGAAGTTTCAAAGCGATCGGTTTAAAACTGTAGTGATAATCAAAGTGATAACCTGCATAAAATTAGTTTTTATAATATTTTGTAAATTTTTAAAACCATTTATCTATTAGAAAAAGTGGTCAAATCAATGAGCTGCATAGAGAAAATTGAAGGCAATTAAGCGAGCTTTTAGATAGAAAAAACAAAAATGAGCTGTCTTTTTCCGTTTAAAAGTTACATCCGGTTGAATCGGTGAACAATTTTTTTTTGAAAATTTTACAAAATTTCGATTAACCATAACTTCTAAACTTATTGACTGATTTCGCTCATCTTCGAAATCATCCAAGGTAATCGTCCATAGAATAAATATACTGGATTCCATTAAGATCGGTGTAGAATTGTGGACACTAACGTTGGAGAACGGCGCGTTATATCGTATATATATATATATATATATATATATATATATATATATATATATATATATATATATATATATATATATATATTAGGATGGTGCAAAAAAACCTACTATTTTTTTTTTTTCGATCTCGTATGAAAATTTGTTGGCTTACGATGTTTTAAGTAGTCTCTCCAAAAATCAGCTCGACAAAAAATTTTCAAGAGGTCGCTCACGAATTTTGAAAATATCAAAAATGACTGAAATTCAGATTTTTTATTTCTAAATTTTTTTTTTCTCGGGGCGGCAATAGTTTATATCTGTAAAATCATGACTATGCTGAAAATTTCAGCCCAAAATTTAAATATTTAAACGGTGCTCAAGAATTTCAGAGAAAAGTATCGTGAGTATTATGAGAAACAACCCATCAAACGACCGTACATATCAGCTCAATTCAAAGAGGTAATAAATAATTTAATATTTTGAAAGTTAAGTTTTTACGAAAACTTTATTGATTTTATTTATGATTTCTTATTTATTTATGATTAATGATTCTTATTTATTTATGATTTCTGGATTGCTGACGAAATTGTTAAAGCTCTGGCTAAAAAAGCTGCTACCAAAACGCGCGGTGAATACTATTTGATGAGTAAATACGACATAGTTACCATATAAGATAAAACATGAGTAGTTAAAAAATTAAGGACCGCCAATCAACTATTTTACCTTACTCCGGAAGAGGAAATCGTTAAAAAATTAATTGATGTTCACATCACTTGTGGACATGGATCGCGAGATAAGATGATAGCTGTCATTAAACAGAACTGCTCTATTTCTCGGCCCTGTGTCGAAATATTTCTCTAGTGCTGTCAAACATGCCAGTGGCAAAAAAGCAAGACAGTTGCTAAAGTCGTAGTTATGCCAATTCTGACAAAATGTTTTGTTACAAGAGGACAAGTGGATTTAGTCGATTTTCAGTCAATTTCAGACGGTGATTATAAATGGCTAGTTAATTATCAGTACCACGCAACAAAATATTTGTGTTTGCGACCCTTTAAAGCAAAACAAGCTACAGCTGTCGCTGACGAACTCATCAAAACCTTTCTACAATTTGGTGCTCCTTCTATATTATAAAGTGGCAACGGTCGCGAATTTTTCAATAAAATTATTGGAGAATTGAAAGTTAGCTGGCCACAATTACACATTGTTCATGGTAGACATTCACAAAGTCAAGGTAGTGTTGAACGCGCCAATCAAGATGTTGAGAACATGCTTTGCGCCTGGATGGTTAATAATGAATCAACTTCTTGGGCGACAGGTTATTACTTCGTTCAGTGGCAAAAGAATAATTCTTTGCATCGAGTAATTAGAAGAAGACCGTACAAAGCAGTTTTTAGCAGTGACCCAAAAGTAGGTCTTGCTTCATCAAATCTCCCAAAACACATGCTATCATCGTTAGTTACCGAAGATGATCTGGAAAAATTAAAAATGGTATCGAATTCGTCTGCCGCCGCGTCCGAATCAAGTGATATAAATAATAATACAC
>OZ024706.1:22983045-23043823 GCA_964016945.1 Microplitis deprimator | reverse complement strand
TCTATGCCGATCCATTTATATTGTATGAGAAATAGATCGTGTTATTTCTGCAATTCGAGAGTAACTATTTATTCTAATCAAATTCAATCGTATAATGGTATAAACAAACAAGCTGAAAGCATGGTAACAGTAACGAAAATAATATTGCCTGATATTAATGTTGGTGATTGTGTACTAGTCAATGTTGATAAAGTTGACAGAAGTCCGAGAGACCCACGGAATGTAGTCGCTGTAATTACTGATGTCAAAAACAGTGTATATCAGGTTGGAATAACAGCAGGGCTGATCAAATCGTGATTTCATAGGAGTGGCCTAAAAAAAGCGTCTTCTACTTTTCTCAAAGTTGAACAAATTGACGTAAATACATTTGTTTGAGTTCGGGAAGCAGTGGCTGCACAATCCTTGTTTAAAGGAGAAGGCTTTGTAAAATGTTCTTGTTAACCTTCAAAAAATCAATGACAAACTAATAGATGTCTGTGTTTTAAGTCTAAGCTTCAATGCAATTCAAGGTGTCATAAAAGGGGCCCTGTGCTAATAAGTAAAATAAAGTAATTTGACAAAATAACATAGTTATTGATAAGTATTTTAATAAACGTGTTCGTATTCATTATTTTTTAAATACGAATAAAAAAGTTGTTTCTTAATTGATGTCTTTTTTAGTTACATAACATTTGACACTTTACAGGCATTACGAGAAACATCATCCTATGAACTGCGCCCAATTGTGTAACTTGGTTTTAACCAGGATATGCCAAAGTCGAGTGGTCATTTCATGAATGTTATAATTTTTCACAAAACGTCAACGTTTCTGGAAGTGCCTCGGTTTTTTGTGGAATGACGGATTTTGCAAAAAGACTACGACATATATATCTATATATATATATATATATATATATATATATATATATATATATATATATATATATAAGTGATTTACCACTGACTCATCACGATTTCTCTAAAACTATCCAACCGATTGACTTCAAATTTAACATAGTACCTTCTTTCGTGACGTAGACGCACACTAAGAACGGATTTTCCCAAAATCCTATCCAAAATGGATTTTTCATTAATTGACCCACCACCCTACCAAACCCCCCCCCCCCCGCGCTTTTAAAAAAACCGTTGCCATGGTAACCGTTACCATGGTTATCGTTGCCATGGTTATCTGTCCGACCGATTGACTTCAAATTTATCATAGTACTTTCTTTCGTGACGTAGACGCCCACTAAGAACGGATTTTATGAAACTCCTTCTCAAAATTGACTTTTTGGCTATTGCCTGAATCCTCGCTCCTCATTGGATAACGAAAAAAGGCACTTCTCTGATTAGCTACTACTATATTATATATATATATATATATATATATATATATTATATATATATATATATATATATATATATATATATATATATATATATATGGGTCATTCCATGCCAAATCACCTGATTTTAAGAATCGTATTTTTTGATCCGGTTGAATTTTTTATTTGTTTTTGTACATATAAAAAGACACCTAATCCTAAATTTTGAGGCCTTAATTTTCAAAACCTTGAAGATATGAATTTTTGAAAATCGCTAAAAATAACGATGAGGTAATTTTCAGAAATTCATAACTCCTGATTATGTTATCGTAATTTCATTTCGGCGGTGGCTATTTTTTTCACGTTTAAATGTAGTTTTCGAAACAAAAATAAAAAAACAAATTTATTTCTTTTTCACCGGTTTTTCTTACATTTTAACTCAAATTTTGACTTTTTTTGAAGACGGACATTTTCAATTTTCTTGAAGAAAATACATGTTTTACTAGACTGTAAAACGAATTTTTTAAGCCCTTGGTCAAAGTGGGATTCAAATATCTTCGATTTTTGAAGTAACTTTTTCACATTTTTTCAATTAAAAATTCGAGTTTTTTGAACATTTTTTAATTTTTCACCTAAATTTGAAAAAAAAAATTACTATTGATCTTTTTTTTTCAAATTATTAAAACGATTATAACTCGGAAACTATGGACTTTAGCGACTTGACTCATAAAACTTTTTCTGAAGGGAATAAAATTTCCTATAAAATTTTATTAGCATTTTTAGTGTACTTTCATTGGTTTACGTTCTGCAAGCCAACAAAGGACAATTTCATAGGAAAAATGAGTTCCGCAACGGACACAAGTGAAATAACGAACAGCTGGAATAATAGCTAAGTAACTATGGGCACTCTTGAAGAACACCAAATGCCCTACAATTTGCGACCAAAACCGCGCTGATATCATGAAACGCAGCTGAGTATTAGAAAGTTAAAAAAAAAATAATTTCATTTACGTGTATTTTAAATAGGAAAAAATCAAATTGAAATAGTAAGTACTTAGCATTGTAATTAAGAGCTCATATTTAGTGAGAATTTTTTTTTTTTGTATGTAGATTGAGATTTTGCTTGAGCACTTAAAAAAAAAAAAATCGGTCTGTCAGTTGACCCTGCGGGCCAGCCTCAAAACTTCCCGCAGTTTTCGAGCTCCTTGAGCTTGAAAACATTGTCGAGAATATATTTTCGAGCTCTTCGAGCTCGAAAATACTTTTGAGTGCCTTTGTTTTTGAAAAATAACGATTTTACCATTTTTTCTCCAACGATATCTCTCGAACGAATTCACTGCTTACAACGGTTGAAGTGGCGATCGAAGCTTTTTTATTGAGTTCTAGAGCTGATCAAATTTTAAAATTGATTTATCGAGTCATTTTTGAGAAATTTCAAAAAAACTAAAAAAAAAATTTTTTTTAATTCTTTCGTTCACGGTTTTTCTTGAACGAATGAACGGATTTTGATGGCTGAGGTGGGATTCGACGCGGCTTATAAAGTTTTAGAGCTGATTAGATTTTGGAATCAATCCATCGAGCGAATTAAAAGTTATTCAAAAAAAACATTTTTGAGAAAAGTTTATTTTTGAAATATCCCCGAACGTACCCTACCGATTAAGCACAAATTTTCAATGATTATAGTAATTAACAAGCCGCGTCGAATGAAACCTTGACGATCAAAATCGGTTCATCCGTTCAAAAGTTACAGAATATTTACATACGTACGTACGTACATACATACATACATACACTCGGACATTATCTGGAATTTAGTCAAAATAGCTTCCTAGAACCTCAAAACGTCGACATCTGTTGGAATTTCGATTTTCGCACATCGGGGTGAAAAAAATAACTTCCCGAAATTTTTGAAAATCTTCGATTTTCTTAGCGGGAAGTTAAAAACTTTTGCGGAAATGAATCACCCTTATATATACGTGAAAATCGATGGCTAAATTTTTCTTGTAAAATCCATTGTTATAGAGATGTGCGGGGGTGGAAGAAAAAAAAATTTCCAGAGTGATCTTTTGTAAAATAAGCCCAACTGGGCAAAAATTTTTTTTTCAATTGATAAAAAAAAGTAGAAGGAAAAGTCCGCCCACTCTGGGATTGGCGGGAAAAATTCAGAATTAAGGGGTTGTTTTTGAGAAATTAAAAAAAAAAAATCAAAAATGGCGAACTTTAAGAAAATGGCGGTTTTTCTCGAAAAAGCCAAATATTTTATAGAGTTTATCATCTTAAAATTTTCCTGTATTTTTTTTCTGAAAAGTACATTCCAAGAGAAAAATTTTGAAAAAAAAAACGTCCCAATTAGTCAATTTTTGAAGAAGTTATAGCTATTTAAAAAAATAAAAGCCTTATTTTTGAAAAACTCATAACTTTTTTTGAGTTGGATAAAAAAATTTGAAAATTTCCTGAAAAATGATTTTAATGGGATAGAAAAGGAATAAAAATTTTCAGCCGAATCGAAAGGGGTCAGGGTCAAAAGTTGTCGATTTGGCGTGGAATGCTCCATATATAAGCGAAACACCACTGACTCACTGACTCACTCATCACGAGATCTCCGAAACTATATGTCCTATAAACTTGAAACTTGGCATACATGGTGTATTACCGTACGATGGACGGTGTGGCTCAATAAGTTATAGATTAAATTGAACGGAATATAGTATAGTGCCGGATAGCTCAACTGGTAGAGCACTCGGCGCGATACCGACATGGTCTGGGTTCGATTCCCAGTTCGGGCTATCTATATTTTTCTCAATTTATCTATAAATTGTCTTATTGAGAAGGTTTGCATGTTTAGGTTTCCACTATATTAAATTGGTCCTTTCACAACGCAGACGCTCACTAAGAACGGATGTTATGAAACTCCTAAAATTGACTTTTTGGCTATTTACTGAATCCTCGCTCCTCATTGGCTAACAACCAAATGCACTTCTCTGATTGGCTACTACCAAATGGCGTAGCAACCGGTACCATAGCAACCGTTTTTATAGCAAAATAAAAATTACTGACGAACTGAGAAAATCGATGGTGTAATTTTCTTTTTTCAAATCGTCACTGGTGGGACTGTGCGGGGGCGTAAGAAATGAAAATATTTACGTTTTTTGACCAACACACCTACAGATTTGTAATTTGAAATGAAAATCACCGACGATACGAGAAAAGAGATGGCTCAATTATTCTTTGTAAAATCCATCGTTATAGCAATGTGCAGTGGCGTAAGAAATCAAAATTTTCACAATTTTCATCTAAGAGGGCTACAGACTTAAAATTTAACATGAATGATACCGACGATACGAAAAAATCAATAGCTCAATTTTTTTTTATAAAATCGACTGTTATAGGTGTTTGCGGGGGCATAAGAAATAAAAATTCTCACGTTTTTTGACCAAGAGACCTAAAGATTTGTAATTTGAAAAGAAAATCACCTACGATACAAGAAAATTGATTGCTAAATTTTTTTTTTGCAAAATCCATTGTTAGAGGGATAACCGGGGGGCGTAAGAAATAAAAATTTTCACGTTTTTTGGCCAAGAGAGCTACAGACTCGGAATTTGAAATTAAAATTACCTATACACCAGAAAATAAATGGTGTGAATTCAACTTTTTCAATTGACACTGGGAGGGTTGTGTGGGAGTGAAAGAAATAAAAATTTTTTACGTTTTTCGGCCAAAAGACCTACAAACTTGGAATCCTAAACGAAAATTACCTCGGATACAAAAAAATAAAAGGTGTAAGTTTTTTTTTTTTTAAGTTGACACTGGTGAGGCAGTGAAGGGGCGTAAGTAATAAAAATTTTAAAGTCTTTGATCAAGAGACCTACAGTATTGAAATATGAATTGAATGTTAGTTGATATACAAGAAAATTAACAACGATACAATTAAACATTTTTCATTGAAAATTTACTACCGAATCAGTAGTAGTCTTTTTCTCTATGATTCGGCTGTTATAGGGCTAGCCAGAATAGCTTAAATTGTCTTTATCCTATGGTTTCACTACTTAAAACTATTTTTTACATAGAAAAATGCAAAAGAATAAGTATATTCACGAAAGTTTGAACTGTAAATGTTAAGTTATCGATATCAATAATAAAAAAAAAATAAAGAGTCATCCAACATAACGAAATGCCTAGCGAAGCGGGCGGGTAACAGCAAGTAATATATTAAATACAGTTTGTAATAAATTGGATAACCAATACTTATAATAAATCATTTTCTCCACTCTTATAACAATATTTTTCAATTCTTGGGCTAGTCTGCTCTCAAGATCGATAGGTGCTAGTATTTTTTACTATGTATGTATCTGGCTGCTGATACTTGTGACCAGATTTGAATTGCAAGCCTAGTGCAAGCCTTACACAAGAAATTCGTACCAGATTATAACTCAATTTTGGAGGAAGACTATCGTTGAGAATGGATGCACATGGCTTGCTCAAGATCTGCTCAAGGCTCAAAATTTACCTCGAACCTTGAGCAGATCGTGAGCAAGCTATTTATAAGTACCTATTATAAGTTACTGGTGCTAGAAATGCGTCAAAAAATATTTCATTGCGCGTGTTCATGATATCTTTAATATTCTTGCGTACGATACCATGAGCAAGACATACACAAATCTTGACATAGGTTTTTTTGATACAGAATCTTGAGAAAGACACATACGTAGAAAAAGACACTAGCAGCTAGGGGTCTTACTCAAGATACTTATTTCATAATCATGCTCAAACACGTTTTACTAGGGCACTTCTAGTATATCGTAAGATCAAAATTCTGATTTATTTAATGCGAAAAATTTAGAAATTAGAACTAAAATATCTATTTTATATTTCCCGATAAAATATGTGAATTTAAATAGATATTAGATAGATAGCTAAATGTACAAGCACTATCACTACGATCGTTATTATTTGATTCGTCCCTTTTTCTATTTAAAGTAAAATAAAAAACAATGTAGTGACACTTTAAAGTGCTGGAAAATACCTATACAATAATATTCGAAATATATATATAAATTTAATACTGTACCCCATGCAGGAGCTGCCAGAGTTGAACGAAGGGACCCTCCTTGGCTCGGCAATCGGGACTCTAGCTTTGGCACGTCTATATTGGCCCATGCTTGAGTCAAGAATGGTTAGTCAATCCAAGCCATTCCAATCATTACCCGAGCTTGGGCCAGGACTGAGTAACCTAGTCTTGGCCGACCCAATGATTACCTGAGCTTAGGCCAAGACTAGGTTCCCCTGCCTTGATCAATAAATGGCCACCCAGACTAGGACCAAGGTAGGATTATCCAAGTCTGGCTATACCTATAGTTACCCATCCTTAGGCCGGAATAAGATTACCCAGGTTTTTTTTTTATTAATTATTCGATTAACTTATGATTATGGTTTTTTAAATTAATAATAATTCATTTTTGAATTAAAATAAGTTTTAATTTATAAATATTGTAACATACCCGCATGGAAAAGCTATATATTGATAAAAATATATAAAAATAGATATGGTGAATATGTGATAAATATATGGCGGCAAAAATATATATATTTATGAATATATGTTATTTGCATATATTCATAAATATATATTTTTAATAATATATTTCTATTTATATAATGTTTTATATTTCTCTATATATATGATCTCATACAATACTTAATATATTTTGACCATATATGGATGGTATATATGTAATTTATAAAAAGTAATACAATAAAATTTATATATATTTCGAGTCATGTAATTAGTGATATATTGTCTGTATGTAATTGATCGTGCAATGAAGAACTGATATGTTTAAATCTATGGTTTGCGGTATATTGAAGTTAAATTTTTCCAATGTATTAAAAATTAAATTTTTTTTAATATATTGGAAATCATAGTCTTTATATACCTTTTTTTTTTTGAGAAGCTGCCCGATAGCATAGAAATAAAAATTACAAACTAAAATGCATGTTTTTTTTACGTAATATACCATAGTACGAAAAATATGTATAGTACCATATTTCGGGAAGCTATCCTGACTATTTTCAGAATGATGTCCAAGTGTGTGTGTGTGTGTGTGTGTGTGTTTGTGTGTGTGTGTGTAAAATTTCAGATCATTTGATCAAGTAGACGCGAAAATATTTGCGAATTACGAAAAAAAAATTTTTTTTTTCAAGTTTTTTATTGATTTCTCAGAAATGAGTGGAACGATCGACTTCAAAATCTATTCAGCTTTAGAACTCAATGAAACGCGTCGATTGCCGCCTTAGCTATCTCAATCGGTTAATTTGTTCGAGAGATATCGCGGGCGAAAGAAATGGTCAAAAACTGTTTTTTTCGATTATCTTTGAAGTGACTAATCCGATCAATTTCAAAATCTAATCAGCTCTAGAACTTAATAAAACGCGTCGATTGCCGCCTCAACAATCGAAATTGGTTAATTCGTTCGTGAGATATCGTGGGATAAAGAAATGCTAAAAACGGTTTTTATCGAGAACAATGGCAAACAAAAGTATTTTCAGAAGACAGCGGGAAGTTTTGGGGCTGGCCAGCAGGGTCAACCGATAGACCGATTTTTCAGTTTGATATTATTTGCAATCAACAACCGTAATGTTATAATTTCACTTATAAAAATAAATTGAATAAATTTCATTTTTTTTAAATTATGCAGTTATAATAAAAATAATACAAAGTTATTATTATTTTCTTTTTAATCGAAAATATTAATTGAATTGCTCTTTATATCTCATAAAACCGAGAGGTTGTAGTAAAATGAATAAGCAGATCAGATAAAAGATTCAGTTCAACATTAGTAGGTTTGTCCAGTAGCCAACGTTCAGACCCAACAATGAGAAGGACGGCAAATTGCGCACAGAGTCCAGCAAAGTTTTCGCCGAATTTTTTCAAGTCATTTACCTCACTTAAATAGTTTCAACGTCAATGATCACAAACTTTATTATGTAAATGATAGTAAATTTTTTCTTTAATTAAATTTATTTGTTTTGTCAATGCATGAGCCAGGTTTGGCAAGCGAGCATGGGTAAGGGCTGGCAACCAGGCTTGGCGCGATGTTATCATTCCAGACTTCTACTAAGGCTGAAACGATGCTGTCTTATTAGCTTGACCCCGAGTTCCACATAGTTTAACTAATCCTGGGTAAAGCCTGGGCCCGTCGTACTTTCTTGTCTGGGACATTCAAATATTTTCATACTTACATACTGAGATAATTTATAAACATAGAAATATAAATAATCCTATTAAGTTCAAGTTTTATCTCTACTTTAAATTAAAGTATTTCAGAAAAGTCTATAGACTCACTGATAAAAAGAAACCTGTCAGTCAACTTGGTTTGAGTTGAGCCAAATACGCCATGACTTTAAATACGATAAAACACGCTACGACTTTGGCTGAAAGACCACACGTATTTGGAGGAAATTATCTACCCAAATACATGGCGTACTTGTGAACATATCATTCTTATTTGCAATCACTTTAACACACTCAATTGAAAAATATATGTTATTGGATCAACATACTAAAGACTTTATCTCGCCTACTTTTCCTCTTGTTTCTACACTTCTCACAAACATTAAGGGAGCAAGAAACTTTTATAAATTTATTAGGGATTTTTGGAAGGCTGTATTTTTATGAAAAATTATCGTATCGAAAATATAAAAAAAGCAAACTGAAGCTTAAAATCTCTAGTTTAAAGATCTTCTAGCAAAATAATTTTCTGAGCCACGGTTTTTGCGAACTCATAAGAAATAGGTCGAGACAAAATTTTTCTAAATTTTTTAGTTTTGTTTCTTCCCGACTAGAAATTTTTAGGTGCACCCAATTGGGTTGCCCAATGGGGACCCTACATTGGGATGTAACGCAGAAACGTACTTGGGTCCCGATCGGGTAATCCCTATAGGTTCCCAATTGGGTAAGACCAACGTATTCCCAAACGTACGATCCCTATTAAAAAAAATATTAAATTTCGAAAAAACAATAAAATAATTTTAATTAGATCTGAAATGTAATCTATTGTATTAGAAGCGTTACTTAGAGGCATTATACATGATTTTGATTGATGGAAAAATCCCGATTACTGTTGGGCTCGAACCTGCATCCTTCAGATCCAAAGTCTTTGACGCTATCCACTGCGCTGACCTACGTATACGATCGCGAGAGTGTAAATAGTATATTTATCATAATACCAAAGAATAAATTGAAGAAATTAAAAATCCGTGATGCAATAATCTACGTACTCTTTGTATAAATATATTATTATTTTGTACTTTGTTTAATTGTTAGCCAGTAAACAAAATTCTAATTAAAAATAATTAAAAAATTTTACGGTCGATGGATTACCAAATTAAAACCTCAGGGTACTTCAAGTAAATCAAGTAAAATTAATTTAATCAAAATTGTAGTCAATCAAAATCATTCTAGAAAAAATATAAAACAGAGGAGGGAGGGACACAAAACAGAATATCCTGTTCAGAAGAAGTGAAAAATAATTTGATTTGAAAATTAAATAAATTTAATAAAATAAAATTGTTTATAAACAATTTGGATAGATAAAAAAGTAATTTTAACATAAATATTGTGTACGAGCGTAAAAAACAAATTTTTTTTATTATTAAATTTTCGAAAAAAAAATTTTTCAATAACAAATTTTGAGCGTTTCAGATTATATAAATCATAAAAGTTATTAAAATAATAATTTTTGCATTGGGCTACCCCAACAAGTTCCCAACTGGGTCCCGATGTGGCAAAACCAATAAAACAGTTATTTTTGCATTGAGCTATCCCAATGAGTTCCTAATTCGGTTCCACTCAGGAAAAACTGATGTTGGGTAGGTAATTTTTGCATTGGGATATCCCAACAAGTTCCTAACTGGGTCCCGATGTGGCAAAACCAATGAAAGTTAGTTATTTTTGCATTGGGCTATCCCAATGAGTTCCCAATTCGGTTCCACTCAGGAAAAACTGATGTTGGGTAGGTAATCTTTGCATTAGGATATCCCAATAAGTTCCCGATCGGGTTCCGACTGGGATAGACCTACTGGGCATGCCACAGCGATTCCCAATTGGGACCCAATATATGTATTGGGACAATTTCTAGTCGGGTTAGGTCTACGGAGCCGGGAAAATTTTTTTTCGATAAAACTAATTCATGGCCCGTTCAGGAAATATATTCAGCTACAATTTGCTTTTTTTTGTTTCTCTGTACGACAATTCGCTGCTGAGGTATCAGCCTTTAAATGAAAAAGGATCCGTTTGTCTATGATTATCGGTATCTCAGCAACTAATGATCACAGAGTAATTTAAAGGGCAGTTTGAGAAACTTGAAAAAATTCCCTACAAGCTCCATTTTCAATTTTTAAAATAAAAATTTTTTTTTATCCTTAATATCAATTCGAAATACCCACAAAAAATCGGCATTTTCTGGTTTTTTAGTCAACTCATCGCTACTTTGCAAATATTGATGGAAAGGTTAATGTTGCCAGGTGATTTTACAACTCAATATACTTCCAAAAATCCTGGGAATTTTCAGATTGATTCATTGAACCGTTTGTCCGGGCCGATTGCTCAAAGTTTTACAAAACTATTAAAGGAACAAGTTTTGTTTCTTAATTTGTGTAATTATTACCAAAATAAAAAAATTAATTTTTTTCGGATTTTCTTTCATTTTTGCGTTAGTTATTCAGTAAATGTAAGGTAAAGAGAAAAAAAAAATTTTTTCCAAAAAACGAAAAAAAAAAACGACATAAAAGAATTTTTTTTTTTTTTTTTTTTTTTATGTTTTACTCGGGTTTTTTTTTTTTTTTTCTTTACCTTACATTTACTGGATAACTAACATTTTTATTCATGTTGCTTATTTGATATACATTGTAATACTTGATGGGAATAATAATCTACCCTCATGGGCAAATAATTAGCCCTGATGCACAGAAGTTGAAAGTTTCGTTTGAATTTACTATAAAAGGAATTATTGTAAAAAACAAGTTACTACATTTTGAAAATGATCTTTGATAGATAAAATAGAAAAAATTTAATGTTCAAATTGATTATATATCAAGCGAATATTTTTTTCTTTTGAAAATATTTGATATCTTCTGCAATTCAGAACTTTTGAACATTGTTTGAGAGCATTTTCGAACTGAAACAATATATGTAGGATAAAATTTTCGAGCTACTTGTTCGAAAGCAGTGAGAAATTTAAGAACTAGCTTGTATGGTTAACTGTTTCCTAGAAATTTTTATTTTGTATACTTTCATTGAAAATTAAAAAAAAATTTACACAATGATTTATTTCGGTTTTCTGAAAAATTTCCAATGGTATAATTATACTCATGAAATTCCTGGCAGATAATTTATTTTTCTCGGCCTTCACGACTGCAGCATCCCCTAAAATGTTTTATGGCAATATAATTTAACAAGGGGCCTTTATAATTCGTGTCGTATAGCTGTAGCAGCTCTACAAGCTTCCGGGCATATTTCGAATGTCCATAAGCCACAAGTAAATGCCAACGGGTCCAAAGGCAGCAAGGGTATGTTTCATATTTCCCTTCTGGCTATATCTGCAAGTGAGAACTGTGACGCCTTGTTTAATTTATTACCAGTATTCTCTGAACAAATAAACGTTTTTTTTAATACTGAAACAAAGAATTAAATTTTTTATGAAATAACTATATCATTTGAAGTTTAATCACAAAATATCAAGAATGTCCATATGAGATACTTTGTGACTAACGAAAAAAAAAAAAAAACAATAATAAACTATACTTACAAGCGTAAAGGAAGAGAATCCAAATTTATCGGTATGTTTCATGTCTTCCACAGTCTCTTGGGCTGTGTCCTATTGCTCCTATTATTTTGTGTAATATACAGCAGCCATGGGATTATGACTACGAGGATTACGGCGACGACGATGACGATGACGACAACGAGAACTGTGATGACGTGGGCCAAAGGCTCAATATCTATATGACACTCTAAATTATTCTGCATTGTCCCCAGTTGATTCTATTGTCCGTGTCTGTCTTCAACGTACGAAATACCCAATGCAACCGCGACAACGTATGTGCTTGCAGGGCGTACCCATCTATCCCTCTTGTCCTGTTTATCATCTCTCTCTCTCTCTCTCTCTCTCTCTCTCTCGATATACATATATATTTATCTGTATAGATATATAGTTATATAGAGGTGGTGTATATGACCTCAAGCAAATGAATATGTGTTCCACACTCGTTTGACCCTTGAGTTTAGATTAACATTCACGCACGGAGAGAAAAAGATCGTTCATTCAGCACCGTGAACGATGTACTATATCGCTAGAGGGTGCACTCATGTCGAGATGTACGACGGATTTATGTTTGATGCTTGTCTGATCTCTTCAGTTTAAATAAACTCTCTGTTGATGTTCGTCGCTGTAATCTGCTGCTACTGCTGCTGCTGCTGCTGGACAAGTCTATGACGTGTTGCTTTGTTCTTTTTTTTTTTTTTTTATTTGTCATTGTTATTCACGTCACATAGATAATGTCACAGAAGGGTTATCGAAGTGGTCTAAAGTCATAAACAGATAACAGAAACTGTCAATGATATTTTAATAATTTGTGCAAATTAGATTCATAAATTCTATTAAGAATTAAAACTTTCGTAATATGACATTGATAGCTTTGATTTCAGTCAAATTCTTGAAGGCTTCAAAAAAATATGAGATTTATCAACAAGACAAAACAAAAATGTAACGAATTAAGAATTTTTATTTCTTTGATATTGTATTCTCGTTTTGTCATTCTGTTGGTTTTTGATTTGCGAGAATGTTCACGTATCAAAATTTAAACAATTCTCTATTTGAGTAATTTAGTCTTAATTAAAGAAAATTTATTGTTACATAAGTAATTCTTTAACTAATGGTGCAATTCTTGTCTGCAGAATGGCATTCTCTTGGTTTCATACACTAACGACTTGATTCCTCTGATTAAGAAAAAAGTTTTGAAATGATTTAAAACAATTGGAATCGACTAATATATACACTGATAAAAAGAAACCTTCGTTTCAGCTTGGTTTGAGTTGAGCCAAATACGCTATAAATTTAAATACGGTAAAAAACGCTACGATTTTGGCTGAAAGGCCAAACGTATTTGGAGGAAATTATCTACTCAAATACATGGCATCCTTGTGAAAATATAATTGCATTTGCGATGACTTTTACGCATTCAATTAAAAAATATATGTAATTAAGTTAACATACTAGAAACTTTATCCCGCTTATTTTTGCTTTTATTTCTACAATACTAAAATTTGATGCAAAAATAATGATATTCTATCTATTTTTTTTTTTTTAATTTAAGTAAAATTACCTTTAGTTGTGAGAATATAATTTTTTTCAACTCAATTGCTTTATACCTTTCGTTTAAAATATCGTAAATTGTACGAAATTCATGAAACGTTACTGCGATTTATTCAAGTTATCGAGTCATTAATGATCGCTCTTGCATCAAAATAATACTTCGTTAAACAAAGTGGAACTAGAGAGTATCCAGAGTAAATACATACTCAAACCGAGGTGTATCCAGAGTGAATAAATACTGAAAAAAATATAAAAAAATTACCGAAATTTATAATTTTTAGATCATTTAAGAGCATTTAATAAATACGAAAAATTACTTTTTTTATTACCTAACACGTACTTTATGTTTCTGGATTATAAAAAAAAATTATCCAACGAAACAAAAATATTAGACATTGTTGTCACAATATAGTATAGGACATACTATATTATCATTAAAGGAAGCACAAGTCACTCTATCAGATGACAAAGGAGTCGCCGGGTCAAAGTCGTCCCTGAGTTCAGAATATATCAGTTCGAAATATATTCAATGTCAGGGATACCACAAAAGACTGGATGCGATCGAGCGGCGAGTGCCAAACAACTCCTGCTGCTGCTATATTCTAAGAACTGCTATATTCTGAAGTCGGGGACGACTCTGGCACAACAACTCTTCTGTCATCCAACAAGTGCCACTCTTGATGATAATATAGTATATCCTATATTACATAATGACAACAATGTCTCATATTTTTGTTTCCTTGGATAATTTTTTTTTAAATCCAGAAAGCTAAAGTACCACCTGTAACAAATATTGATAAAAAAAATATATTAAAAATACATAAATATTAGGGTGGCCCAAAAAAAACAAATATTGTTTTTTTTCGATCTCGCATAAAAATTTGTTGGCTTACGATATTTTAAGAAGTCTTTCAAAAAATCAGCTCGATAAAAAATTTTCGACAGGTCACTCACGAATTTTGAAAATATCAAAAATGATTGAAATTCGGATTTTTTATTTCAAAATTTTTTCTTTCTCGTAGCAGCAATAGTTTCTATTTGTGAAATCATGACTATGCTGAAAATCTCAGCCTAAAATTCAAATATTTAAACGGTGCTTAAGAATTTTGAATATTAACTGATAATATGTAACTAATAGTTTGAATTAGTTTTTGTATTTTTTTATAACTCAATTATTGTCATTTTAGTAAAATATAACTTTTGCATAACCGAAAATATACAGGACAGTCTTAAACAATAAAATTTGGTAAGTTTTTAATAAGCGAAAAAACCTAAAAATTGAATTAAAAAATAAAAAAGTATGTTAAAAATCGGAATGTTAAAATATTTATTAACTAAAACTTATTTTAATTGAAAAATAAATTATTATTTGTTTGAAAAACCATAATAACAAGTTAATTGAATACTTGATAAAAAAAACCTGGGTTAGCCAATTCTGGCCCAAGGATTGGTAACTATAGGTATAGCTGAACTTGGATAATTTTACATTGGCCAAAGTCTGGGTTGCCATTGAATGATCAAAGCAGAAGAAGCTAGTCTTGGCTTAAACTCGGGTAATCATTGGGTCGGCCATTCTAGGTTGCCCAATCCTGGCCCAAGCCTGGGTCGCCGCTGAATGGCCAATATAGGGGAACCCAGTCTCAGTCCAAGCTCGAGTAATCATTATAACGGCAAAGGCTAGGTTACCCAGCCCTGACCCAGGCTCAGATAATGGCTGAGATGACCAGGATTAGGGTCAATATAGACGTGCCAAAGCTAGGTTCCTCAGTGCTGAGCGAAGACGGGCCTCTTCGGTCAACTCTGACAGCTCCTGCATGGATAAAAATATAATAAAAATATGTGGTGTTTATGTATTTAGAATATATTTTTTAACATCCCGTTAATAAAATCGATGATTTTCAAAAATTTCAGGAAGTTATTGTTTTCACCCCGATTTTTGAAAATTAAAATCTCATCAGATGTGGACGTTTTGAGGGCCAAGGAAGCTATTCTGACTATTCTCATAATGATGTCCGATCATCTGAATTCGCGTGTGTGTGTGTGTGTGTCTATGGATGTAAATTCTCTATATCTTTTTAATTAATTAACCGATTGAGATGGTTCTTGCGGGCAATCAAAAGAGTATGTTGACCGTCATCTTTCCTAAAAATTTCAGATCGATTGATAAAATAGACTTCAAGATTTTAAAAAAATTGAAAAAAAAAATTTTATGTTCTTTTTTTTAATTGTTTAGAAATGGATCGATCGATCGATTTTAAAATCTAATCAACCCTGGACCATAATAAAGCTTGTCCATGGCTAACTCAACCATCTCAATCAGTTAATTCTTTCGAGTGATATCGTTGGTGAAAGAAATTGAGAACAAAGTTTTTTTTCACTCATCTTTGATAACTTATCCGATCAATTCCTAAATCCAGACAGCTTTAGAACTTAATAAAACGTGTCGATGGCCACATTGAACGTCAAAATCGGTTCATGAGTTTAAAAGACATGCACGTTGAAATATTAAAAAAATAACAATTTACCTCGTTTTTCCCGGATAACTAAGAATATAATTTACTAAATAGCCCAAAAATCATACCAGTTCGACGTCTTTATGTTTTTTCTCGATCACGACATAAGGTTATGCAGCATGTTCTTTAGTTTAAATGATATTATTAACATAAAAAATGAAAAAACGCGGTTTTTGACATTTTCCGCAGATATTATATATATTATCGCTCTGATCTGAGTCAGAACTCATTTAAATCAATATTTTGATCACTGACATTGATTTTTGTCTCAATACATTCATTTTATCGAACGTAATTAACTTCAACATAAAATGCAACTTGTTTCAGCTTGAAAAGCTAATAAAAAAAAAATAACATGCAAGAGTATTTTCGAGCTCGACGAGCACGAAAATGTACTCACGCTATTGTTTTCGAGCTCCTGGAGCTCGGAAACAGCGGGAAGGTTTGGGGCTGGCCCGCAGGGCCAACCAATGCACAGATTTTTTTATTCTTTCATACATGTATTTTTTATATATTCTAAGATAGAGGAGGGGGGAGGGGCAAAGTGGGCCCTTTAAAATTGGCTTCAATCTTAGTAAAAATGAATAAGGGCCACCTTTGTTTTAAACTAAGCACGAGCTAAATAATCTACCTTCCATTCTGGCTGCTAGATGCCTTTTTTTTTACGTAATTTAATTGATAAAACATTGAAAGTATAAATTTCTGATTGGTGTATTACAATTTTGCAAGAGCCCGTGCAGGAGCTGCCACAGTTAAACGACGGGGCCCTGCTTGGCCCAGCACTGGGGAAACTAGCTTTGGCATACCTATATTGGCCCATGCTTGAATCAAGATTGGGTACTTAGTCCTGGCCATCCCAATCATTGAGTCTGAGCCAGGACTTGGTAACCTAGTCTTGGCCATTACAATGATTACCTGAGCTTGGACCAAGACAGGGCAATCTAGCATTGGTTGTTACAATGATTACCTGCACTTGGGTCAAGACTGGGTGTCCCTGCCTTGGTCGTCCAACGGCAACCCAGACTTGGGCCAAGGTAGGAAAACCCAAGTTTGGCTATACCTATGGTTTAATAAGTAGATCATATAAATGTATCACCCGATGAAAAAAGATTTTATACAATTGTATAAAATTATACATAAATTGGATAAAAAAAATGGCCCGATCCAATTGTGTACAATCTGTATACAATTCTATATAATTATATAGAATTCTATACAAATTATATAGAATTATATATAATTTGTATAGAATTGTATACAATTTGTATAGAATTGTATACAACTTCTATACAGATTGTATACAATTAGATCGGGCCATTTTTTCTATCCAATTTATATATAATTCATATATAATGCATATATAATTTTATACAATTGTCTAAAATTTTTTTTCAACGGGCAGTTCAACATTAGTAGGTTCGTCCAGTAGCTACCGTTTAGACCCAGCAATCAGAAGGACAGCAGTTCGTGCCCAGAGCCCAGCAGAATTTTCACCGTGTTTTTTTTACATCATATACCTCCCTTGGATAGGTAAAATATTATTGATTATGAATTCTACGAGGTTAATAATAATAAAAATTTTTTAAATTAAATTTATTTCTTTCGTTGATATATGGACCAGGACTGGCAACGAAGCATGGACCAGGTCTGGCAACTAAGCACGGGCCAGGTCTAGCAACCAGGTTTGGCCCAATGTTATTATTCCAAACTTCTACCAATGCTGGGCCTAGGCTGGCTTACAAGCTTGGTCCGAGGTCTTACATACTTGGGCCAAGCTTGGGCCCGTCGTACTTTTCTCTCTGGGATGTAAATTCTTATCACTCTATGTTTTTAATATAGAGCCAACTACACTACTGAACAATAACATTAGTAAGGTTCGACAGTTGTCATACAGTGAAACAATGAAAAATACAAAGAACTGAAATAGAAATCTTCACTCATAATATTTTACTTTTTATCGTTATTTGTTCATTTCTATTTTTTTCTACCAGATAAGAAATTGGGCTGCGCAATTTCAAATTATCCAACATTTTTTTTTTCATAATAATATTCTTAGCTCAAGTTAATTCGTATTGATTAAGTTAGTTTTTTTTTCTTTGATATAGGGGTGGGATAGGCAAAACGAGGTACTTAAGGATATACTAAGTTTTTGAGGGCTCAAATACGCTAAATGTATTTTTTTTTTTTTTTTTTTTTAATGATATTTGAAGTAAATAGAAAAAATTTTCAGTTATCATTAAAAAAAAAAGAATTTCACTTTTGTGGGCGAAATGGGGTATCCGCTGAAAAACGTGAAAAGAAAAAACTTCTGGATCTTAAATGAATTTTATATTAAATTAAATTTTATATTAAATTAAATTTTATATTAAATTAAATTTTATATTAAATTAAATTTTTTCGAAAATAATTTTCAGAAAGAAAAATTACGTTTTGCATAATTATTGGATACAAAGGAAGAAAAAAAAATTTTTAATTGTTTTTATCATAAAACAAAAATCATTAACGTTTTTCGACTGACACTCAATTTTTGAAACAGTTTAACAAAAGAAATTCAAAATAATGCTCAATTATATTTACAAAAGTGATTTTGGAATGTTTAAAAAGCATTTAGAAAAAAACGTTTTTTCTTATAAAATTTTGAGAGTTCCCCGTTTTACCTACCCTTCCCTGTTCCCTCTCCCCTTTTCCTATAGATGGGGCATTCCATTCCAAATCAACCGATTTAGAACGCGACGCCATTCGATTTGGCTGAAAATTTTTTCTTTTTTTCTACCCGATTAAAAACGTGTCTCAGAATTTTCTTAAATTATTGTAGTCATTCGAAAAACAGTTCTAATAAGCTATAACTTTGTCGAAAGTTAACTTCCCTAATTAAAAAAATGATCCAAAAGAACTTAATTTTAAGACTATATAGCTATACATTCATGATTGATTAAATTATTTTCTTCAATCAGGGTTATCAAGACGATTTTTTTCCTAATATTTTTGTTTTCAAAAGTACTTTTTAAAAAAAAGAAAAAAAAAATATTTAAAGTTATCTTGATCGCTTTCCGAATTTTTGGAAAAAAACCGAAAATTTCTCGGTTATTACCATTTTCTTTTTATCATTATTTTTTTTTTTTTTTTTTTATTAAAAACTTTGACATTTTTTGTAACTTTTTTCGCGCATAAAGAGCTCGAGAATATATGTCTACAATAATGTTTTCGAGCTTAAGAAGGAAAATAAGATTTAAGATCTGTGATATATGCGTACATTTGAATAAGGTGTGTCCTTAAGTATCGACTCTTTAATATGTTTTATTAAACTATAATATCATAAAAGATCTTTACAGACACTTGATGTGGGAAACGAATAGCGGGGTCATGACAGTATTCCACAACATTCCAAACATTTCTCTGGAGGGGATATTATTAATTTAAAATAACAGCTCATACTTTATGCCTTCTATGTTTCTTACTTCAAATTTATCTGACGTAATATAATGTTATCTAATAACTTCTGAAGGATATTTCAAAAATTTAATGAATGGAGGAATATATATTGTATTGAAACGAAAAATTTTTAAATGAAAAATTGTAATATTAAATATCGAAGTAGCTTTTGAAAAGTTTTATATGAACAGCATGAAGTTTAGCATAAAATGAAAAGTGATTTCTTATAATTTATTAATTTATTTTAAAGTTTTTAATTAAAATTTAAGAAATGCCACCTGGCAGCCAGAATGGAAGGTAGATTTTTCGAAAATTTTCAGCACCTCCCTGACCCTTCGGTAGCTCGCGCTTAGTTTAAAACGAAGGCGGCCTTCGTTCATTTTTACTAAGGTTGAAGCCAATTTTTGAAGGTCAGTTATTCAATCCAAGATTCTTAATCCGCCACTTAAATATTGTTAGAATACTTATATATTTATTAGGGTGTTTCAAAAAATAACATTTTTTTTCTTCTCGGAAACAGGTCCAAAAGTTTCATTTAGATATAAAAATACGTCCATGAACATTAGAGGTCTTAATATTAACATTAAGAGAACCCGCATCACAGTTTTCGATTTTCCCCAAGAATAACATGGACAAATTTTTTTTTTTGCGTTTTCTGATTTTTATAACTTGCTAACGATGCACCGTAGCAGGCATCGTTTTGTAGAAAATTACATGCTCTACAATAAAAGTCTCTTATCATTTTTCAATAAATCCATTTGTTCTAAAGTTATTGGAGATTGGAGTCAAATTTACATTAAATTTACCGATCTTTTTACTTTTCCGGCGAATCTATTAGACTTATCAGAAAGGATCATGAAATCTTTTTTGTAGACAATTTTATTTCCTACGAATTAATCCCAATAAAAATTTTTCGAATTCCGCATTGTGTTCTAGTCATTTTCGTTTTAATGCCAAGCTCTTAAAATCGATCAGAAGACTATTTTTTTTATGAGCTTGGCATTAAAACGGAAACAACTAGAAAACAATGTGGAATCCAAAAAAACTTTACTTAAAATAATTTGTAGCAAATAAAATTGTCTACAAGAAAGATACTACGATACTTTGTGATAAGTCTAATAGATTCGCCGGAAAAGTAAAACAATCTGAAAATTTAATATAAATTCGACTTCAAGCTCCAATAACTCTTGAACAGATAGATTTATTAGAAAATGATATGAGACTTTACAAAAAAGTCTCATATCATTTTGTAGAGCATTCAATTCTCTACAAAAACATGTCAGCAGATTTTTCCTACGGTGCATCGTTAGCAAGTTATAAAAATCAGAAAACGCAAAAAAAAAATTTGTCCATGTTATTCTTGTGGAAAATAGAAAACTGTGATTCGGAGCCTCTTAATGTTAATATTAAGAGCTATCATGTTCACAGAGGTACGTTTATATTTAAATGAAACTTTTGAACCTGTTTCCGAGAGAAAAAAAAATTTGTCATTTTTGAAACACCTTAATATATGTATATAAATAAACGAGCAATACTAATTTAATCGCGTATTACTAAAATCTCGGATTGACAAACTAGCTTTGAGTAAACGAGGTTAGAAACAAAAATATACATACGTAATGAAATATGTGTTCATGAAAACTTACACAAATCATCGAAAATTCGAGACATAAATTCTTTAAAATTATCAAAAACGGCGCAAGCAAACATTTATATATTTAAAAATGGAAAACTAAATATAGAGCTCAAAGGGTTCTCATGGAATAGTTAGATTATGATGATAAATTAATAAAAAAATAGGTAAATACCAGTTACAATTTATCTATTATTAACAAGTTTAAATACGAGAGAGGTTAAAAAGGCATATGACACTGGTATACAGACACAGTTGACTCGCGCCACTACGTTCACATATTTATATGCCCAGGAAGATCATTTTTCACGAAATTTCATAAAAAAATTTTTTTCCGGGTATATATTAGATTGAAGTTGAGTCAAAACCACTTCAATAACCTGAATAACTTTTGAAGGAGTGAATTTAGCAAAAAATGTTAAGAGACCTCTTTTGTAGAACATTAAATTTCTTTCAAGAATATATATCTTGACTATAAAATATTTTAATATTTCTAGTAGTTACAAAAAACAAAAATAGAAACAAAGAATTTAAAAAATAAATCAATGTTTAAAGTACGGTTACAAGGAAACGGCTCGTTTTACGTCAATTTACTAAGAGAGATTTTTTGTAGGGAATCCAATTTCCTTTAAGAATATACATCGCTTAAACTTTCGCAGGTAGATCATATACGAGTCTTGGGTAAAAAATAAAATGTCCGTCAAAAAACTAATAGTCGTAACGATACACCTCTTAATATCAATATTAAGAGCTTAAACTTGCACAATAATTTTTTTTGGTCATCAGGAATAATATTTTCACAGTATCGAAAAAAAAATAAATAGTCGATTTTTTCGGCCCAGTCTAATATATATATATATATATTAGGGTGCTTCGTTTCAAACGACTATTTTTTTTTTCACTCCCATCCCGAAATTTTGTTGGAAATACCCCCAAATAAATTCTCTGAGAGTTTAAGCCCTTAATATTAATATTAAGTACTCGACCACAGCGTGTGAAGATTTCCCATTTAAAATACACGTAAAAGTGGGTTTTTATTTTTAAACTTCTATAACTCCGCGGCATTTGATGATATTCATCTCATCCAAAGTCGGGATTTTCTCAGAATTAAATGTTCTACAAAAGTGCCCATTGTCGCGAAGTCGTAACTCCTACTGGTGGGATAATACGGACCGCTAAAACAAATTTTTTCATAGAATTCTTGTTTTTTCTCTCATTATCTTATATACAACAAGACCTACAGAAAAAATGCTACAGACAATTTTATAGAAAATTTAATTTCCTACAAAAAAGGTTCTTAGCCTTGAATCACTCAGATTGATATTTTCTGACATATTAATTATTGAAGTTTACGTAGCATTGAATTCCCATAAAATGTCAAATCAAATCTTAAAAAATATTGATTTTTTATTTGACTAACATCTCAGAAAATATCAATCTGAGTGATTCGGTGCTCAAGACCTTTTTTGTAGAAAATTTAATTTCCTACAAAATTGTCGTTCGCATTTTTTCTGTAGGTCTTGTTGTTTATGAGATAATGAGAGAAAAAACAAGAATTCTATGAAAAAATTCGGTTTAGCGGTCTGTACTACCCCACTCGTATGAGTTATGACTTCGCGACAATGGGCACTTTTGTAGAACATTTAATTCTGAGAAAATCCCGACTTTGGGCGAGATGATATCATAAAATGCCGCGGAGTTATAGAAATTTAAAAAATAAAAACCCAAGTTTACGTGTATTTTAAATGGGAAATCTTCACACGCTGTGGTCGAGTACTTAATATCAATATTAAGGGTTCAAACTCTCAGAGAATTTTTTTGGGGGTATTTCCGACAAAATTTCGGGTTGGGAGAGAAAAAAAAAATACTCGTTTCAAACGAAGCACCCTTATATATATATCTATGTATATTAGGGTTGTCTTTATTCAGGTGATGTTCAAATTTTTTTTCACGATAGTCCTAAATCGATTCTAAATCTATAAAAAAAAATTCATAGCAAATTTTAGCTCTTAATTTTAATATTAATCCCCCCCCCCCCCAACCCGATAGCCAAAGTTTTAAATGGAAATAACACGGGAAAAGTTCTGTTAATAATTTAAAATTTTTGTTCATCATGAAATAATGAACAGATTATGTCAACCAATGATAATTCTTATATAAAATTTAACGCTGTACAAAAAAGGTTTCTTATGATTTTTCGCTATCTGGACTGGTTCGAAAGTTATTCGAGGTCAAAATCAAAGTTCTAGTCAATTTTATGGTTTTTTCCATTTTTATCGTCATTTGATAATTCAAAAATGAAAAAAGGGTTATAATTTTTAATCTCGATGGTTTTTTTTCAGAAAACTTGCAAGGTGATCGTGACCCCAAAATAATAATTACACTAATTTTCTTTTATTCTTGACCTGCCATATGTTTTAACTGTTTTCTAAATTTGGAGATACATAAAATATTTTTGATAAGTTGTTAAAAGATATTATTTCAATTGGTAAAAATATTGGAGAAATATACTTTTCAAGTACTACCAGATTATCAGAATAAAAAAAAACGAGAGAAAGTTATGATATTCTCAGCGAAAGAGTTGTAGCTACTTTAGATTGGTGTGAAGTTAGTGACAGAGATGTTATACTCATAATAACAGCTATCTGCGAGTCGCTTATTGATATGAACCTACTAGATGTGGATATCAACTCTTTGATTATCAATCGATCATCCATTCGAAGACATCGACAAACTATGCGTGAGTCAAAATCAATAGAATTAAAAAAACACTTCCAAGACTTAAAGTTATCATCTATCGTCGTACACTAGGACGGAAAATTATTACCAAATTTGATGAATACCAAAAGTGTTCATCGATTACCAGTAATAATCACTTCGGAGGACAAAGAAATTATGTTAGGTGTACCAACGAGTAAAGATGGGACTGGAATGGCACAAGCTACTATTGTTTCCGAAACATTACTTGATTGGGGATTTGACACATCTGTTAAAGCGATATGCTGTGATACCCCTCCTTCAAATTTAGGCATTCAAAATGGTGCTGCTGCATTGTTGATGAAACTGTTAGAGAGGGATTTATTATATCTTCCGTGTAGGCATCACATTTTTGAAATTATCTTAAGATATGTATTCGAAGCTGTTTTTCCGAATACTGTTGGCCCTAATGTTCCACTCTCTATTCGATTTCAAAAGCAATGGGAAGCTTTAAATGAATTGAATTACAAAACAGGATTAGATGATCCGAAAAATGAGAACGTGTTAACAATAGAAAAAATCGGGTCTATAAAAACTTTTGCTACTGACATTCTGACAACAAAGCTGCCTCGGGATGATTACAAAGAGTTTTTGGAGCTTACTCTAGTCTTCGTTAGTGTTATCCCAAAAAAATTTAGTTTTTGTAAGCCAGGAGCTTGCCATCATGCACAATGGATGGCAAAAGCTATTTACGTACTAAAAATGTACCTGTTTCGTGAAAAATTATCTTTGAAAAAAGGTGAAGAAAATAAACTTCGATAAATATGTGTTTTTGTGACAACTGTTTATGTTAAAGCTTGGTTTACATCATCTAATAGTTTAAAAGCTCCGTACCATGATCTACAATTTATAAAAGAGCTAAACAACTTTAAAGTGATTAACAGTAATCTTGCTACTGCAGCAATTAATAGATTTATGAATCATTTATGGTACTTATCGCCAGAGTTAGCGATCATGGCAATTTGTGATGAAGATGTTCCACTAGAAAGAAAATTGAAAATTATGGCTAAGGTGCATACGGGAAGAGAAAAAATTCAAATCTATGCTATTCCGGAAGACGACCAGGATTATACAAATGAAAAATTTAGCGTAAAACGCTTTTAAAGTAAGAGTATAAACGATTTATTGCATAACGATATCGACTTTTTTGTAACTGCAGAATCGATCAAATTTTTTGAAAGGTTTGAGTTACAAACAGAATTATTACAAATTAATCCTTCTGAATGGGCTGATGATGAAAGTTATAAAATTGCATTACGATTCGTCGAAAAACTATCGGTTGTGAATGACTGTGCTGAGAGAGGACTTAAACTAGTGCAAGATTTTTGTAAACATACTAAGGATGAAAAACAAATGCAATATGTATTACAATTCGTTAAGGATCATCGTCAAATGTTTCCTAACGCGCTGAAAAAAACTAACGTAACAACTTTATGAAAGTATCTATGATTAAAGAAAAAATGATAATATTGGTACTTTTTTCGATTCATTGTAATTTTAATAATCACTTTTTTCAATTAAATATTACTTTTCTTTCAGAACATACGTCAAGGTCAGAGAAGTCGTCTGAAATATGAATAATAACCCTCTTTTCATTTTTGAATTATTAATTGACGGTAAAAATGGAAAAAACCATAAAATTGACTAGAACTTTGATTTTGACCTCGAATAACTTTTGAACTAGTCAAGATAGCGAAAAATCATAAGAGACATTTTTTGTAGAGCGTTAAATTTTATATAAGAATTATCATTGGTTGACATAATCTGTTCATTATTTCATGATGAACAAAAATTTTAAATTATTAACAGAACTTTTTCCGTGTTATTTCCATTTAAAACTTTGGCCATCGGAGGGGGGGGGGGGGGGGGTTAACATTAAAATTAAGAGCTAAAATTTGCTATGAATTTTTTTTTATAGATTTAGAACCGATTTAGGACTATCGTGAAAAAAAATTCGAACATCACCTAAATAAGGACCACCCTAATAGATATATATATATATATATATATATATATATATATATATATATATATATATATATATCTATTAGGGTGGCACAAAAAAACCGACTATTTTCTTTTTCGATCTCGCATGAAAATTTGTTGGCTTACGATGTTTTAAGAAGTCTCTCAAAAAATCAGCTCGATAAAAAATTTTCAAGAGGTCGCTCACGAATTTAGAAAATATCAAAAATGATTGAAATTCGGTTTTTTTTTCAAAATTTCTTCTTTCTTGCGGCAGCAATAGTTTATATTTGTAAAATCATGACGATGCTGAAAATTTCAGGCCAAAATTTAAATATTTAAACGGCGCTCAAGACTTTTGAATGTTTCCGAGTGCTGTCTTTTGGACATTTTCAAGCGACCCTTGAATATTAATAATTAAGCTTCTCGATTTTTTCACCATCAATTTGCATGACAATGAATGAAAATATAACCCGAGAAATAGAAATAATAAGTTATTTACATACTTGTTGATTTTTTAATTCAATTTTTAGGTTTTTTCGCTTATTCAAAACTTACCAAATTTTATTGTTGAAGACTGTCCTGTATATTTTTGGTTATGCAATAGTTATATCTTACTGAAATGACAATAATTGATTTATAGAAAAATACAAAAACTAATTTAAACTATTAGTTACATATTATTAGTTAATATTCAAAATTTTTGAGCGCCGTTTAAATATTTAAATTTTGGGCTGAAATTTTCAGCATAGTCATGATTTTACAAGTATAAACTATTGCTGTCACGATAAAGAAAAAATTTTGCAATAAAAAATCCGAATTTCAATCATTTTTGATATTTTTAAAATTCGTGAGTGACCTCTAGAAAATTTTTTATCGAGCTGATTTTTGGAGAGACTTCTTAAAACATCGTAAGCCAACAAATCTTTATGCGAGATCAAAAAAAAAAAAAATAGTCAGTTTTTTTGGGCCATCCTAATGTACATATAAACTTTAAAATATAAAATATTCGTAGATTACAGGTTATTTCGTTCACAACGAAATATAACTGACGGAATTAAATGATAATTGGCAAGGTGTGGAGTATAGGGTAGTGACAACCGAATCTACTGCAGCGCTCGCAGTGGACGAAATACGCGTTAAATCTCACTTATGTTGTGAACTGTTATATGAAAGCATTGTTAAAGAATGAGAACAAATAGTTGTTGTGTTGTTAATTGCAAAAATACTAATTGCAGAAATAGTAATTGTAAGTTTTACACATTTTCAACTACTAGTTGGAAATTAGAAAAAAGAAAGAAATGTATAAGAGCAGTAAGGAGAAAAAAGTAAGTAATGTATAACCTAACTTTCCAGTGTGTTGACAAAAATTGATGTGTTATATTATGTGAAATAAAATATAATTTAGTTAGTATCAATTTCTGATAAAATAAAATTATTTTAGTTCTGATGGATCACCGTGGAAGCCGAAACCAACTGATTGTATTCGTAGCGATCATCTTGTTGGGGGTAGAAAAGCAGAAGAGGAGTCGAGTCCAAGTTACATCCCAACAATGTTTCCATCAATTTACAAAAAACCCAAAATTGATGAGAATGCAGCTGTAAATAGGTATTTAATTGCAACAAATCAATAAACTTTAAAAAATTAATAATAAAAATAAATGACTTAATAAATTAAATTTTTTAAAACACGTTTTCAGACACACACGGGAGAATTATCAAAAAAAAAAAAAATTACACCCTTGACAGTGAGCACCAGCACTGAAGTTACTCCAGAAAATATAGAAATCGCAATGGATAATGTAATAGATCCTGTTATTAATTGGAACGAAAAGGCTGATAAAGAATGTCGAGTTGATTTTCTTTCTAATGCACATGAAGTCGGAAAAACCTTTATTTGCAATAGATATATGTACATTAATGCAGAAAAATGTGATGCAGATCCAAACGGAAATAGAAGATGTTGTGATAACTAAATGCACAATTAATCGAAAAAAATACGGTGACAAAGGATGTAATACCCCGACTAAAACATTCGTTGACCAATCTAGTGAAACAGTTGAAAAAACTTTTTTTGGTTTTGAATCGGTTGAAAAAGATGAGCAGCTGATAGACTTAGCTGGAGTAACTTTTAATAATTTAAAATTTTTATTGAGAAGGACAAATACCTCGCACAAATGGACAATTGGAAAAGAAGACAGACTTTTGATTTTCTTAATGAAAATAAAAACTGGACTAACATTTTCAGCTTTAAGTGTTTTGTTTACTGTTCACAGGACGACGATTTCGAGAATTTTTTATTCAACTTTACAAACGTTAGCTGCAGCAACGACTAATTTAGTTTTTTGGCCAAGGATTGATGTTGTTCAAGCAACAATACCAAAATGTTTTTTTCAAAGTACAGTAATACTCGACTAATAATTGATTGTACTGAATTTAAAATTGAAGTATCATCTACTGTTGATAATCGCGTTTATTGTTATTCACATTATAAAAAAAATTTTACTGCTAAAGTTCTGATTGACATTACTCCTGGAGGTTTCATTTGCTTAAAATCAAAAGTAGCTAGTGGAAGAAAAACAGGTTCACAATTAACTACTGAATCAGGATTAATCAATAAATTGGAGGAAGGTGACGTTGTTTCAGCTGATAAGGGTTTCCCAGAAATAAAAGCAACACTTGACCAAAGTGGGAAGAAAATTATGATTGTAATGCCACCATTTTTGGAGAAAAAAGCAAAATTTTCTACAGAAGAAACTGAAGAAACTTATCACGTAGCCAGAGTGAGAATCCACGTTGAGAGAATTATGCAACGGTCACGACTGCATTTGATTTTGGATAAAATTACAGAAAATTTGTTCCCTTACATCGAAGATATTTTACATATTTGTTGTGTACTGGTCAATTTACAGCCCCCAATAATTTCAAATAAAGAAAAACCCGATGAATGAGTTTTCAAATACATTGAAAGTTTTGTATAAATATCTTAAAACTCGATTAAAATTTGTAAATCATATATTTTTTTTATTATAAAGATTTATTTCAATCATTTTGAATAAAATTTACTAATAATTAACAAAGTTTATAATTTTTGTCCTCTCATATTTTATATTAATTATTATAATAAATATTTAATATCAAAGCTATAAATATTTTAATAAATAATAAAATAATTTTAGTAACACAGTTTATAGAACAACAAATTAACTAAATTACTCTTTGGAACTCTTTTTATACTTAAATTTTTTTTTTTATACTTTTATAAATTTCATATCTGATTAATTATATTAACCCCAGTAAAATTCCGCTTATGATCTAATTTAATGTTACGACTGGCAGTTTTACTATGTTCTTTACTAAATTTTAAATACGTAGCAGGTAAATAATGATTAAAATAGAAATTTTCGCTAGTTAATCTTGTTTCTTTCAGAAACTCCTCGTCTCGGTGAACTGTTACTGTGCAGCAGCCATCATTGACTTGTGAATATACAAACAGATCGCATGTGAACATTCCTGTGACATACAGCTGAACTTGTATTTGAGTAAAATAGGAATCATTTTTTTTTATCTTTACATCACCATTTTCAAAATACAAGTATTTGAGATTACAAGATTTTGCTTCACGGTCAACCACTGATTTATCTTTACATTTAATGGGACATTTGAATTCCACAAGCTTAGTAACTCACAAATCTTCAATAACCACACTATCGATACTAGCACAGAGCCATGGTTGCTTTTTACAAACTATCACACCAACTTTTTTAATGTCGCAGTCGTTTAAACGTTGATATTCTTGTTTAGCATTGTTCTCGTTGCTTAAGCCATAATTGGTTGATTGACAGTCAATTTTTGGAGGATATAAAATATCGTTGACCAACTTATCAATTGATTTTCGAGATTTTATTTTGATATTATGAATATTACTACTTGCTGATAACCTGTAACGTCTCGCCTCATACCATTCTGGACACTGCGATTGATAAATCGTTTGCCTCCATAACTTTACAATTTCTTTATCGCCAATCACGATATTTTTAGTATAAAAATTTGCAATATCCTTTTCCAATTGATATTGGCGAGTATAGGTCAAAAATTCTTCATAAAAAATTGCAAAATTCCTTAGGCACTCCTGACAATCTTCTCGTTCAAGATTCAACTCTACGCCCGTAATTAATGATGACAATACTTTTTTTATTGTATAATTATCGTCACAATTTTCTTCCGCAAGCAAAACAGATCTCAACGCTGATTCTTCCACTAATTCCCCCAGGTCTACTGATGGCTGATGACATTCTAGATCTTTTTGACAGGATACATTTTGGCAAAATACTTTCCTTTCGAATATTTATCTTTAACGAATTGACGGGCACTGGGTTTTCCCTACTGTTGTTCGTGGCTAGTTTTTGTCAGGCTTTCTTCATTGTTTATAAAATAAATAAGAGCTACAACATGTTTACATTTGCCACTTTGATTATATACACAATTGCAGCTCACTTTCTTCACAAATCGATCTTCGTTAATCTGCAAATTTCATTTTAATTTAGGTTCTAATGCAAACATATAAAATTATAAATGTAAATTTTATAAATATAAATATTTATTTAAATTTTATTCTTTTTTTCTACTTACATGTAAGGACGTGTCGTAAAGTGGTAACGTTACTGACGTTTGCCTGATGACTTTTGAAGTTATTAAATAACTTTTACCGCATTGTCTGAACTCTTTAACGTCTCTGACATGATCAGCCGTCACCAAATGTTTACCCTTGTCCATTGATTGAGGTTAAAATAATATATTGTGAGATATCGCCTCAAATCCCATTTGAATCATGATGTTCATCTTTGGCTAAAAATTATTACGGGGAATTTTTAACACAAGGTTTTTTAAATTCTTGAGTTTAAAAATTAAAAATTACGAATTATTGGAATCATTCTGATTTCTTTACTCAATGCAAATTTAAAATAATTATAGTTATTTGAACTCTCGTTATTATGACTATTATTCTTATTATCATTATTATTACAAGCTAACCTTATGCGGTTCAAAATAATATTTATTATGTATTTATTAAAATTTTTTATACTGACTTTTTTTAGCACTACCCAATTGATTTTTTTCCACCTTTCAAATGTGGTATTGCACATAGATTTCACGATTCTTATAAATTTTGATTATTTTTTTATATAAATTTGCCGTATTCTCTCTGTGTTTTTAGAGAATGATTTAATGCGGTCGACAGATGTCGTTTTCTTTGCGCACCCAGCCAATAGGAAATATATTAGTTATCCGGAATGAAAACTACATTTTTTGATTTCCTTGATAATCTCCAAACCTTCAAGGCTATCAAATTATTGGAAGAAATAGTTAAATTATAAAGTTTAAGGTAAAAGATTAGAGCTTATTAAACCAGCTTTGAGATACTTTTTACGGAAATCGTCTATGGGTTTTAGTTCCATAGTTATACGAATTTTATCGGAGAATAAAAACTGATTTTTTGGGAAAATCGTGAAAATTTCAAACAGCTATAACTTCTAAACTACTCAACAGATTCAGACTATCTTCGAACTTAACCGTGATAATTACACATAGAATAACTGTGAAAATTTCATTCGGATCCGATAAGAATTCTAGGGGCAATCGTGTCCTCAACTTCGCTTTTATTAGGGGCGTGGAGGGGTGGGGGGGGGCAAAAGGGAGTACCTAAGAAAATACTAAGTTTTTGAGGACTAAAGTACCCTAAATCTTTTTGTTCTTAATGATATTCAAGGTAAATAGGCAAAATTTTTAGCTGCCGTTAAGAAATAAAATTATTTATTTTGGCGGGAAAAAATAGGATACCCTTAAAAAAAGCTGAAAAAAAACTTTCTGAAAGTTGATCAAATTTCATTGAATTAAATTTTTTTAATGTAATATACCTCAAGAAAAATTACAGTTCACATCATTGGTGGATACGAAGGCAGAAAATTTTTTTTTGTGAGGCAGAGGCCCCCCTCCAAAAAATAAATTTTTTTTTTCTTTTTTTATTTTTAAATTGTTTTCATCATTAAAAATGTATTTCTTTCTCTCAACAACTATTTTTGGTTTTGAAATACTCAAAAAAAAACTTTTTAGGTATAATAAATCGTTCCCCCTCGATTAACTTAATTACTAATTGTTATTTAATAAAAAAAAAACAATTCTATATTTCTTATTTGTCATTATTTTGAACCCAATAAACGTGTTTTTTGATGTTTAGATTACAGATTATTTTGCATTATTTGAAAAATTTTATCAATTAAAAAATAAAATATTAGCTCCTTGAACTCGAAAACATTGTTGTGATTATATTTTCGAGCTCTTCAAGCTCGAAAATACTTTTGTATGCTTTTTTTTCGAAAAATAACGTTTTTTACCATTCTTTCTCCAACGATATCTCTCGAACGAATTGACCGATTGAGACGGTTGAGGTAGCAATCGACGCGTTTTATTAAGTTCTAGAGCTGATCAGATTTTGAAATTGATTTGTCTAGCCGTTTTTGAGAAATTTCAAAAAAACTAAAAAAAAAATTTTTTAATTCTTTCGTTCACGGTTTTTCTTGAACGAATGAATCGATTTTGATGTTTGAGGTGGCATTTGACGCGGCTTATGAAGTTTTAGAGCTGTTTAGATTTTGGAATCAATCCATCGAGCACATTAAAAGTTATCAAAAAAAACATTTTTGAAAAAATTTCATTTTTGGAATATCATCGAACGCACTTGACCGATCAAGCTCAATTTTTCACTGCTTTTAAATATTAACAAGCCGCGTTGAATGACACCTTAATGATCAAAACCGGTTCACCCGTTCGAGAGTTATAAATATTTACATACTTACGTACGTTCGTACATCCATACATACACTTGAACATCATCGTGAAATTAAACAAAATAGCTTCCTGGAACCTCAAAACGTCAAAATCGGATAGAAATACAGTTTTCGAAAATCGGACCGAAACCAATAACTTCCCGAATTTTTGAAATTTTTCAATTTCTCTTAGCGGGAAGTTAAAAAAACCGACTAATTTGTCATTAATCTAAAAATTTTTTTTTCCAATATTTGCTCTAAAGATGTAAAATTAAGAATAGCAGTTTTTTTAGGCTGTGTATAAATATTAACAATAATTAGTAGAGTAGAGACTATTGAAATTTGTAATGAAAGCTTATAGTAGAATAAAGACAAAAAAAGAGGACAACTGTCTTACATCAAAAATGATAACGGTGAATGGCCAGCATATTGTACATGAGATCATTCAAAAGATTCGCATGACCGATTCTCGTTAACGAGGCGCAAAGAGGGTGAACACTCGTACGATTTGTAAGTTGTATATACTGTACGATCGTTAATAGTCCTTGAAAGTTAAACCACCGCCACTTGAACTACGACCATTATCCAAGAGAGTATGTGTACACGTGCACTTGGATATTTCAGTGCGTATAATATGTACTTCCTTCTCTCAATATTCATCACCTCTCTCACTTTATTCTATTCTTTAGCTTTCTTGCTTCCTTTCACTTAACATGTTTTCAGCAGCATCATTATATAATAATCCACTTGGTTTTATCAAGTGTTTAGCTATAATGTGTAATACATACCATAACAGGTGAAGTACAAAAGAACTTTATAAATCCTACAATGCTCTTCTGATACGGCGTTACATCTTTATCCGATTTTTTCATTTCTATTCATTCATGATATATACCTGCATGCAATATAATACTTGCACTGGCCACTTTATATAAACCACTCTGGATACATTTTGCAGCTATACCAATTGAGCAAATGCTGGAACTTTTTAATGAGCGGTCAGAAATATAAAGTCCCTCATGAAATTGCAGAGTTGTTCGCTCCACTCTTGAAATTCCTTTACTACCATTTGCCTTTCTCACCCAATTGCCCATGCTTAGTCTCTTTTGCTCTACATGATCTCTCGTTTACTCTTTTATCAATTTTTCTTTTTCTACCAATGTATCAATGGAAAGCAATTGGCCAGTTATTAAATGATGATTTTTTTGTACGGCTTTTGACAAGCTTTGTAGACTTAAAAGCTATGAATAATATTCAATATGCATTGGAAAAAACCATGTTTCTATACAAATTTATTTATTCTCGCAATTATATATATTTATTAAATAAACCTCTTGTAATCGTTTAATGTATAAAAACTGGATATTAGAAAATCGAATAACAACTTTTTCTTTTGAACGATCTCAAAAGTACGAGTTTTTGTCCGGTTATTGTGTTCATAATTCCAACTTGAAGATGTAAATTTTGATCAATAAAATCTAAACAGCCATTGACCCAGCGAGGCAGCTCCAAAACTTTTCGCTGTTTTCGAGCTCAAGGAGAATCAACTGATTAAGATGGTTTTTGCAGCAGTCAGTGCTTTTTCTCGAGTTCTATAGCTGATCCAATTTTGAAACCGATTGATAAAGTTATTTTAGAGATATTCGAAAAAAACCGTTTTTTATCATTTCTTTCTCCAACGATATCTTTCGAACTAATTTACCGTTTGAAATTAGATATTCTTGAGGCGATCAACGCGTTTTATTGAGTTCTAGACCTGATTAGATTGTTTAATGGATTGATCAAGTCAATTCTGAGAAATTGTATAAAAATCAAAGTTTTTTTTCGTATTTTTAAATTATTCCAGAGTCTACTAAATAAAATGGTCTTAAATTCACAGCAAAGTTCGTGGCTGAAAAGTTCTTTCGATTTCCGCAAGACTCATTTCAATCCGTTGATTAGTTAAAAAGCTATAGAGTAGTAGTTTTTACACACACACACACACACACACACACACACACGCGCGCGCGCGCGCGCGCGGATGTTCAGGCATCACTCTACAAATAGTAAGAATAGCTTCCGAGGACATCAAAACATTGACATCTAATGAAAACCCGATTTTCGATAATCGGGGTGAAAACAATTAGTTCTAATAACTTCAAAACAATAATTATACTAGATCTTTTCAAAACTTCTTTTACTCTTCTTTTTATCTTAATTATCTATACCAATTCTTGTCTGAATATGTGCGTTCCATCAAGAGTATTCGTACACAAATACTTAAGAGTTGCGTATTTTCCGATTGTTTTTGAGTTTTTGAATTCTTGTAGTCAAAGACAAGATATAATTTTTTGAGCTCGAAGAGCTCGGAAATGTGTGTGTAATAATATTTCTTTTTACGGTGCTCGAAAACAGCAAAGTTTTGGAGCTGGTCCACATGGTCAACCGTTTTTTAGCTTTCCCTAGCGGTTTTTGTGCCACCGTGGGAACTCGGAAAAAACTCGACAGAAACTTGGTGTTTCGAGGGAGTTTTGACAGTGTTTTCGCGGTAGAAACGTAGCATTTCGTGTGCAATTACGACAAGGAGTTTTGTCCGTGTTTTTGAAGAGTTTTGCCAGTTTTCTCTTGGAATTTTGTTGGTGTTTTCTTGGAGTTTCGTTGGTGTTATCGCGGAGTTTTCTTAGTGTTTTATCGGAGTTCTTTGGGTGTTTCCTTGTAGCTTAGTAGGAGTTTCCACAGATTCTAGCACTTTTAGCGCCACCGTAGACATTCGGAAAAAACTAAATTAAAACTGGGTGCACCAAGGGAGTTTTGACGGCATTTTCATGGTAGACATGCAGTATTTTTGTGTATGGTTACGACACGGAGTTTTGTCGGTGTTCTTGCTGAGTTTCGTGGGTGTTCTCTTGGAGTTTCATCGGTGTTTTCGCGGAGTCGTGTTTGGGCTTGCTCGGAATTTTTATGGTAATTTTTCATGATTTTTGCGCAGTGTATTGAGGGTTTTCTCGTCATTTTGGTGGTGGTAACTTGAAGTTTGTGTGGCATACTTATGGCATTTTGAAATAAAAAACTTGAACATTTACACTATCGGTGGTGTGAACGTTCCAATTCACACAGTCTAAAATTCAAAACTGTGCGTCGTGTGACTTTCACACCGGCAGTGTTGAAAATTTGAACACCAAATCATTCACACCACACCGTGGATTCCAAATTTTTTACAGTGTTTAAATGTCATTAACAATTTCAAAGTTTTAAGTTATACGTTAGGATGTTAAAATGATAATTATGATTATAAAATCAAACTAATACGTTGATAAATTTACTAAATTAACGTAAATATATGCTAGAGATTAATATAAATAAATTAAATAAATCAATGCCATTTAATTAAAAAAATTCATATAAATTTGTTTAAGAAATAATATTTAATAAATTGATATAATCAAATTACAGGTTTAAATTCTATTAATTACTTTTATTATAAAATTAAAAATTTTTAATAAAAGTAATAAAATACTTTAAACTATTTAAATAGTTTAAAATTTCAATGATAGTTACTATTCACTTAAATGATAAGTGATAATATTAAATTGTAGTTATAATTATAGCTGCAATTTAATATTATCACTTATTTATTATCATCATCAATTAATTCACATTATAAAATAAAGAATTTATAATAAATGCAATATTTGTCTTGATTACCCACAATCAAATTTCCACGATAGTATCAATTCTTTTATACATTTTTAAATATTAATTTTCACAGAATTGTTATTTATCGTATTACTCTTTAATCATGATAATAAACTATTTATTACACCACTAATTTAGCATAGTAATAAATTATATAGAAACTACTTCATATAAAATTATTTGTATTATATAGTTATTATTATGTTTAATTACACAACACTTTACTTAGCAAATTTTTATCATGAAGTTGAGGTTATTTAGTATATTATGTAAATGCAAATAAACTTTGATGAAGATAGTACATAGGAGTATGCAACGTTTAATCAGGGTATCACTTATATGTCATCGATTATTCTTTAATCAAATGAATTATTTAAGATAAACCAATATGAGCAATAATTTAATTAAAAAATAGATTTACTTATAATCACAGAGATATGCCTTTCATAATTAGGACTTTATTCTTATTTAAAATAAATTTTTCGATTAAAAAACCAAATATCATTTACTTTGAAACAACGTTTTTCATAATCAAATTCTAGAATACACTACATTATATACTTAATACCGTTGGAAAGCCACGAATTTATCAGATAAATTTCCAGAATATATCGACAGTACACCCACAAAACTCCTTAAAAACTCCAACAAAACTCCGAGTTTTAAAGCCGCTAAAACTCCGACGAAACACCGGTGAAACTCCGTGAAAACCCTTACAAAACTCCGGAGACGCACCAACAAAACTCCAAGAAAACACCGACGAAAGTCCAGAAAAAAACAGTGAAAACTCCGTGAAAACGCTAACAAAACTCCGGAGAAACAGCAACGAAACTCCAAGAAAACATCGACGAAAGTAAAAAAAAAAAACACAATGAAAACTCCGGGCGAACACCGACCAAACTCGAAGAAAACACGAGAGAAACCTTATCTCGTAACTGCACAAGAAACGCCGCCCTTCTACTATCAAAACACCGTCGTAACTCCGTCGATACACTGGAAACACTGTAAGGGAGTTAACACCGTAGAAACTCGGTGTTTTCATCACGTTTCTACGGTGCCGTCACAACCGATAAGGTTTTCATAGAGCTGTCAATTTTTTGTTTTTATTCTCGACATCGGTTTAGGGAGTTCGAAAACAATATTATTTGCAAATCTTTGCAAAAAATGGTTAGACCAATGGAAACAAATGGAGAAAATTAAATCCTTAAGTTTACTTTTTCATTTGTCTTAGACTGAGAAAACATTACTTGGCCGAATATATTTTCGCTTCTCTATTCAAAAAACCAAAATTTTTGGAAGAAATAAGTCTTTCTCTTCACTCTTAAAATGATTCAGTAAAAAGTATTCCAGTCAGTGAATATTCACTGCATAAATATTTCCAAGTATATCCCTTATTGAATCAGTGATATACTTGGGACTAATTCACAGTGAATATTCACTGATTTGCTGTACTATTCTCTAATTCATTTTAAGAGAGTTCACTTAAGAGAATTATTATTCAAGTTTTCATTAAAAAAATAAAAATATTTAAGTTAAAAGAGCTCCGTTGTGTATATCGTACACAAACATAATTTAAACAAAATAATTACATAAAATTAGTAGACGACGTAAGTTGCGTGAAATGTAATAATCTTTTTGTTCCGCCAAATAAATTCTTTTATTCAAAATATTACAATTTTTATCGAGAAAGTTATTCAAGATCACTCTTATATCGTAGATACTAAAATCTATATTGCATGTGTAACAGCAAACTGTTTTATGGTTTTGAAGAAAAAAATATGCGGGCTTATATTTTTATTGGTCAAACGCAGTTTTTACAATCCTTCTGACTGAATAATTTAAAAAAAAATTTCTTATTTTCTATAGCTTACTTTTTAACTTCTCGCTAAGAAAATTGAAAATTTTCAAAAATTCGGGAAGTTATTGGTTTCGGTCCAATTTTCGAAAACCGTATTCCTATCCGATTTTGACGTTTTGAGGTTCCAGGAAGCTATCCTGTCTAATTTAACGATGATGTCCAAGTTTATGGATGTGTGTACAAACGTACGAACGTACGTATGTATGTGAATATTTATAACTCTCGAACGGATGGACCGATTTTGATCGTTAAGGTGTCATTCGACGTGGCTTCTTGATATCTAAGAGTCGTGAAAAATTGAGCTTGATCGGTCAAGCGCGTTGAAAGATATTCCAAAAATAAAATTTTTTCAAAAATGTTTTTTTTAGTTAACTTTTAATGTGTTCGATGGATTGATTCCAAAATCTAATCAGCTCTGAAACTTCATAAGCCGCGCCGAATGCCACCCAAACATCGAAATCGATTCATTCGTTCAAGAAAAACCGTGAACGAAAGAATTAAAAAAATTTTTTTGTTCAGTTTTTTTGAAATTTCTCAAAAACGGCTATACAAATCAATTTCAAAATCTGATCAGCTCTAGAACTCAATAAAACGCGTCGATTGCAATTTCAACCGTCTCAATCGGTCGATTCATTCGAGAAATATCGTTGGAGAAATAATGGTAAAAAACGTTATTTTTCGAAAGCAAAGGCTTACAAAAGTATTTTTGAGCCCGAAGAGCTCGAAAATGTACTCACAACAATGTTTTTGAGCTCAAGGAGCTTGAAAACAGCGGGAAGTTTTGGGGCTGGTCCACAGGGTCAACTGATAGTCCGATTTTTTTGCTAAATTTTTTTGTCAATTATATGAGCCATGGTATTAATAGAACTTCTTTTTGAGTAAAGTAATTTCTTTTGTATTATATTTGTTTCCAATTGAATTGTAACGTTGAATACACATACACAGTTGAAAAATTTGTGTTGAATTTAACACAAATCACATGTTCAAACGGTCCCCTCAATTTTTTGTGTTAATTTAACACATTATGCTAGTGTCAAACAATAACACAGGTTTAATATTAAATAGATTAACACAAAAATCTTGTAAATTTAACACTTTTTTTGTGCAAGCTCTACAAACTTATTGTGTTAAATTTAACTTAAAAAGTATGTTAAATCTAAATTTTTTTAAAGTAGTTTTAACAAGCTACCACGTGTCAAATGATAACACAAGTATTTGCTTCAAAAATCAACACTATTAATTGATCATTTTGACCTATATTAAATGTTTATTTAACACACGTCTGGTATTACATTTAACTCACCAAATATGTTACATTTTATTACTGTTGAAGAATAAAAAGTTGACTTACACATGTAAAATATTGATTTAACATACATTATTTCTTAAATATCATCATAGAAAATTTGTATATTGTACTTCTAGAAAATAATAAGAATAATAATAATAAGTGTTCATGATGATAAAAATAACGATAAACAATATTTTGAGGAAATGAAGTAACTATTTATTCAGATAAATCAAAATTATAAAATTACATAAAATAATCTGATAACATATTAGGAGTACAAATAAGTTTCCGCCGTTTTATTGTAGATGGCGCGGCACGGAGTATCAGTTAGCTTTCGCAGATGATAACCGGCTTAAAAAATAGTTTGTACATTCAAGAACAACATAACCTATTAATATCATTGATTTTATATTGGTAAAATATAATTTTTATAAGTTGAAAATGTCAAAATTTGAGCCAAGTAAGCGTCATTTGCGGGAAATATTAGTTTACTTCTTTAATTTAAAGAAATCTGCTGCTGAGGCGCATCAATTGCTCGTAGAAGCATATGGTGAGGGTGCTTTGAGTGAGAGAACGTGTCGAGAGTGGTTTCAAAAGTTTAAAAACGGTGATTTCGACGTAGAAGACAAAGATCGCAGTGGAAGGCCAAAAATTTACGAGGATGCAGAATTGGAGGAATTATTGGAGGAAGATTCATCTCAAACACAAAAAGAACTTGCTCTAACATTAGAAGTCGCTCAGCAAGCAGTCTCACATCGTTTAAAATCATTATATATATATATATAAATTTTTCAACGAGTGGTATTTTTGAACCCTACTTAACCAATTATGATGGGTTATGACAAAATTCCTTTAAAAATCATTCATGAGGACCAATACAATAGTTAGATTTTAAAAAAATCTATCTAAAAGTAGGTTGATCGTCAAAAGCCTCAGTTCGTTTGATGTTGGACTTGCCGCTGAATGCAATATATTATTTGTCCTCAATGTCTTAAATAGCGTATGAAGGAGTAAATCACTTTTTTTAAATGGTATTTTAACCCCCCCCCCCCCCCCTCCACCCCCCCATGGCCTACCATATATTTTAAAATGCTTAATGCCTTAAACGAAGCGCATGAAGGACTAAATCAACTTTTTAAAAAGATGTTTTAACTTTGATTAAAAAATCTAATTTGAGATGATTCGAAAAATCTAAATTATATCATATTGTATCATATCATAAAATTATAATATGAAATAATTCAAAATAATTTAAAATTCTCAACTTCGAATTATTTAAAATCATAAAATTATGATTTGAAATAATTCAAAATAATTAGAAATTCTTAACTTTGACTTATTTTAAATTATAAAATTATGATTTGAAATAATTCAAAATAATCAAAAATTCTCAACTTCAAATGATTGCGAATTGTAAAATTACAATTTGACACAATTTAAAATAATTATAATCTGAAATATTGCAAGTCTGCCCACATCGCTAAATCATGCTGCTTTCAAGCATAATTTTCAAATAAATCATTTTTAATCATATAGAATCATTCAAAAGGAGAATTCAATTTGAGAATTTCCATAATTATTTGGAATGATTTGTATTATGTCAAATTAAATTGAATTAGAAACTAATATCGCAATTTCTGGTTCTTCGGACAATTCAGAATTATTGAAAATAATTTGACTTCTCGAATCATTCCAAATTAGATTAAATTGAAAAATAATGTCGCATATTTCTGGTTCCCCTGACAATACAGAATTATTTAAAATAATTTGAACTCTCGAATCATTTCAAATTAAATTTTGAATTGTCCGAGGAACCAGAAATTGCGATATTATTTTCTAATTCAATTTAATTTGGAATGATTCGAGAGTTTAAATTATTTCAAATAATTTTAATTCAATATGATTTAAAATGATTCATTCCAAAATTTATACTCGAAAGCAAAATAATTCAGGCCATTCGGAATGATTCAAAATAATTGAGAGTTGCGTAGTCTCAAATCAATTCAAAATAAATTTCTTAATCAAGGAACCCTCCAAGACCTATCATACTTTTAATCTGTAACTTTGAATCAGCTCAATTCTTTAGCATGATATTGTTGCTACAATAATAGCTGCATTCTAAGTAGATAAAGATATTTCAAACTGATCGTGAGCGTCCAAGTATCAGTGCGACAGTGGTTATGTTTCATATTTGTTAGGTCGTGGTTTTGAATCCTCGCGGCAGCAGATTATTTTTCAGTAGTTTTTTTCAAATTCTTTTGAAGGTAACCTAGCCTCGGCCAAGCCAATGATTACCCGAGTTTCAGCCAAGACTAGGTTCCCCTGTCTTGATCATTCAATGGCAACCCAGACGTGGACCAAGGTAGGATTATCCAAGTCTGGCTATACCTATAGTTACCCATCCTTGGGCCGGAATTGGCTAACCCAGGTTTTTTTTATTAATTAATCAATTAACTTACTACTACGGTTTTCTAAATTAATAATTATTTATTTTTGAATTCAAATAAGTTTTAATTAATAAATATTTTAACATTTCGATTAAAATTATTTACAAATAATATTTAAAACATTTTTTAGTTCGACATTATTTGCGATCAACAACCTTAGTTTTATAATTTTACCTACAAAAATTAAGTAAATTAAGAAAAAACTCATGAAGTTTTATAATAAATGTTATTTTTAATAATGATGGTAGAGCAAGATGATTCAACTGGGTTTTTGACCAATAATCAATTAAATTTAATAAATTTCATTTTTTTTTTAATTATGTAATTACAATAAAAACAATACGAAATTATTATTTTTTTTTCTTAATCGAAAATATGAGTTGAATTGCTCTTTATATTTCATAAAACCGAGAGGTTGTATGTAGTAAAATGAATACGTAGCTCATATAAAAGTTTCAGTTCAACATTAGTAGGTTCGTCCAGTAGCCAGCGTTCAGACCTAGCAATCAGAAGGACGGCAGTTCATGCCCAGAGCCTATAAGAATTTTCACCGAATTTTTCCACGTCATTTACCTCACTTAAATAGTTTAAATATTAATAATCACAAACTCTATTAGGTTAATAATAATAAATTTTTTTTTAAATTAAATTTATTTGTTTTGTCGATGCATGAGCCAGGTCTGGTAACCAAACATGGACCAGGTCTGGCAAGTGAGCATGGGTCAGGACTGGCAACCAGGCTTGGCACGGTGTTATCATTCCAGACTTCTACCAAGGCTGGAACAAGCTGGCTTACAAGCTTGGCCCAGAGTTCTACATAGTTAAACCAAGTCTGGGCCCGTCGTATTTTCCTGTCTGGGTTAAGCTTGATACACGAGCATTTCCCCTTCTCTTCCATTCCGCACTTTCACTCAAGGTTCCTCCTCTTGCGCTATACCCCTATTTGGCCTTCAGGTTTTGCCTCCGTAAAGGAGTTTCACTTCAAAAAGAAGAAACTGAAAAATGTATATACGTAAATTTACTGTCGAGTTATTGGTTTTGAGACTTATCAATTATAACTAAACTGGGAGGATTTAGACGGTAATTTTCAAAAAAGTACGTTCTTGCTAGAAAATTACAGAGCTAATAAAAAATAGCACACTAATGCAAAAAATTGAAGGAACACAAAAATTTGAGAAATTTCTTAGTGATTTCCATAAAGCTGAGACTTCGTGAGAAATAATCGTATCAAGATCTTAAAAGAGCATTTGAGAGCTTGAAAACTCTAGTTTAAGGTTTTTCGATCAAATTTGTTTAAATTTACAGTTATTAATTCATTTTAAATCATTGAAACAACAAATTAACGCAATATTGAGTTTAATCGGTTCGTCGATAAATTCTCTATATAAGAGTATATAATTTAAACTATTTCTATGCAGTTAAAAGAGTGTAGAAATGTTTTTGCGTGAGTAACATAGTCGAAGAGAAAGAAGTTTCAGTAAAACAACCTCAGCACTTTGACATTTAAGTTGTGCAACGACGATGCTTTGTATAGTCTTATATTTTACGGTATAATAAACTAAAATATGGTTATTTACGGTTCAAGATAGCAAAGTCCGGTAGTGCACAATAAAGTACTGTAAAGTATGGTTTTTTATGATATATTACTGGAAAGTACAGTATTTTACGGTACAGTACTGTAAACTACGATATTTAATGGCATTGCAGCATTAGTATTTTTGCGTATTCTACCGTAAATTACAGAAGATTTTGGTAAGTTACTTTAATTCGGATCTGTGAGGCTACACAAACACACATACAGACACATACTCAGAAGTTATCATAAAAGAGTTATAAACGCTTCCTAAAACCTTACAATATTGGATCTTGATGAGAACTCTAATGACGAAAAGTCGACTGAAATTAATAATTTCGATGTTGATTTAAAAATAAATAGTACATTACATAACGAGTATAACAAATCAACCAGTAACAACCTAGCACGATAATTTTAAGACGTATTTGAGATGTGCACGTACAAACCAGAGGCAAACATTTAGTGCACGCTGGAAACAAGTGCTGAACACGTATTTTGCAGATAATGGTTTAGTCCATCATATACTTTATTTTATTCGAATGATGGATAGTTATTCTGATTTATTATATCTGTTAACCGAAGGCACAGTGGTCATTGAGTGATACGGTGCTAATTTTACTACCTTAATTTATTTACGCGTATTAGGTATTTCAAATTTTGCCATAAAAATACTAAAGCTTAAAAAAGAAGCCTCAGTATGCTATTTCCAAAATTTACTTGCAATTTTTGAAAGGAGACGAACTTCCCCTCAAATTTAATTTCTTTGGAAACTTTTTTTTTTTTTTTTTTGGTTACTAAATAGTAATTTTAGGTAGTATGGTAACTCGCACCGTTTTTAATGCTTTTTTAGAGGCCTTTTTTTATTAAGTAACAAACAAAAAGTTTGCACTTTTAGTATGTTTATATTTACATCTTGAGGTAACAGAAAAAAAATAGTTTTTAGGAAATTAAATAATTTATTATTATTATTATTATTATTATTATTATTATTATTATTATTATTATTATTATTATTATTATTATTATTATTATTATTATGATTATGATTATTATTATTATTATTATTATGATTATGATTATGATTATGATTATGATTATTATTATTATTATTATGATTATGATTATGATTATGATTATGATTATTATTATTATTATTATTATTATTATTATTATTATGATTATGATTATGATTATGATTATTATTATTATTATGATTATGATTATGATTATGATTATGATTATGATTATGATTATGATTATGATTATGATTATGATTATGATTATGATTATGATTATGATTATTATTATTATTATTATTATTATTATTATTATTATTATTATTATTATTATTATTATTATTATTATTATTATTATTATTATTATTATTATTATTATTATTATTATTATTATTATTATTATTATTATTATTATTATTATTATTTTACTAATAATAACAATTTTTGAATGATAAATGTAATTTTTAGCATAATAACTGCTTAAATTACATTTTATTATGAAGGACCTGTTTCTCCACCGTCCATCTTACGGTATTAAATAAAATTAATTATTATTATTATTATTATTATTATTATTATTATTATTATCATTATTATTATTATTATTATTATTATTATTATTATTATTATTTTACTAATAATAACAATTTTTGAATAATAAATGTAATTTTTAGCATAATAACTGCTTAAATTACATTTTATTATGAAGGACCTGTTTCTCCACCGTCCATCTTACGGTATTAAATAAAATTAATTATTATTATTATTATTATTATTATTATTATTATCATTATTATTATTATTATTATTATTATTATTATTATTTTACTAATGATAACAATTTTTGAATGATAAATGTAATTTTTAGCATAATAACTGCTTAAATTACATTTTATTATGAAGGACCTGTTTCTCCACCGTCCATCTTACGGTATTAAATAAAATTAATTATTATTATTATTATTATTATTATTATTATTATCATTATTATTATTATTATTATTATTATTATTATTATTATTATTTTACTAATAATAACAATTTTTGAATGATAAATGTAATTTTTAGCATAATAACTGCTTAAATTACATTTTATTATGAAGGACCTGTTTCTCCACCGTCCATCTTACGGTATTAAATAAAATTAATTATTATTATTATTATTATTATTATTTCTTTTTAAGTTAAATGCTCAGGGGGTTATCCCCGGTAGTCCGACTCTACCGAGGGCCTCACCTGAGCGCCAAATCGTTACTGCTGCGATGCTTCATCAACAAGATGATCAGCATGCGCAGCAGGCCAAGTTTCGTTGTCTTAGGAGACGGAGGGATCCGAGAATTACAGCCTTTTGCATCCTCGATGCCAAAAACTCAACTTGCGATGAGCAAGTTGGGATTTTAGCCAATGCAAATACAAAATTCTGTTTCATCCCTGCTAGGACGCCAACAATGAGTACGACAAGCTTGACACGGTAGCCTGGGTAAAGTTTGCCAATTTCAAACAGGAGATCCTGATATATTTCGTGTTTGTGCTTTTCTTTAACCGTGATGTTATATTCAGCTGGAGCTGAAAACTCAATAACATAAATGTTACGAGCGGTTTCATCGAAGAGCACAATATCAGGTTTATTATGATCTATTTTCCGCGTTGTTGCGAATGGCACGTTCCAATAAATACGGCAACGGTCATTCTCAACAACTTGCGGAATATCTCCTGGCAAATAAGGCAGCACTGGTGTTTTATCGATACCGTGCGTATGTCTAAGGTGGTAATAAAGTACTCGCAGAGCAGCATTGTGACGCTGGACGTATGCACTTCTTGCCAGCACAGGACATGCTGACAAGAAATGCATAAGCGTCTCAGGATATTGTTTACACACCCTACACAATGTGTCGGGTAGCTGCATCTGGAGCACTTTTGCACGGTATTCGAGAGTGTTAATTACACCATCTTGGCAGGCAAAAATATACCCTTCAGTCTCGGACATCAGGCCAGCTGACTTAAGGAAGGAAAACGTCAGCTGCTCGGACAAGCCATGTTCACGCACGTGTTTAAAGAACACGCTGTGCATTGACTTGCCCATGTTTGTACTGAGCAGTTTTTGCTGCTCAGCGTTGCTGATGACCCTCTTGAATTCCTCCTTAGGGAGTTCAATAAAAGAATTTACTCTTCCGAGACCAAGGGATTTTGCCGCGTACTTTGCTGCCTTATATAAAAAAGCTCCCTTATGCGCATTCTCATGCTGATGAACAATTTGCATAAGGAAGTCGTCTTCATCTGCTGTGAAATTGACAACTTCATATGTTAAACCCAAAACCAAACGATCGTGTAGACACTCCAAGCTCTGAAGACCTCTCCCTCCGATGTGCCGGGAAAGGTATAATCTGGCGACTGAAGACTTAGGGTGCATGCTCCGATTTATATTCATGACTTTGCGTGTCTTGATATCGAGGTCTTTAAGCTCTTTTCGGGCCCATTTAAGGACACCAAAAGAGTAAAGAAGTACCGGGACAGCAAGCATGTTTGTTGCGGAGACTTTGTTCTTTCCGGAAAGTTCTGATGACCAGATTTTCCGGAGTCTCCGCACATACTCGCTGCAGAGAGTCGTTTTGATTTTAGGAAGGTCCTGCATAGGACTTCCCTCAATACCTAGATATTTGTACGACTCTCCGGCGTCAAGATGGTCAATGACGCTCCCATCTACCAACTCGATATCTTCACGCACATCAGAGCACTCACCCTTCACCAGATTAACGACCGCGCACTTGTCCAACCCAAATGCCATGCCGACATCCCGTGTATACTCCTCTACGATGTTCAAGGCTGTCTGAAGGTGTTCCTCATCAGGTGCATATACCTTCAGATCATCCATGTAGAGTAAGTGGGTGATCGAATAACTCCGATCAGTTGGTGGGCCCACTGAGTATCCACGAGTACGGCGTAGCGCAACAGATATTGGCAGCAGTGAGATGCAAAACAGCAGAGGGCTCAGAGAATCTCCCTGAAACACTCCTCTTTTGTACTGTACAACTTCGGTTACACGTTTGTCGTTGCCACATGAAATGTGGAACCGCGTTCGTCAAAGTTGCATCGTACGCTGGATGCATTTCACTGTATCACGATCGACCCCAAGGCATTTGAGCAAAAAGAGAATAAGCTCATGAGATGTTGAGTCAAATGCCTTGCGGTAGTCAATCCAGGCCATTGACAGGTTGCGCTGATAGTAGATCGCGTCTTGAATGACACAACGATCTACTAACAGATTCTCTTTGCAACCTGACAGGCCTCTCTTACTGCCACGTTGTTCGTATATCTGCTGCCATACAGGATCTATCACTTCTAGAATGCGATTATTTAAAATTTTAGTAAAAATCTTATAAACCGCATTCAAACAGGTGATAGGCCGGTAGTTCTTTGGGTCAGACAAGTCACCTTTCTCAGGGATGAGCACGGTTCGCCCTTCTACAAGCCAACATGGAATAGGTTTGTCGCCTCTGATAAACGCTGTAAAAATCCGGGCTAGATGGGTATGGGTAGAAGTTAGTTTTTTCCACCAAAATAAATTAATGCCATCTGGACCCGGAGCAGCCCAGTTCTTACCATTATTCAGAGCTAAACGAACTTCTTCTACGCTGACTTCAGGGCTCTCTTCATCAGCATTGTCGTTGCGGTGTTGTCGACAGAATGCTTCGAAGTCGTTGAGAGCTGGGGTGTCACGATTCACGTTCGGTTGATCACTATACAACTCAGACCAGAAAGCTTCTACTCGCTCGATGGATGGGGGATCGCCAGAAACAGATGTTTTAGGTGTCAGAAAGCGTGAAGGACTTAACCGAAACAAAGAGTTGTCGGTAAGCCGCTTTAGCTTTTTCTCTAGTGACTTTTTAGCAGCCACCAGAGCCCGCAACCTGTTGAGGGAACCTTCTTTGATGTTCAGAAGATTCTCCTTATTCAGTGTGTGATGCTGGTATCGTAGTCCAGCCGCAATGCGGCGGACTTTAGATGCAAATGCTTTACGAGCATTTACATACTCAATCACACACTGAATGCGGGAGACATGTTTCCGGAGATCATCAATCTTCAGTGTTAGCTGCCCAATGCGCCCTCTCATCTTAGCCTCAGGCGAAGAAGTATTCCTTCCTGCTGGAGGTAAGAGTGAGGAGGCACCATCATAGACAGCTCGATTGATGGTGAGCAAAGTAGAGTCCTCCTGAATCCGAGTGGATAGTTCGTGGTTTTCCGTGTCAAGTAGATGTTTTGGGTAGTGTATCTTCTTCGAGATACATACTTGCCGTGTTTCAAAATCATTGTCGGCGTCTTCGAAAGAACGGCGTCTCTCTTGATGTAGCTGTGCTGGAAAAGACAGACGGTGAGATAACCGTCTGTTAGTTAACAGTGATCTTCGTGTTCGCCGGAGATGAGAAGCATAATCACGTAGATGTTGTCGTGAAAAGTTGCTGTGATTGGGATGCATATCGCTCCAGAGAGCATGCATCCTAGCCATGTAGCCTCTTCGCTCCGGTTCACTGTTATTGTAGCACATCAGGAGATCGGCTCGTAATTCCTCCGTCCACCTAAATGTAGTCCGTTGTTCGCCAAGGTCGTCATCGTTCGGGATCTCGGTGCTCCGCCCAGCTAGTGGGTAGCCCTCATCCGAGAAGGGCCGGTTGTGGGGAGCACTTCTGTGTTCAGGATTATCTTGAACTCAGTATACTTTACATAGGGGAGTTAGCCCAATGCAAAGGTTGTTGTGCGATTAGTAGGCCAGCAGGTGGGAGGCCAGCCTACATTGCCCACGATGCGCCACGGGGTAAATGAAACCCCCGCCGGCCGCACAACATGCACCGTGGGCATTTATTATTATTATTATTATTATTATTATTATTATTATTATTATTATTATAATTATTATCGTTTGAAATTGACGCCTTAAAAAAAAAGCGCGTGGGTGGCCCTGATGATATTGACTCTTAAGGACATCCGAAATTAAAAATTGTTGATTAGTCTCAATCTGAAGATATGTCATTCTCGCAGGTAGTAGAATCATATAATTTTATCAAAAAATAACAAAATGGCGGACTTTGAAAAAAAAGTCATCTTTTTTTCGCAAGACAAGGCTTTTAAAATGGAAAGTTAGGGGGGAAAACTATAAATTCTACTACCGACGGGAACTACAAGTGTAGAATAATCAATTCAAGTTTCAGACCAATAAGTTAAATAGAAACAAAGTTAGGACCAGGGCCGACCATAAAAACGTTGCTCCGAGATGAACGCGTCTAAAGTTTCAATAATCTTCGGCGCGCAGCTATAAGGCGCTCTCGAAAACTCGTTGTAACTCCGTTCTTATTCCGAATTTCTGTTTGAAATTTTCACAGAATATTCTCAAAATATTGTACTTTCGAATTAAGCAAAAAAAATTTTTTTCTATTTTTTCAATCCGAGTTACCAGACACCACCGTAATACACATAAATTTTAATATTTCGAAAAAAAAAAAAAAATGATTTTATAGTTTATTCTCTTGTTTTAAGGTTCCAAACGACAAAGACTGTCTATCCACGACTCAAGCAATGAAGACCATGACTCGGACTCACTTGATGTTCACGAATCTTCTAAAGCGCGTTCACGTTCACGATCTCAATCACATTCACCTTCCACAACTCGCATCCTCCATGTCAAATCATCAACTGATCCGAATCTGGGTCTCATATCAACAGAGACAGACTCATTAATAGGTATGAAGCAAGAGAGTAGTGTAAATGATTCTGATGAAGGGAGCACGGGACCAGCTAGTCTAAGTCCGTCACACACACCATCTTTAACTTCAGCTTTTACACCCCAAAGGGGCGATACACCAGTACCAGAGAATCTGAGTCTCCGAAAAACAGCAAGTCCAACTGAAACATCTATTCAAACCATTTCTCAAACTGTTGATCTTGTACAGCCTCGTTATAGCCCACCACCTCCATCTTTGGCGGTAGGTTCGAAAATTTTCAATTTATTACCAACTGTAATACATGTTCATAAATTATTCATCGATAAGGTGAAAAATTATTATAGTCATTTCATTTTATTATTAATAGGCTGCAGCTACTCATTTTTCACCATATATATCTCTGTACGGACCGACAGCAAGTTCACTATATTGTTCACCAGCACTCTACCAACATCAGCATCATCATCATTTAGTTGAATCACGAGAAATACAAATGCAAATGCAAATGCAGATGCAAAGTGCTCAACAGCCTTGTAGTGTTCAAGTTCAGCAGCAACCGCAACAGCAAAGATCACCAATTGATGTGTTGCTCCGAGTTTTTCCTGGAAGACGTCGAGCTGATGTTGAATCTCTCCTTCATCGCTGCAAAGGTGAGTTAAATTCTCATTAAAGAAAATATAATTTTTTTTGGTAATTTATTGAAAAACTGATGAATCATAAGAGATCAACTTGTTAATACAGTTACTAGGTATTAGCGATTTTTTATACAGTAGCACTCAAAAATATTTTGACAAAGATATTTATTTCATTTATTAAGTGTGAAAAAAAAAAAAAAAATCTTTAAGTTATATTTTTGGATGGTAGTTAACGTTTTACAGAATAGTGATGAAATAACCTTAGTTTACAACAAAATAAAGTTTAAATTTTAAAAAATGAAAAAAATAGTGGATCATAAGTATTTGGACATCACTGAAAAAAAAAATTTTCTAACATAGAAGTAGCACTTTTAGTCATGAGAAATTGAGTATTTAATAGCATATCCCTTAGCCTTTATGATAGCCTCACATCGCGCCGGCATCGAGTCAACCAACACTTCTAATCGGTTCAGCGGAATTTTGTCGCACTCAATTTTTAAAGCTTCATATGAATCGTTTCTTTCCGAATAATTTCGTGTTCTTATTCTATGATCCGATTCCTCTCACGGATGTTTTATAGGATTCAAATCTAAGCTTTGGCTTGGCTACTCTCAAACTCTGTTTTTTCCGCATTTGATAAAATCACAAATGTACTTGGATCTATGTTTGGGATCTCATTATCATGCTGAAAATACCACCCAGCTGACATATGTTACTTAACTAATGGCAGTATTTGAGTTCTCAATATATTTTTTTACACGAATTGATCCATATTTTCTTTAATTCGCACTAATAGTGCAATGCCAGACCGTGAAAAACACTCCCAAACCATCACACTATCACCTCCATATTGAACAGCGTGTAATTAATACCGAAAATCATATTTTTTATTTTTAGGACGTCGAACATACTTAACACCATTATCTGACATTGAATTCAATTTGCTTTCGACATTCCACAAAACTTTAGAACAGTCTAAATTTGACCACGATTTCTACTGTTTTAGGAATGCAAGTCGAGACTTTTTATTTTTTCTTAAATATTAAATGTTTTTTTGTCGGCCTTCGACCATGCATCCTAAGCAGTTTTAAGCATCATTTGACAATAGAAAGGTGAAAATACACGCAAAGAATTTTATGGTATTTTTTACATCAGAAATTTATAGAAAAATTACTATGTTATAGTAACATGAGGACAGTATGGAATTATTGTACAAATTACCGATAACGTAGAAATATTTAAAATACCTCGAACAGAATTTACAAGGTGCATTGTAATTTTGACGAAGCAGCAGATTAAGAAATTTAAATTTCTTGGATAAAATTTAAGCTGCTGCTTCGTCAAAATTACAATGCACCTTGTAAATTCTGTTCGAGGTATTTTAAATATTTCTACGTTATCGGTAATTTGTACAATAATTCCATACTGTCCTCATGTTACTATAACATAGTAATTTTTCTATAAATTTCTGATGTAAAAAATACCATAAAATTCTCTACGTGTACATATTGTATTTTTCTTTCAATTCATTTTTTATCATCACAGCTGACTTTCGGCATTAGCTAGTTGATACATTTTTTATAATGTTATCTACTCTACACTGTAAAAAATAAGGTACTGACATCCCTAAGAGTTTGACAAATTTCCTCTTCAGTGAAACCAAATTCGTTTGAACCAACGAAAATTAGTTTGTCTTAAGAAAATCATTTTTATTGAATTAAAATCTTTACTCGATTATGAAAAATTGCTTAAGCGTTTATGTTAAAGTTCTTAAGTTTGACCGTAATTAAACTAACATTTAATTGAATAGTAAAATATATTTTAATTAAAGTTTGGATGTACTGGATTTAAAAATAAAAACTTGTTGAAGCAAACTTTTCAATTTTTAGAAATTCAACTGAAACTCTTGAAACGTTTGGTTTGACAACTTTACATATTTCAATGAAATAAAAGTAGTTTCGTACAATACCGAACGTGTTGTGTCAACCGACGAGTTTCTTGGAGAAAGAATCCGATGAGGTTAAAGGAATAATTTCACGCACTTACATTGAAACTGAAAAATATTCGACAAGAATATAAATGTATTCGTTACAAAATATCAAACTATATTTGAATGGAAGTCTTTATATCATCGATTCAATAAAAAAATTTATTTATAAAAAGAGTCACATATTTATCTCGTTTAGATCAATGCATAAGCAATTGATGGTGTATATCCATTCAATATAAAAACAAAGTATTAAAAGCACAAGGAAACCGAAACTTTCCTACTGGCTTCGTAGCGTAGCGGTAAAGCGTCTGACTCTCGCGCGTAGGGTGCTGGGTTCAAATCCTCCGGAAACCAGATTTGCGATTATTTAATTTTTCACTTAAAACTTAGTATGTTAGAATTATTTGTAAAGTATAATCGATGTAATATATTTAATATAACTGTCCCTATGCCTAATTCAAAATAAAAATGAAAAAATAATAACAACAATAATAATAATAAAATAAAAAAATAAATAAATACGTAACAAAAAAAAATTTTTTTTTTTAATTAGTTTTTTTAATTAGTTAGTAGTTAAATAATTCGATTTTACTTGAATCAATTGCAAGGACAGTTTCTATGGACCTAAACAAATATTACTTTCAACACTAAAATTGATTTGCTTCAGTAAAATTTTGAATTATCTGAAAATTCATACCTTCACTGTTGAAAAATTTGTGTTAAATTTAACACAAATCACATGCCCCGAACGATCCACTCAATTTTTCGTGTTAATTTAATATCCCTTGCGACTTTCAACCAACTCTGAAAACACTCTGGAATCATAGTCAGAATGTAAACATTCTAAATCCAGTATGTTTCCAGGGTGGTTTTGTGCCCTTTTTCCAGAATAAAACCAAAGTGGTTTCAGAGTTGATCCAGAGTAGATCAAAGTGTTTTCAGAATGGACCCAACGTGAATCCAGAATGAAATCAAAGTGTTTCCAGAATGGACCCAAAGTGTTTCCAGAATGGACCCAAAGTGTATCCAGAATGAAATCAAAGTGTTTCCAAAATGAGCTCAAAATGAGTGCAGGATAAAATCAAAGTGTTTCCAGAATGGACCCAAAGTGTTTCCAGAATGGACCCAAAGTGTATCCAGAATGAAATCAAAGTGTTTCCAAAATGAGCTCAAAATGAGTGCAGGATAAAATCAAAGTGTTTCCAGAATGGACCCAAAGTGTTTCCAGAATGGACCCAAAGTGTATCCAGAATGAAATCAAAGTGTTTCCAAAATGAGCTCAAAATGAGTGCAGGATAAAATCAAAGTGTTAACAGAATGGGCCAAGAATCGATGAAATTTAAATATTAAGAAATAAAAAAAATTTGGTACTTTCTAAACACATAAATCAATAATAATCTACAGAAAAAAAATTTTCACCTCAATTTTTTATTTAACTATGCTTTTGTTAATTAGTTAATTTTTACTTTTTGAAAGTTTACATAAATACCCTGATTATTCCTAAACTAAAAACCCCGGATTTTTTTACTCCTTGGAGCTATTCTTAAAAGGGTTTAGAAAAGATCGCCGTTAGAAAAATTAAAAAATTTTGATTTTTTACTTCTTTATTAACAATCTAAAGCATTGAAAAATAAAAAACGTAAATAAAGCAATCAAGAAAATTTACTTTTTTCATTTTTTTTATAATTTTGTTTTTTCATTGCTAAAAGCTACACAACAATAGTTTTAAAAAATTTCTACTCTCATTGTTTAAATAATTGTTATAAGCAAATGCATTGTTAATAACATTTACTAAAAGTTTTTTTCAGGAAAAAAACGCTTTCTGAAAATAACGATTTTTAAGAAAAAAATCGTTTCTTGAAAAAATTTTTTTATTGCTAAACAACGCATTTGCCACTTAACAATTTTTTTTTTATTCAATATTAATATTAAGGAACCATAATTTGTTGTTAAGTCATCACTTATCATGTTCTCTTATATTAGAAAAAATATTTTTTTCATTCATTTATTATTTGTTTCTTAAGCAAACAATTTGTTATAAACAAATAAATTTTGACGCAATATTTTATTTTTAAATACTAAAAACAACCATGCGTTGTCTTTGTGTAGATGTTACGTTCTCGTCATATTTTATTGATTCAATTAAATTAATTATTTGTAATAAATTAATTTTATGCAATGTAACAGAAATTGGTCACGATAAGAGAGTCACCGTGGCTCGCGGGTAGTCAAAACAGATGACGATGCATGAGACCCGGGCCACGAAGATTCTCTCACAGAGAACCTGAGATGCACCGTCAACATTTTGTCAACTCTGTTGGCTTTATTATATTTTTATAACGATAAAATAGTCAGTATTATGAGACAGCTCATGGAGCTTGAACCTCTACTCTTCATAAATAATTAAGAAACTATAATTAATTCTAAATTAATTCAACCTTATTTTGGGGTGCCAATTGGCACCCCCAATATTTTCATCTACATCATGGCCTGTCCATAACGTTATTACCACCCAGGGGCGAGCGCTTATCAGCGGTTCCACCTTGTGCTGTAACCCTGAGCGCTCAACAGCAGTTCGGATTTCCTGCGGAGTTTCCTACTATTTACCTGCTGCTATAATAAATAACATGAAGACCGGGTCGTAAAATAGTTAACATCGCGAAAATAAAATAAAAACAATAATAAATCAAATAATCGACGACCTGGGCCCTCCGGGGGTCTATAGACACTCTAACGAGGCCAAACCTGGATTAAATTTGATAATTAAAAATTATTTTTATTTTTAATTAATTTGGGGTAATTCCCCAAAATGTAACGTAGAAAAAACTTATTTTTTTATTTTTCATATAATTTTTTTAATTATTGTACGCTTGGACTTGTCGCTATCTTTCGGTTATTCTTCATTGTTATTAGAATAACTTATTGAAGATACGACTTCAACACTTTAAGTCTTTTTTATTCTCCATTAATCATTGAACAGATTGAGCTTTTAATCGAAGCCCTGATTAAGAAAAGTGATTTGGAATGATTCAAAATAATTTGAAATGATTTAAAATAATTTGAATCGACTAATATATGAATATATAAATATACACTTAAAATGGAGCAAATCATTTTTCTTAATCAGGGAGCTCTAACTCAATTGCTTAATTAATTATGGATAAAAGTCATTTTTAATAAAAAAAAATTTTTTAAGAAACGATTTTTTTATTAAAAATCGTTATTTTCATTAAGCGTTTTTCCCGAAAAAAAATTTTTATGAAATCTTATTAACAATGCATTTGTTTATAACAATTATTTAAACAATGCAAGTAAAATTTTTTTTAAAATCATTGTTGTGTAGCTTTTAGCAATGAAAAAACAAAATAATCAAAAAAATAAAAAAATAAAATTTTCTTGATTGCTTTATTCACGTTTTTTATTTTTCAATGCTTTAGATTGTTGATAAAAAAGTTAAGAATCGAAATTCTTTAATTTCTCTAACGGTGATCTTTTCTAAACTCTTCCAAGAATAGCTCCAAGAAGTAAAAAAAAAATCCGGGGGTTTTAGTTTAGAAATAATCAGGGTTTTTATGTAAACTTTCAACAAGTAAAAATTAATTATTAATTAATTAAATAATTAATTAATTATTAGATCTGTTAGCGGCTGAGGCAGCCGTTCGGCACGCACGTGGCTCGGGCGATCACCGAAGTTAAGTAGTATCGAGCAGCAATACTACTTGGCTAGGTGACCGTTGAGCCACGCGTCGGGTTCGAACGAAAGTCTCTGATCGTCAGGCGCGGGATGAAGATCCAGTGATCGGTAAAATGGGAATTTTATCGATCACTGGAACTTCACCCAAACCGAAACTGTACTGGCTCGGTTTTCTCTGTGGTTTTCCTAGCTACTGCACCTCCATTGCACAAGGGAGGGAGTAGGGCATCACCGTAATGATGCAGTACAGTACGAGCACAAGTCGGGCCACAGCCGCAAAAGAAAGAGAGTAAGAGCTTAGGGTGTATATAAAAACGGAAAAAAAGAGCTTAGGGCGTTAGAAGGTAAAACATTGTAAAAAACTGCAGAAGTTGTACAATTAAAGACTCTAAATTAAAAGTTATTAGATCAGTTTTTGATCTTCTATAAAAATTTTAAGCTGTTTTTGATCTGTTGTTTTAAAAAACAATTGCGATACAGGCAGACAAAACTATATTAATTCTTGAACTTTAAAAAATTTTAGCTCTGAAAATTTGCAAGGACGAAACTAGATTATATCATAGACTTGTAATATTTTTATTTATGGGCAATATTTATATAAAATATATTAAGTTACAAAATCGATTACGTTTTGTTTACTATTTATTTAGTGTCTTTTGTTTAAAAATGTCGACAGCTAATGAAAGTTTTGACAGCTTTATGTTTTAGTTCTCTTATTGACGGAATATTTATAGTATTGAATAAAAGTAATAAAATAACTTTTACAATGTCAAAATATTTTCCTTATTTACTGAATAAAATCGAAAATATTGTCGCATTAGAAATCATCAAAGTACTTGTGACATCTTATCACGGAAGCGCATGAACATGTTTCAAATATCAAGAAAATTTAAATAGACTTATGAATCTACGTGATTATTATTATTTATTTTCGTAAAAAGTCCTGTTTTTGATCTAAAAGCGATTAAAAACAGACTAAAAATTGTAGTCAATAAAGTCTGATATTGGTCTGGATAAGGAATAGTACGGGCAAAAAAAGATTTAATTCTTATATAAAAAAAAATACGATTTGCAAACTTAAATTAAAGAAAAAAAATTTGAATTTATCATTTATTTTAAAACAGATCTAATTTTTGGACCCGGTTTTTAATGTGATAGACTTAAGAGAAAAATTTTCTGGGAGATGGTATATGTGGAGGAGAAGAAAGTCACCAGTGCTAAGCAGCAGTGGAATTAGTTCAGTGTTCGCCACTAGATCACGCTCAACCTATTATTGTCCTGTTCCTGGTTAGATAGGTATTTCAGAGTTGTTATATTCTATACTTGAAAACAATTCTGGCACGGGTACTTCTCTGTTATTTGACAGAATGACAAGTGCCTGTTACGATGGTCATATAGCAGATGCTATATGACATTGTGTTAATTATGTCAAATATTTTTGATTTCTCGAAAAAATTGGTTTTACAATCCAGAAACATAAAAGACGTTTCAGGTAATGAAAAAAATTGATTTTCGTATTCAATAAATTCTGTTCAATATTCTAAAAATAATATATTTCGGTAAATTTTTTTTTTTCAGTATTCATTTACTCTGAATACTCTCTGGTTTGAGTATGTATTCACTCTGACCCCACTCTGGAAACATTCTGAAAACACTCTGGTATCACTTTGTATTCAATGTGGATGCATAACGGTGTCAGTATGCATCCACTCTGGATACTTTCTGGAAACACTTTGGATTTACTCCGTATCCACTCTGGAAATACTCTGGGTTCTCTCTCAGAAAAGGGCACAAAACCGTTCTGGAAATACTCTGGAGTCCGTATGGTTGCATCGTGTTACCAGAAAATTTCCAGAGTGTATCCAGAATGTTTTTAATATCGAAAGGGAACACATAATACTTGGGTCAAACAATAACACAAGCTTAGTGTTGAATAGATTAACACAAAAATTTTGTAAATTTAACCATTTTTTTGTGTAAGCCCAACAAAACTTGTTGTGTTAAATTTAACTTAAAAAGTAGGTTAAATCTACACTTTTTTTAATGTACTTTCAACAAACTACCACGTGTCAAATTAACTCAAGTATTTGGTTGAAAATTCAATGCAAATAATTAATTATTTTGACTTAAATTGAATGCCAATGTAACACACGTCTAGCATTGAATTTAACTCAATGACTGACGTAAAGTTACATTGTATCCATGTTGAAGATTGAAAAGTAGACTTACACAATTAAAATATTAATTTAACATAAATTAATTCTTAAAATTTTATCATAGAAATTCTATAAATTGTACTTCCGTAAAATAATAATAATAATAACAATAATAGTGGTCATGATGATGAAAATAATGATAACCAATATTTTTAGAAAATAAAGTATTCATTTATTCAAAACTATAAAATTTTACATAAAATAATCTGTTGTTACGACATTTGTTCCTTTAAACTCATATATTTAATTTAGATTTAACTTGGAAATACGACAGAGTATACTCTGTTTCCGCAAACATCCTATTTTTGAAAAAAATTAAACAATTTTAGTAATAATTATCTTAGTCATTTTTCACAATATATTCTTTGAAATATAAATAAAAAAAAGTCACGAACAATATCTCACAGAAGAATACTAAATGGTAAACTTTCAAACAATATGATGATTCTATAGGTTATGTTGGATGTTTATAATTAATTCAATTATTATAAGGCTATCATGTGCCTTAAAAATTGAATAATTTAAATAAATCAATATATAATTACCTGACACAGTAGTGAAAATCTTTTTTATTCTAGGATTCACGGTCACGTATTAAATAATTCAAAATTATTAACAAGCAAAATTTTGTTGCACTTCTAGACAAAGCACGCAAGAAGAGTGAGCGTCCTCTGATTAACAACACAAACTCTATGTTGATTTTACTCTTTCAGTATGTTATGGAATTCGATTAACACAATGTTTGTGTTAGTATCTACACAAATTAAATGTTGTCTATAATATGTGACATTTTTTTTGTGTTAAGCTAACAAAAATAAAATGTAATAAATCCTCGCCTCACACCGTATAAAATGTCGGAATTTAGTTAACCATTATCATCCCGAGTCAAAATCTAAGTTCTGTTTTAGCCGTCATTTTTTCTCGACTTAATTCCAGAAAAATGTACGGTCAAAACAGACCTTGTGCTATTGGGAACTGTATCAGCGTACGTCTGGTTTACTTGTAACTCGAGGAGTTTTGTCCCAATATACCGAGTTAACAATGAAACCAGACGTTGAATAATTATAATATTAAATATAATAATAACAATAATAATGTTAATATTATTTCAGATCGGAGGAAGCGGGTTCGAATCCCACTCAGGCCCATTATTATTTTTATTATTTTTTTTTTTTTTTTTTTCGAATAATATTACTATTAATAATAATAGCAGTAAAAATAATAATTATTAATTATCAAAGAAAAAAAAATAAAGAAACTAAAAACACGTCAACACGTAAGAAGCGACAGCACTGTTTTAATTATGAAATCATAATTATTATAAAATTATAAATACATAATGAAATGATTAAATTTGACTCAAATACAAAAAAAAAAATTCTAACATAGAAATATTTTTATTCTGAAGTTCGAGGAACTTCTGAAGGTAGGATCTGAAAGAGGCAGGATATCTCTATTAGATTCTATGACTTACTACACTCATGCTATTAATTAAATTAAGATTACCATAGAAAGATATAATCGACGAAAAATTGCAACTCCCGGGATTCGAACCTATCACCTAACGCTCGCCAGTCTTATGCGCTAATCGCAACGCTACGCGACCGATATGCAAGCGAAAACTTTAGTAAGCTCATATAACCGAGTCGTAAACCACGCCTCTACAAATGGCAGTCTATTGGGTCGAATATTTAAGGGAGAGAAGATCTAAGACAAAAACGCGGGATACTTAGAAAAAATAAAAAAATCAAGCGACAATAGAGCACCTTCAGCGCTTTTGCGCTTGAATATGCAAAATAAAAAAAAAAAAATTAAACTGAGAATAAGAATTAAAAATAAAATAAAATTAATAATATAAAAGGTG